>CM017321.1:30174841-30201768 GCA_006937295.1 Carpinus fangiana
CTAGCTGCCATTTGGGGACAGCATGATGTGGACATGATCTAAGTAAATCCTTAAGCCTCTCCCATGTCTCATGTAATGGTTCACCCTGGTACTGGGTGATACCAGTGATGGCTCGCCTAGTGTCATTGGTCCTTCCTATGGGGAAATATTGCTTGAGAAAAACTTGTTGTAGTTGATCCCAAGAAGTGATAGAATCAGGCTCTAAGGACTGGAACCAATGTTTGGCTCTATCTTTGAGGGCAAATATAAAAAGACGCATCTTTAAGGTATCCTCAGTGAATCCCGTCAATTGAATGGTAGAACATATTGTTTGGAATTCACTGAGGAAGTCATAAGGATTCTCATGGGTAAGTCCTAGGAAAGTCGGTAGACTCTGTATGGTGCTAGGCTTGATCTCATAGTGGGTTGCCTTAATTTCCGGCAACCTGAGACATGAGGGAGTAGTGTATGTGGGTGGAATGTAGTGATCTTGTAAAGCTACGTGAGGGACACCAGCCATGATGTCAGTGGTGGTCTCTTTAAGCAAATTAGATATCCTTTCGGCTCTAAGTTGTCTAAGGGTGTGTTCAATGTCGGGGTCACAAGAAATTAAAGGCAAAGACAAAGATCGGCGACCCAACATAAACTAAACCAATAATTAAAACAAAAACAAAAACAAGAAATAACAAAATAGAAAATTAAATCAAAGCAAACAAAAAGCTCACAAACGGCCCTTAGGTGCACTGGAATGGGGCTGCAGCAAGTCTGTCCAGAGGGCGCACGATCGCACTTCAGTGTGCAAACGTTCGCACTGCCGAAGGGAGGAGGGAACGAACGCTGGAGCTACAGAACTGCGAACGATCGCACACGAGCTGCGATCGATCGCAGTTACAGAAAGGGACCTGTAGACTGAACGTGAACTTGGAAAGAAAAAATTAGACTACGAAAATTGAAAATAACGAAAAACAAAACAAAAATTAAAGATTAAGCTAAACGTAATCCTTAAAATTTAATAACAAAACCGTTAAACAATCCCCAGCAACAGCGCCAAAAATTTGATGTGGTAATTTGTTGACCAAAATATCAATAATAAAATTAAACCACTCGCAATAGAACGAATCCTGTAGGATAGGGCTATATTGAGGGTGTCGAACCTCAAGGACTGTAAGGGTTTTGCTATTAAATTCAAAGAACGAAGTTTAACCTAATTAAGGAACGAGATTGATTGTTGTGAAATTAAATTGCATGAAAGTAAACGCAAAATTAAAAGTAAATGTATGAGAGAGAGAAGTAAGGTACCGACTTCACCACAATCCGCACAACAATGGTAACCGTATTTAATTTCAGAAACTCAGAATATGCATGTTATAAAAGAACAAGAAAATACAATATCATGGGATAAGGATAATCTATCTTTGGTTGGCACGGATCGTCCACCTAACCACTAAGATGCGGCACGACCCATCTTCCCTAGGCATAAACTATAAAATCCCTTAATACGTTTCATACAATCAATGGAATAGCATAACCCATCTTCGGTTGACACGGATCGTCTACCTAAATTACACTAAACTAGGGTGTAGTACGACCCGTCTTCCCTAGGCATGGCCTATCTTAATCCTATTAATCATATGTCTATTAAAACCATTGCATAACCATCAATCTCATAATCACAGAAAATAAGGTTGATTTGAGTTCAATACAGGCAAAATAATTTCTAAGACAAGAATAGAATTTCGCAATTATTGAATTTGAATTGAATAACAATTGCATTGAATATTAAGAACAGAAATCTAAAGTTGCAATCCTCACAGTTATGCAATCAACATACATAAATTGAATTAAATGAAATCAAATAAAATCACCATTGTGCTTGGAAAGGGTTTACATCGGTACCCCACTAAGGGGTTTAGCCGCTCATGATCTTCTAAGCTCCACAGACAAGTTCTGAATTTCACTCTCGGAAAACGGCTCCCTTTAACAATGTTTAAGGGCCTATTCATAGGAACTAGAAAACCCTAGAAACCCTAAAACCCTAATTACAGTTGTAGGTTAGTCTCCCAGTCCAATTGGGAGACTGAAAATCGAGATTCGCTGTCAAAAAGGGTGATTTCCGTGTTCTGCACGCCCGAGTGTGAACGTTCACAGGATTTGGGTAATCGTTCGCAGTGCGATCGTTCACAGGCTTTGGGTGATCGTTCACAGTGCGATCGTTCACAAGCTTTGGGCGATCGTTCACAGTGCGATCGTTCACAGGATCGTTCACAGGTACAGAATGATGCCAACTTGTCCCTTTTAGCCCGATTTCCAATGGAACGCTTGCATTTGACCTTGAAACACTAAAAAAACGCAAAATCAAACAACTAACAATGCTAAGGAATTAACATATGCGAGTAAAGGGGCTTGAATGTGCAACATTCGGCGCTTATCAGGTTGCACCCATTTATAGGCGGCCAAGAGGGCCGAGATTGACTTTGGGAAGGAATGATCATTTTCCTCCCTCATTCTGTGATCATTTGATGATAGGGCTAGCTGGATGTTTCTTTTTGATTATTGATTATCCCAGCTATGACCATCACCCGTTTGACCCGGGCAAGCTAGTGCGTACCATTATCGGTACTGCAGTTGATGTGTCTACCTAGTGTCATAGGTAGTTTGGTCCGTATCACGAGTCTGGCCAAAGACGTTAAACTTAGCGCTTATGGGATGCACCACTCATTATGTTTCTTGTTTTATTTTTAGCATTTGTGTCTACCAGTCAAATTTGGGGGAGCATTCTTTTATGCTACACCTGAATTGACCCATTCCCGAGGTTTTGTAAATTCGGTCACATTGTGGGCAATGTGACATTTTCAGGTTGGGGGTGGGGTATATTTGTGTGTAAATATTTTGGTTTTTGTGTGTAAATATTTTTTGTAAATATTTTTGTAAAAAAAATTTATATATTTTTCACTTTGCACTGTGCGATCGACAGTACCCTGTACGTTCAATTGCAGACACAGGCCTACATTCGAACTCACTTGCGTTTGTTCGAGCGCAGAGGCCCACAACACACAAGCCCACTCAGAACGAATCCGATCAAACGCACGTATGTACGATCGATCGCATGCTTTCTGAGCCCTCACGTGACCTTTTTAGGTCACCTTCTTCCTTCTCCCCCTCATTTTCTCACTTGTGCCATACGCCCATCTTCTCCATTTTCTTGCACACCTCACACGCCTAAGCCCACCAAACCACCATCCCACCATCCAAACACACGGCAATCACCCCCAAACCACTGCCACTGCACCGCCGCACCACCACCGCGGTTTCTTTCACCCCCATTTCCCCATTTGCCATTCTCTCACAAAACCTAACCTTCCCCAAATTCCATTATTTTTTCTTCTTTCTTTCCACTTTTTGATCATTCACGGGCACAAATCCACCCATGGATTGTGCCCCTTTTGTTGTTGTGCGTAGTATTTGTTTTTGCAGGGGGTTGGGTTAGGTTGTAAAGGGGTTTTCAAACCCTTAGTTTTAGAGGTGCCCACCAAGTGCTCGATTAAAGTCCCCAATGAGTTCCAGCATGCCTAGAGGGCAAGCTTCTTCTTCTTGGACCCAAGCCATGGTGGCTAGGCCCCCTATTGAGAGTCGAAAGCTCATTTTGGAGACCATGTTCGCCATCAAAGAAGACTTCTCCAAAAATGAGGCTACAAAGTGGGCGGTCCAAGAATTGAAGCACTGGGGTTTGAAGAGGCTATTCAAGCCCGTTGCCTCCACCGCATACGAATGATTGGTCTAGACTTTTTACGAGAATCTGAAGTACGACTGCAACAAGCTAGATGTTCTTGTCTCTTCCATCAACGAGAGAAACGTGGAGATCACCATCGCCGACATAGCGGCTGTTTTGAAGTGCAATGATGAGCCTCCTAAAGAAGACAAGCCGTGGATTGTTTGCCCCTCCATGTTCACTATCGAGGACGTCGTCACCGACATGTGTGAGGGGCATTATGCAAACAGACACAAAAATGCCACCAGCAAGGCGAAGGTTCCTCCCAAGCTTTGGTTCATTGATGTTGTGCTACAGAGCAACGTGTGTCCATTAGGACACAAGACACAGAGATTGGACTTATTTCTGAGTGCCCTATATTTGTTCCACAAGGGCTTTTGGTGCTCTATTCCCGAGATCATATGGAGGGAGATTTACAAATTATGGGAAGGAGTGCACCATTGAGTAGCTGAGCACACGAAAACGTGGGGTTTGCCTTTCCCCTTTCTCATCACTCATATGCTTCGAAAGAAGGGGATTAAAGGTAATGCGACAGACGGGCCGATCATTGAGCATCCACAGTTCGGGCAAATCTAGTGGAATCAGAGCTGCTCCCACATGCCCCTTGTCACACCTGAGCCTGAGCCAGTGATGGACATGGAAGAGCCAGTAGTGCCAGAGCCAGTAGAGCCAACAGCACTAGAGCAAAAAGATTGGCAAGAAGAAAAAGATTATGAGGATTATGAGGAGACGATCACCCTCAGAGCTGCAGATTTTTATGCCTTGCTCCTCTGGAAGACATCTGATTTCAGATATCGAATATACAGAGAGATGCACTCCAGGATAGGCTCGAGACCTAGGACACGCTGTGGGCCATTTTAGACAGGCTACCACTAGCTTCAGGAGCTTCTTTAGCACCTCCTCCGTGACGTGTCGAGTATTTTCACCCCTTGCATTACTTTTGTATTGTCTGTATCTGCACATTGTGGACAGTGCAAATTTTGAGTTTGGGGGTATTATTTGTGCACATTTTGTTTTTAATTATGCAATTTATTTTAATTATGGTTTTATTTACTTTTGTGAGCTTAATTCGATGAACATATGATCACTTTGATTAAGGGAATTTAAATTGTGTTACTTTCTATGGCAGCATGAGATATTACAGTTCAATTTGATTTTCACGAGCACATTGGCACGTAAATTGTGGGGTATGAATTCTGAGTTAGTCATGTTAGTTTTGTAAGCTTGAATGCAGTTGGGTAACCTATTGGAAAAATAACCTTTATTTTTGTTAAAAAAAAAATGATGATCATTTTGAGCTTTTCACCTAGTAACCGGATCTCTTGTCCCATTAAGCATTGAGTGTTCGCGAAAAAAAGTGAGAAGTTAGATTTGATTAGCGAAGCTTCGTAGCCTTTTTGACTCGAGTTAGTAGGTCCTTAGGGGTGTTTTTACACCTAATACCCTAAAATCTTTTGGTTTGGGAGTTATTGACTTAACGCTTGATACATGGGTCAACTAGATAGCTTAAGGGAGCTAAGCAATAAAAAAATAATAATAATAAAAAAACAACCTTGGTTATTATGTCCAGTGGGTAATCTAATGAATTTTGAGTGTCGAAACATGCATGATTAAGATTAGTTTTGAAATCCCATAACTATGTGCTGAATTCACTTTCACTAGAATTGATTAGTGTGATGTCTCATAATGCCATGTTTGTAGCTTGATTGAAAATTCCCTGAAAAAAAATTGTGAAGATGATGTTTGTTTGGTTAAGCTTGCTAATGAATAAGAACGATGATTGTTATATTGTTGCATTGTTAAGAACAAAATGATTGTACAATGTTTGTGGGTGTCATTCCTATAAAACCCTCACGAGACTTCACTCATCCTCTAGGGAACTCCTAGAGGTTTAAAAGGCTTGTTGCATAAGCTAAATGCAACCGTTCTCCCACGAAAGCGAACCTATGTTTTTATAGTGTTTTTAATTTTGTTTTGCTAAGGGACTAGCAAAATATAAGTTTGGGGGTATTTGTTGAGCGCCATTTAGTGCTATTTTGGTCCCCTTCATTTACGTTTGTTAAGCCTTTAGTGTTGTTAAAATCTAACAATTGTGTTGTTTTAGTGTCTTGTTGATGTTGCAGGTCACTGCATTCAATACACGGCTACAAAGGGCAAATTGGACTTAAAGAGAAGTATGGAGCTCTTCCTTGTGCGATCGAACGCAATGTGCGAGATCGATTGCAAGCCATGTCAGCCCGTGTCTCGCGCGGTTGCCTTCACCGGCCCTAGCTTCCATCGCTTCCAGCCTTGCGCTGTGGCAGTTACGTGCATTCGATCGTGAAGATCATGATCGATCGCATACATCCCTGCGATTGAACGCATAGCTTGCGATCGAGCGTAGCCCTCTAACCTGGCAGCACACTAGTTTTCTATAAATAAAGCACTTGTGTAATTTTCTGGGAGTCTTTCTTTTTGGGCACGTTTTTAAGAGCTTTTGCTTCTGTTTAGGCTCTACTCTACCCATTTTATTGTAGAACTTCATTATTTATTTTAAGTTAATGCTTTACTTTAAGTTTTGCTTGCTTCCTTTATACATGGGAGGCTAAATCCTCAACTAAGGTTGAGGATGTAGCCTCACCATTGATCTTATGCTTGTTATTTACATTAAGCTTATTTAAATTCCGTCGTTAATATAGCTTTGTCGTTTCTATTTGGCTTAGTGACAAAATCAAGTATGATTGTGTCGAAGTCGTTTATTCTTATTTTTTCGTCCGATGGATACATTCCATCCTTCGGTTTACGTTCATTTATCCATTGTAGTTTGTGTTAAATCACATTCACTTTGGATCCTTTGGACCTAAATCGTTTATGGTTTGTCTTTTGTCAAAGGGAAGGATTCTTTGAATCCTTCGATAGGCGCAAGAGATTGAGTGTTGTTTCAAATCGATAGGCGGATTAATGTGGCTGATAAGCGCCGAATGTTGCACATTCAAGCCCTTTAACTTGCATATATTAATTCCTTAGTATTGCTATTTGCTTGATTTTGTTTTGTTTTGTGTTTCAGGTCAAATACATGAGCTTAGTTGAGAAGTGGATTAAAAGGGCAGAGAAAGCTGGCGAACGATCGCAGCACCCTGGCGATCGTGCACTGGGCGCACGAGCGCCCACACCCTACGAACATGCGCTGGGTGAACGATCGCCCAGAGCTGCGATCGTGCGCACTCGGGCTGCACTTAACCCGGCAGGCGCGTTGGACAATTTAATTGCGACTCCAAGTCTCCTAATTGAAGTGGGAAACTAACCTACGGCCATGATTAGGGTTTTAGGGTTTCTAGGGTTTCCTAGGGTCTATAAATAGGCCATTATACAATGTAAAAGGGACCGGTTTTCCTTGAGTGCGAATTTTATACAAGTTTCTTGGATTCATCAGCATGAGCGGCTAAACCCCCATTGTGGGGTACCGATGTAACCCTCTCCAACACACAATGGTGATTGTATTTGATTCATTCAGTTTATATTACGTATGTTGATTGCATAACTGTGAGGATTGCAATCCTTGAATTCTGTTATTAAATATAATGCAATTGTTATTTAATTCTAAAATCAATACTTGCAAAATTCTTATCTTGTCTTAGAATTTATTTTGCATGTATTGAACTCAATCGATTTTATTTTCTGTGATCATAAAACCGATGGTTATGCAATGGTTTAATATGCATGTGATTAATAGGATTAGATAGACCATGCTTAGGGAAGACGGGTCGTGCTACGCCCTAGTTTAGAGTAGACGAACCGTGCTAACCGAAGATGGGTTATGCTATTCCATTGATCATATAAAACGTATTAAGAGATTTTATAGTTTATACCTAGGGAAGACGGGTCGTGCCGCATCATAGTTGTTAGGTGGACGATCCGTGCCAACCAAAGATAAATTATTATTATCCTTTAATATGAATTTTCGTGTCTTTATAACATATGTGATTATGAACTGCTAGAATCGAATTACGGTTACTATTGTGTACGGATTGCGGTGAAGTTGGTACCCTACTCTCTCTCTCTCTAATATCATCAAATTAATATTGAGTTTGATTTTATGCATTCTAGTTCACAACAATCAATCTTGTTTCTTAATTAGGTTAAACCTTATTCTTCGAATTTAATAGCAATCTCTACAGTCCTTGAGGTTCGACACCCTCAATATAGCCCTATCCTACGGGATTCGTCCTATTGCGAGTGGTAATTTTATTATTGATATTTTGGTCAACAAAATACCACATCATTAATGTGGCTTTGTGTTTTTAATTAACATTCTTGATTTGGTGAGGTGAAGTCCTTGAGCTTAGCTGTTTAGTTGTTTATTTTACTGCATTAACTTAGTTTATGATTCCTTTGTCACAAAAACACACACTTGGAGCTAGGTTAAAGTAATACTAACCTAGACGTAAAATTAATTTGTGAACAATCACGGTTCTCTGTGGGATTCGACACTCGCATTTGTACAACCACTTCATTGCAAACGATTTGTGCAATTGGCGAGTGCTATTTTTGGTACGATCAATGAGTAACAGTAATAGTTCAACAATATGGTCTACCCGAGATGTCACCCCTTCTCAGCAGGGTTGACGCTGTCCCGAGGGACCTATAGTACAATGCTAGTGCCTCAGCCATTGCACGAAACATACCGTACGTAACACTAGCGACACGACTGAGTCCAACCTTAGGTGGCCCACACCGCTAATGACGTCCATCCTATAGTGACCATCCACTGGGAATAGCTGCATCATTGGTTACGAGTCATTGGATCCAAAGCCCCCACACACGCACACATTGACCATAAAGCTAACCCGTATAGTAAGCCCATGGCCATGTACCGCACATATCGGTGTACCATGTCATAAGACGCAATTAGTCTTATCTGTCTTTTACATGCATAGTTTTATAAGTCTCATTATTATCTTGTTAACAAACACACGTTCTGCACAAAAGAGAGTTCCCAGTAGTTCCAAAATGTATTTCATGAGAGTTACAAAATATGCATGTTTGACATCTATATAAAATACGTGCAATGCAGGAAAAGTAACAACAAGCATCCATGTGAGTTTGTACTCACCTGAGCCGTAAAGCTTCTCCATGTAATTCCCTTGAGGCTCTATAACCTTAAATACTGAGAAAAGACCTATCATCAGTTCTACTTCTACTAAAACAACTCTAGAACAAGGAAACAAAAGCTATAGGACGGCTGGTGAAAATAGGGTTTCCTTGTCACACATTGACTGTACGTCCGCTGTGACACTTCAGGCAGTACGTCCGGTCACGAGACCGTACGTCCACTTCAAGGTCTTTCAGGGAAAACTTTATTTTCTCTCCACTGTCCACCTATTCTCGAACTCCTAAGGCCAACAAAGGCTTCCTAGGGCCTCCTAACACAGATCGAAACCTCCATGCAAAGTAACAATGCTAAGCTTAACAAAATGCTAGCCTAAGCAAGATTAAAGCATAACTAAGCTAACAACTATAACTAGCTATACGAAACAACAATCGAGTAGCATAACAACGTAATAAATAGCTAAGGAAACCGAGCGTTACCTCCTTGAAGCAAAACCTCAAGAGTTCCTCCTTCGGCAGCACTGAAACACTCACGAAACCTCACAAAACACTCACAAACGGCCAACAAGCAGCCTAGGGGGAAGAGCGGGGTTGAGGGCGGATTTCGTGTGAAATGGGCGAGGGGGTATTTATAGGGCCAGAAAGCAGTGGACGTCTGGTCCAAAAGGTGTACGTCCGGTACTATTACACAGCGGCTCGAAGGCTGTCTCGTACGTCTAGGTATTACCCGGAGGGTATTCCAAAAAGTAGCATACGTCTTGTACTTTTGGGCGTACATTTGTGCTATTCACAGAGTACGACGTACTATATGTCAATGTATGTCAAGTGGTCTCCCAGTGTACATCTGCCAAAAAGTAGCGTACGTCTGCAGAAAAAGTCAAATTCATATGTTCAAGCTAAAAGACAAAAGCGTACATCTGCCAGAAAGTTGCATACATCCGCACTAAAAGACAAACCAGAAGATAAATTTCCAAAATGCCCTTCTGGCTAATCCTGGTGACCCAAAGTCCAAATTAACCCTTTAACTAAGCCACTTATGCTTAGTTAAATATTTGGGTTACTACACAATCGCATGTACATGCTCCTGCCCGTGCCTGACTTGAAGAATTTCTAGTCGTAAATGCCTTAGGATTGGCCATGAGCTGGCTTAGGAGCTTTCCCTTATCTCTCTCACCTAGGTGATTGGCTAACTGGCCCATCTGCATCTCCAACTTGGCAATCGCCTGGGTGTTCACCATGGTGGTATTCCTCACGTCATTGATGGATTGACCGGTCATTTTCGTAAAATCTCTGAGGGTCTGTTCCAATGACTGTGACATTGACGCTGGGGCTTGATTCGGAGCTTGGTAAGCATGATGCGAAGCTCCTCCCTGATTTGCTGATTGATTCTACTTCCATGAAAAATTTGGGTGGTTTTGCCACCCTGGATTGTAGGTCTCTGAATTGGGTCCATTTGACTGCTTTCGATAATCATTGAAAGCGTTCACTTGTTCCATCAAAGATGGACAATTCTGTGCTGAGTGCATAGGACTAGCACAGATAGAACAACTATCAGTAGTGAAAGTGTTGGCAGCATTTATGGATTGACCTACGTTGAGAGTGTCAAGCCTTTTGGTGAGCGCATCTATCTTTATGTTCAACTTCGCTTCTCCTTTCAAATCATAGATTCCTCCTTTCTTGGGGTTACAAGCAGATTTATCCTGACAACTCAAAAAATCCCACTGTTGTGAGTTGTCGGACAGCTTGTCCAAAGCCTTATATGATAAATCTCCCGTCAAACTTAAGAATGTCCCCCCATTCATTGACTCGATCATACTACGGTTGGGTTGAGTCAGCCCTTGGTAGAAGAATTGCACGAGTCTCCACTTCTCATATCCATGTGGAGGGCATTTGATTAGCAAATCTTTGAAACGCTCCCAACACTCAGAAAACTTCTCATCCTTCTCCTGAGTGAAAGAACTAATCTCCTTTTGGGCCTCATTCACTTTAGACATTGGGAAAAACTTATTGTAGAATTTACTCAACAAGCTTTCCCAAGATGTAATAGACCTGGGCGTGTTGGAATCCAACCATGCCCTGGCTCTACCTTGAAGGGAAAAAAGGAAAAGTCTAAGATGGATCGACTCTTCTGAGAAGTTATGGAATTTGAATGTGGCACATATATCTTTGAACATCTTCACATGGCTATAAGGGTTTTCATGATCTAGGCCATGAAATGAAGGTAGGAGTTGGATGACATGTGCCTTTAAGTCAAAATCGGTGGCATTGGTTGGTGGCAACACTATACACGAGTGGGAACTAGTTGCAACAGGTGTGAACAACTCCCGAAGTGATGTAGTGAAGTCCACGTCCCAAGCTCTAACTTGCTCCTCATTCTCAGCTCTTGCATCCTGGTACTCTACATGCGCCTCTTAATTTGCATTTCTCAAATTGTCCCCCATCTTAAAGGGGTTCTCCTAAGAGTTCTCTCTAAGTCGAGATCTAAAGGTATCAAATCTAAGTTTTGCGATCTCCGACCAAGCATACACCAAAGATAAACTAACTAAACAAGAACAAACTATTCACAAAAATTAATAATAACTAATAAAAGATAAAAGACAGGCACTGAAAAATAAACAGATAAAGAAAAATAACAATAAACCAAAAAAAATCAAAAACTTTATACTTAGCTACCTCTGTTCTGTTGGTGCTGACTGCGGAGATGCGCTTGAGCCCAGGTAAGGTGCGATCGAGTGAAGTATGCACGAATGTAGTAGTCTACTAGTGCGCTAGATTGTAATAGAGGTGCGATCGATCATAAGAGCACATTGCGCTTGAGCGTCGGTTTGGGTCTGAAGTGCGCTTGAGCGTCGGTCTGGGTCTGAGGTGCGTAGACAGTGCTGCACAAGGCAGGAGTGCGCTCAAGCACAAGTAAGTTGCGCTCAATTCGCACTAACAGAGACTGAAAATCCAGAAACTTCAACAAACTCAAAAACACCCAAACACTATTCTAATTTTTTTTTTTTTTTAAACAACAACACAAACAAATAAAAACTGAAATAAAGTTGTAGAAAGTAAATAACTAGTAGAAAATTAAAATCAATCTACACAAAAAAATCAATTTTAATAAAAACAAACGACTCCCCTGTAACGGCGCCAAAAATTTGTTGTACAAACTTTAATGTACTCGCAAGCGCACGAATTGTTTGCAATATAATGTTGTGCAAGTGCGAGGTCGAATCCATAGGGAGTCGTGTTTTGCAAAAACTAATTAATTATCTAAATTAATTATACTTTAACCTAGTTCCGAAGTTGAGTGATTGTTTCAAGCAAAAACATAAATTGATCTAAACTAGAATTAAATCAAATGAAAAGCACTAAGGTCTTAGAATCCACCTCACCACATCAAAATACATATTATCATGCTTTGTTCATACATCCATCAAACGATTTAAAACAATGCATGTTCTATTGTCACGCCAGTTCATACATCCGTTAAGCCCTATGCACGTTCTATTGTTCCTATTGAAAGATTCAAAGAATCCATCCATTTGACAAAAGACAATGCGTATCCAATTTAGTTCAAAAGATCCAATGTATCCATGCTTAACACAAAAGACAATGGATATCCAAAGTAAATCAAAAGATGCAATGTATCTATCGGACAAAACACAATGAATATCCAACTACGGCACAGTCAATCACAATTTTGTCAATAAATTGAATTGAAATGAACACACATGACATTAAACGACGGATTTAGTACAAACTAATCATGAAAACGTGTAAATAAATCAATGGTGAGGCTTCATCTTCAACCTTAGTTGAAGATTTAGCCTATAATCATAATGAAAATGAAAGATTACAAATAAATGACGAATGAAAGGCTAAACAATAAGAAAACAGAGGTGTTTTATCTCTTGAAAGCGCCTCTAAAACGTAGATTTTACAAGAAGAAAGGGTACTATTTATAAGAAACAATTATGATACCAGGTCAGAGTAAGTGTGCTCGATCGCATTTAGTGTGCTCGAGCGCACTCAACTGTTCAATAATCCCACGGCGCAGGCATGAAAGTGATGGGCTAGGGCTACGAGGGTAACTCGGGTGTACATGGAGTGCGCTTGATCGTGGCCTCTTGTGCTCGAGCGCAGACGCGCTCAATCACAGGCTCCATGCGCTCGATTGCACTAACAGGGACCAGTTCTTCCTTAGCTCATTTCCACCCTTTAAACCGCATTTTGATGCCAATGACCTACAGCACAATAAAACACTAAAACTAACAAAAACATTAGAAAACAACAAAACTAAGAGCTTAACAAACATAAGTTAAGGGCTCAAATATACAATATTTTGCACTCATCATCCGTCATGGGGACAATTTTTCAATTTTTCATTTGGGCAGATGAACATCAATTTCTCCAGTTCGGGGTCTGATTTAAATTCCAATTTCTACACTCCAGACTGGAGCAACCATTCTGATTTCTCATGGCAAGCTCATGCCACAGGAAATTATGCTCTCCAATTTCATGAACTGCACCATTCTGAGTATTGACAGTTCGACAATCCATCTTCCAATCCTTCATCATACAACTATCCTCCTAAACAATCTTCGTTGGAAGAAACTCTCAAGGAATTCATGCAACTAACCGGCCAATCCATCATTCCTATGTCACAAGAACTATCATTGGAAGACACACTTGAGGCGTTCAGGCAAACAGTCAACCAACCCTTTCAAGAAATCACAGACGCCAATGTGGCAAACACTGAAGCAATTGTAAGTTTGGAAGACAGTTCAGTCATCTAGTTGCTGAATTCAACATAGTCGAGGAAGAGGAATTTCAAAGTCAGGACATGGTGAGAGAACAATACATGATTGATGAGGACGACATCAACAATCCTCATCATGATCATGTCCAAGCCACCACCACATGTGGGAGTGAGGAAATTGTTGATGAGACTGTAGGTGAGTTAAGCCTGGAGGACCCTGAGGTGGTTTTACTCAAGATGGAGATGATCTAAACTTAGACAAGTTACTTGGGCAAGCTGGGATTTTGCTTGAGCCAAATATTGAGGATCCTGAGGTAGAATGTTTTGCTCAATCTGATTTGGATCTTGATAAGTTCCTTGAGCAAGCTAAGACCATTAATGAGCCAAGTCTTGAGGATCCTTTGGAAGAGTGCTTTGTTCAATTTGGATGTGACCTAGACCTTGACAAGTTCCTTGAGCAAGTTGCGACTTCTAATGAGCCAAGTCTGGAGGATCCTATGGAAGAGTGCTTTGCTCAATTTGAATTTGATTTGGATCTTGATATGATACATGAGCAAGTACAGGCCTTATTGGATCCCACTCCTAGAATGCAAACTGAGAATGGGGAAATCGCTGAGACATCATTTCCCAACCCATTTCCATCAAAAATTGAGCCTCTCATTATTGAAAACAACAAGGTGGAAGAAAAGGAGCAGCAGATTGAGCCCCCACCAATTCCAAATTTGTCCAACGACAAGGAAGTGAGTACTGAAGCTCATTCCTTTGTCACAATCCCTCTCGAGACACAACATGAAACACAAGCTTCACCTTTTCAATATCTCGAAGAGCCATCTTATGTAGAGATCTTTAAGGAATCACGCACACAAAGGTGCAAATCTAGGGTTAGGAGTCCCAAGAAGATCCGTCTTAGCAACAAGGTTAGCTACATAAGATGGCGAAACATCCTTCTAGAGGGCTATCAAGCGTTAAATAAGAAAGGGTGGAAGGGATTAGTTGGACACCCACATGATCGGGGAAAGTGTGGTATTTTTCTTTTTTATTTTCCGCACTTTATTTTTGAGTCTTTTCCTTTTTGTCATTTTATTTATTGTTATTTTATTTTTTTGTTTCTAACAGCAATTAACCTGTTGATGTTTGTGCTTGTGAGAAAAGATTTTTGTTAGTTGTTGACAGGTGTTTTGGTGTTCAAGTTTGGGGGACTCCCTGGCCTTTGCACACTTCTATTCCCCATCCCACGGTATTGTATCTCTTGACACATTGGGGACAATGTGTCATTTAAGTTTGGGGGTGTGGAAAAATACACTGTCTTTTTGTTTGTTTTATTTGTTTGTTTTGTTTGTTTATGTCTGTAAATATATTTTGCTATGTTGTTGATTGGGCATGAGCTACATCACAACTATGGATTGCATATCATTGGTGTGTTTAACTTGTTTGAATACTGCATATCATTAGAAATCCCAATGTTTGACTCCTGTGTTGGATTAGAGAGACTTGTTTGATTTTTTTTTCACATGCACACTAGCATAAGGTCTGTGAGGTATGAGATTTTACTTAAGGAGTGTGTTTCTTGAGATTTGTAGGTTGATGTGATGTGATTTTGAAAACCTTGGCTATTTAAAAAAAAAAAAATCATAATCATAAGTTGAGCTTTTCATTGAGTAACCGGACCTCTTGCCTCACCAAGCAATAAGTGTTCGTGTAAAAAGATGATAAATTCTAGCTGACTGATTGTATGGCTAGTTAGGCTTCGTAGCTCTTTTTGACTTGAGTAATTAAGCCCTTAGGGATGTCTCTACATCTAGTGTCCTAAAACCACCTGGTTTGGGAGTCCCTAGCCCAACACTCATTACATAAGTCAACTAGAAGTTTAAAGGAGTCAAGCATCGCACAGCCTATACAAAAAAAAATTGCACTTTTCGATTCAAGCCTTGGTTGTTTTCTTTATATTGCATTCCTATAAATTTTGGGGTACACATGTTTTGAGAATAATTGAAACCCCATGAGCCTATGTTAGTCCACTTTACACTTTTTGGAGCATGTGTTGTCTTAATTTTTCAGCCGTGAGTTGAATGATGTTTGGATGCCTGGATGATGTGGTTTGTATGTTCAACTTTTAAAATTTGCTAATGATGTATGAACCATGTGTTTGTGTGAAAGGCTTTGTCTGTCAATAACATAGTGCCAATAAATGTTTGTGTGTGTCATTGCTGATAAACCCTCACAAGACTTCACTCATCCTCTAGGGATGCCTAAGGGTTTAAAAGGCTTGTTTCATATGCTAAATGCAATCGTTTATCCCACAAAAGCAGACTTATGTTTCTTGTTTTGAATGTGTTTTTCATTTTTGTTTTGCTAAGGGACTATCAAAATGTAAGTTTGGGGGTATTTGATGAGTGCCAAATATTGTATATTTGATGAGTGCCAAATATTGTATATTTGAGCCCCTTTAACTTATGTTTATTAAGCTCTTAGCTTTGTTATTTTCTTATGATTTTGTTAGTTTTGGTATTATATGGTGCTGCAAGTCATTGACATAAAAATGCGGTTTAAAGGGTGGAAATAAGCAAAGGAAAAAGTGGTCCCTGTTAGTGCAATCGATAGCACTAGAGCTACGATCGAGCGCAGCTGCACTCAAGCCTAAGCAATAAACGATCGAGCACATATGAGCTCAAGCCCAACAGGCCGCGATCGAGTGCACGACCACATTAGCCCGACTTACCCGCGTAGCCCTAGCACCATCGCTTTCATTGTTGCGACGTGGAAATATTGAATTGTTGAGGGCGGTCAATGCACTAAGGCCACGCTCGAGCGCACTAGGTGCGATAGAGCACACCTACGCTGACCTGGTAGCACATAACCTAGTTTTATTTTGCTTATAAATAGCAATCTTTTCTTTTTGTAAAGCCTACGTTTGGGAGGCGCCTTGGAGAGCAGAAACACCATTGTTTGGCAATCTTTAGCCTTTCCAAACGTCATTTCTTTTTAAGCTTTCATTTTCATTATGATTAAAGGCTAAATCTTCAACTAAGGTTGAAGATGAAGCCTCATCATCGATTTGGTTGCATGTTTTCATGATTAGTTTGTACTAAATCCGTCGTTTAATGTAATGAATGTTCGTTTCAATTCAATTGTGTGACAAAATTGTGATTGATTGTGCCATAGTTGGATATTCATTGTGTTTTGTCCGATGGATACATTGCATCTTTTGATTTACTTTGGTTATCCATTGTCTTTTGTATTAAGCATGGATACATTGGATCTTTTGAACTAAATTAGATATGCATTGTCTTTTGTCAAATGAATGGATTCTTTGAATCTTTTGATAGAAACAATAGAACATGTGTAGGATTTAATCATTAGACAGATGTATGAACTAAGCATGAGAATATGTACCTTGATTTGGTGAGGTGGATTCTAAGACCTTAGTACTTTTCATTTAATTGTTTTCAAAGCATTTACTTTAGTTTATGTTTTTGCATGACTAAGTTCAAAACTTTGAAACTAGGTTAAAGTAGGATTAGTTTAGATAAAAATCTATTTTGCAAACACGACTCTCTGTGGATTCGACCTCGCACTTGCACAACACTATATTTCAATCGATTCGTGCACTTGCGAGTACATTAAATTTGTACACCAGGTGGTCTCTGGAACTGCGTTCGATCGTCCCTAGAAGTGCTCTCAATCGCAATTCACTCGATCACAATAACAGGAACTATTCTACTGCAGAACTGGAACAAAACAAATTTTTTTTTTCAAAATAAAAATAAAAACACAACAAAACAGAATTAAAATAAAAATAAAATAAAAATAACAAAACTAAATGAAAACAATTCTAAACAAAATTTAACGCAATCCTTGGCAACGGCGCCAAAAGCTTGTTTTGCAATTATCTACCTAAATTAATAGGCAAATAATTGTAGTTTTACTTGCAAGTGCACAAAGTCAAAATAGTAGTATAACATGCAAGTGCGAGATCATTCCCACAAGGATTGGTAAATTTTGGTTAAAATTAATTTCGCAATGTAAACAAGAGAAAGAAAAATTGATTTTGATTCGATAATGATAAAGTGTAGGTCTTTGATTTCCACCACTAATCATGCTTACACAATAAAACAATAAGCCAATGCTTTAATCACATTATGGATACTTAATGTCTGCCAACCTAAGGGTATGGGTGTCTACTCCTTAAGCTATTGATTTCCCTAAGCAACGAATTAGGCATGAGTGTCTACTCTAATTCTTTTCTTTCTTAAAGGATTTAGCATGGGTGTCTACTAAGTTGTTCTTTAAGAAAACATAAAAACTATGAAAATCAACAAACACATGAGGCCTAGGGCATGGGTGTCTACTCCCAGTTCCCCATATTGATTAACCCGAGAACCTGACATGGATATCTTTCGTTACTTTTATTAAACCCATGACTCGATCATCCAAATTGATTTAACTAACTAGTCCATACCATATGCATATGTTGATCAGGCAAACACATATGAGGAATTCAAGAAAATAGGAATTAATCAAGTTAAGCATCATTATGCAATTATCGCAAAGGCGCCAATATTGAATTATTAAGTAAACATGACTAGGGCTTCAATTTAGCCCTACTAAGAGGTTTAGTTACACATGAGTTTGATGTTAAACATCTTCATAAAATAAAAGAGAAAGGAAAAGAATAAACCCAAAAAATGCTTCCTTGAAGAGCCGTCAATTATTCTCCAAAATCACGTGTGAGTTTTTCTATGTTTACAAGCCTATTTATAGAGTTTAAGAAACCCTAGAAACACCTAGAAACCCTAGAAATCATAAAACAAAACCCTAAGCCTATTTAAAAAATAAGACCAGCCGCCTACTGTTCACCAACACATGAATGCGCTCGATCGCAGGTGCAGTGTGCTCGATCCTTCTTCTTGCGCACAAGAGCGCAGCTGCGCTTGTTCCTTGGCTTGGGCGCTAGTGCGCTCAATCGCAGATACCCTGCGCTCGATCGCTCTAACAAACTCCAACGTTTTTTCAATTTTTGTCCTTTTAGCCCTAGATTTCCAAAAATGCTTCCTTTTCTTCCAAAGACCTATAAAATAAGGAAAACACAAAAAGAAAATAAAATAGAACGAAATAACACAAACTAAGAGCTTAACAAATATAAATTAAGGGGCTTAAATATGAATATTTAAGCACTTATCACTCCTCCACTATCTCCTCAATCAAGCATGTACTTTTGACCTTATACCCAAGTGGTTGCCTGCTAATATCAAAGATATTCAACTCCACTATCATGTTCCCAAAGGATATCTTCATGACTCCAATCCTACAGTTGATTAGGGCATTAGTTGTGGCTAAAAATTGACACGCCCTAATATGATTGGAATTTGAATCTCCACATTTACAACAAGTTTTGTTTCTAAGCGATGAAGTCCATAAGGTAGTAGAACTTATCAACTTTTATCAAAACATCTTCAATGATTCCCCTCGGGACCTTCATAGATATGTCAGCCAACTAATGTGTAATTGAGGTGGGTTTTAGCTTTCCCAATCCCAGTTGAATATAGACTAAATACAGCAGAAGATTTACACTAGCCCCCAAATCCAACAGAGCTCTTTTAACCCGGTTGTCACCAATCTTACAAGCAACTGTAGGACATCCAGGGTCCTTATACTTGACAGGAATCTTATATTACATAATCGAGCTGACATGCCCAGTTAGAAAAGCTTTCTTGGGGACATTTGTCTTTCTCTTGATGGTGACCAAATCTTTCAGAAATTTGGCATAAGAAGGCACTAGCTGGATGGCATATAGCAATGGAATATTGATATGCACTTGCTTGAACACTTCCAAAATGTCATCAAACTTTGAGTTTTTTTTTGGAGCTATCATTCTTTCTGGATATGGAGCTTTAGAAATATATTTCCTAGGACGATCCTCATCACTTGGAATGACTATTTCCGGTTCATCATCTCCTGCAGGCTTGTCCTGGCTTTCCTCCTTTTTTGCAGCCTTAGTGGCCTCTTCAAGCATGGCCATTTGATTATCCACTTGTTTTCCTGACCTCAAAGTGGTGATGGCTTGCACATGCTCCTATCCATGAGTAGAGGCAGAGGAACTTTCAATAACCAATTGCCCTTTTGAGTTAGGCACAGGTTGACTTGGGAACTCACCTCTTTCTCTTTCCCCCACTTGATTGGCTAGCTAGCCAATTTGCCCTTCCATCTTTGACATAGCTTGATGAGTGAAGTTCTTTGTAACGACCTAGGGAAAAGTGCTAGCCATATCTACGCTAGCACTCCAAAAGGACTAGTCAATTCAAAGCNATTCACAATATTATGATGCAAATATGTTGTCACAAAATTTGGCCTCATCATTTAATTTGTGGATTTGCTTGGACTTTCGGGGTCAAAAGGGGTACAAATTAATTCGTTGCCAAAGGGTTAACTAATTAAGTAAAGAAGGAATTTGACTCCATCCACTGTAAAAATTTCTATTCCATTTCAAGTATTCCATGGATTATTATACTAACGTTGAAAGATGATGAAGCTCTGATTACAATTATGCTCATTAACTTGGTATATTTGCAATATATACATAAGTCGATTTATATAATTAAGTACACTCAAATGGACTTATACTAGAAAATATAAATTAATAATATAAATATCAAAATATATTCTAAGACTAACAAAATAAAGGCCAATACGGAACAAAATGAGAGTGATAATTAATGTGATGATATTCACTGCCATACAACTATAATGATGTAGCATTGAATATCTACCTTTGTATCAACAAAGGCTTGTAAAAATAAAAATTAATAGCTAATATTTACTGTCGCATTATTATAGTACTTGTATGGCGATAATATGATAGTCTACTAATTTATTTTAGTACATAAAAAATCTTGCCAAGCAATAATTGTTTCTTTTGGTAAGAAATTTTTTTTTTGAAAGTCAACCACATTTCAAAAAATCATGTAAGTTGTTTATTGTTTAATCAAAAAGATAAAGCTGAATCAAGAAATCTGGTCATCGAAACTAGAGACCCAAAAACCACGTGTCGAGCCGATAGACAACCATTTAAAGACCGGTGTGGTCTTGTTTAAAAAGTCACCGAAAATAAAGCACTATCTTCTTTCTAGAAAACCCTTTTTTCCATCTATACAAAGCAAGGTGGTGTTTGTTAAGTACCACCAAACACCACAATTCCACTAAACACTATTCATCTCTTTTTTTTTTAAAAAAAAAAATTCATTATCATAATATTCTCACTTTTCATATTACATTATTCACTTTTTATATCACATTATTTACTTTTCACCATCAAATAGGTCCAATATTAAATATATATAATTATATTAACTATAAATCATGATTATGAAATGATTTTTTTTTTTAAAGGAACAAAGCGGGTTAAAAAATACAAAATTTTGTTTCGGTTCGTCTTGAGGGCCTTAAACATCTGCCTTAATTATAGGGGTGAAATAGCGGTTGCGGTTAGCGGTTAGTGGCTAAAACCGCTAACCGCCTAGGCGGTTAGTAGAATCTACTAACCGCATCCGCTAACAGCTAGCGGTTAACCACCTAGGCGGTTAACCACCCGGTTAGCGGTTAACTGGATGCGGTTAACCGCTTTTTATTGGTTTTTTTTTTTTGGCCGATTTTGGACTCACTGTAAACCCTTGTTTTGCTCACTTTAAACATTTTTTTTTTCCTCTTTTATGGCCATTTTAGCATTAAAAATTGTTGGTTTAAAGTTAGCATTATATGTTGGACCATTATACCAAAATCTTGCTGGTCACCTTCTACAACATATAACATACGAATAAAATTACAATAAAATTATCGTTTTGGGTTAGGAAGAAATGAATATATAGAAGTGCATAACTACGTCGTTTTGCACTTCTATATTATAAAAATAATAAAAATAAGGTGGGAGGAATCGAAATCGAGACTCCTGAGTATAATTGGCGCACAATAACCACTAGGCTACAATAACTTATTGTTATTTATTATATGAAATATATATATAATATAAATATATATTATATTTTAAAAAAAGGTGGTTAGCGGTTAGGCGGTTTTTCAAAATCTACAAACCGCTTTCAAAGTGGTTAGCGGTTAGTGTGAATAGCGGTTAGCGGTTAGGGCGGTTTGCGGTTAGCGGATGCGGTTAGGCGGTTTTAAATTTCACCCCTACTTAATTAGTTGCCTTCACTTGAATCATTTTATTTATTTATTGAATCTTTCAAATTTTATTTGTAGATGATTTATAGCATAACAGCTCTAACATCATAGAGCATAAAACTCTAACACAACATAGGAATTGTTTATGTTATTACAAGTCATAGATACAATCAAAACAGTCGTACAATCAAAATTTATCTATAACATCAACTTTCGCTAATTTATGCACAACTTCAGTTATAAAATTGATTTGTTCTAGCCTCCAAAATGAGACTAGATATAATTGAGATATAGGTAGCCCGTATTTTTCCTATCTTATTTTTTGATTGTAAGAGATATTATCCCACATCGATCTAATCATCCTTTGCCAAAACATTAGGAGAAAAACAACCATCCTCAACCCAAAGGCCAGACCAAAACAAAATAGAAGAATGAAAAAGTCACTGAAAATAAAAGCACTATCTTCTTTCTAGAAAAGCCTTTTTTCTATCTATACAAAGCAAGGTGGTGTTTGTTAAATACCACCAAACATCACAATTGCACTAAACACTATTCATCTTATTTTTTTTTTTTTAAAAAATAATAATAATATCATAATATTCTCCCTTTTCATATTACGTCATCCATTTTTTATATCACATAATTAATTTACTTGTTACTACTATTCAAATAAAAAAATTATTACAAAATATATATATTTTTTCAATTTTCAATACTAGTTTTTTACTTTTGTATACAAATCATTATTATTAGTTTTTTAATTTAAAATTGTTAGTGTATATGTGTGACTCTTGTCCCAAATTTGTAAGATTGGGAGCTAAGGCTCCTCGCTCCCTTCTATATTAGGAGGCTCTTGTATCCATTCGAAGATATCTCAACACAATACAATATAGTCTATTGGCTCTTATTGTGTTTCTGCTATTCTCTTCTCCCCATCATCCTAACATGGTATCAGAGCCATTTCCATATGGCCGCCAATAAACATCAAAGACATTTTTCGGTGCTCATTTCGGTGACTTTCTAGTCATCGACGCACCTAGTGGGTTTTTCGCAAAATTTTCTAGCGCTCCTTTCAGCGGCTGCGCACCTCCGGCTGACCACACCGCCAAGTGGTGTTCCTGCTCTTCCTCCGACACTCCTCCTGGGGGCCACCCAGCTCCGACCGACCGTGCCGCCAAGTGGTGTTCCCGCTCATCCTTCGGCATTCCTTTCGGCAGTTGCCCACCTACAATCGATCGCTCCGCCAAGCAGTATTTCCGCTGCTCTTGGCAGCCGCCTAGTTCTGGCCGACCACGCCGCCCAGCGGTATTCCTGCTCCTTCTCCGGCACTCCCTCCAGCAGCCACCCAGCTCCGGCCGACTGCGCCACCTATTCCTCCGGCAGCTTTTTCCCGAGCCTATCGTGCTGCCACGTCAGCCCAAGCTCTCTGCCCTAGCTAGTCCCAAACTGGGTGGGCCCATTGGGTTGCAAAAACCCAAACCTGATCCATCAAATCGGATCTCTTCAACCCAATCCAAAACTTGTTCCAAGTCGGGTCATTGGGTTTCGATCCTCCACCCGGTCCAATACTGGTTTTCTAAACTGGGTCACCGAGTCAATCTCTCCAAACCGGTTCATATTTCATTGTGGGTCAACCATTTTAAATGGTCCATGGGTTATTGCCAAAATATTGGCCCAATTAATCGGCCAAATTCAAGTCTCGCCCAAATATGTTGGGTTCGGCAGCCACCTCCAGCCACCAGCTGCCGCTGCCAGCCGCTGTCCACCACCTCCAGCCACCCACTTTGTCCCCCCTTCGATAACTTTCCCATCGGACTTCAAAAAAAAAAAAATAAAATCTCTTTCCTTTTCCCAAACTTAGAGTTTGAGGGGGGATATTTGAAGTATTTGTGAAGAGAATCGGATCCAAGATCTTTCGGCCCTATAGGTTAGAACCAGATTCTGCCGCCTGTTGCTCCAACACAGTCCACCGCCTCTAGCCTCCCTACTTTAGCCAACTCCGGTGACAATTCCAGTGAACTTAAAAAAAAAAAAAAAATCATGTATTTTTTTTTAATGTGTGTGTGTGTGAGTGTGTTTTTTTTTTTTTTAAATTTTTGTCCCTGCTTTTTATTTCTCAACCTCAATATTCAGAAACATTGAGCTTAAGGGGAGATGTTAGTGTATATGTGTGACTCATGTCCCACATTTGTAAGATTGGGAGCCAAGGCTTAGGGGTGTCAATGCGGGCAGTAATTAACTGCCCACCAACCGCTAATTGTTATAACCGCCAACCGCTTAACCGCTTAACTGTCTAACCGCCTAACCGCTAACCACTATAACCGCCTAGTGATCAGTGGTTATAGTGTTTACTAACCGTAACTGCTAACCGCTAACCGCTTTTTATATACTATATTTTTATAATTATAATTATAATAATATTTATACATATAACATAATTAATTGATCATTAATGATTAAATCACATTTTTGTTTTGGATAATTAAATCACAATTTGAGTATTAATATATTATCACTATAATTTATATGATTATATTACATGATTAATTAATCATAAAAATCATTTGATTATATAATAACAAATTATACATACATATTCATAAGTCATAAGTTATAAATATGCAAGTTCATACAAATAAGACAATAAAAAATTAAGTATTTAGAGACTTAGTTCCAATGTATGTTATCAACTTATAAGTCTATATATGTTATAAATTATAATTATATATTACACATATATGCAATTATTCATATTGAATAATATAAATGTAAAAGATCAATACTTAATAATATGATTCAATAACAATTCAAATACTTATTATAGTTAATAATATTATTAATGTACAATGATAATGTGATTCGTATAATATCAAATTAATTAATTGACATTGGATTAAACAATGTGTTTCTTATAACCACAATTGAAGTATTAATGTATTATCATTATAATTTATATGATTATATAATAAAAAATTATACATATATACTATTTATATATGATATGTTTGTAACTTTGTAATAATATATGATATGTTATGTAATAATATATATATATATATATATATATATAAATTAGCAACAAGTAACATAAACTACATAAGTAACATAATTATTAATTAGTTTGTAATTACATATTAACTAGCTTTGTAAGTACTTATACCATACATTCTTATTCTAATATTTTGTAATTAGTATATATTAAGTAATTATGCATATTGCATATATGTTGTGTTGAATTTTTTTTATATGTTGTTTTTTTTTTTAATTTTTTTTTTTAAAGTTAACCAGTTATGATTTAATATTTAAGGATTTTTTTAAAGTACAAGTAAATATAAATTTGGGGTAAAATATTTTTGATTTTTCAATATGGGCTCATTTTATAGTAATTGAGACCAAAAAGACACTAAAAATACAAAAAAATAAATGAGTGTAAAAAATGCTATAGTATTAATAAAAGCCAAAAAACGCCCAAAAAGCAAAAAAAAAAGGCCCAATTTTGAAAAAGCGGTTAGCGGGTGGTTACCTATTTCACTAACCACTAACCGTTAACCGTTAGGCGGTTAGCGGTTAACGGTTAGCAGTTGCGGTTAGTGAAATCTACTAACCGCTAAGGCGGTTACGGTTAGCAGTTATTGCCACTAACTATTAACTGTAACCGCCTTGACACCCCTACCAATGCTCCTCTTTTCCTCCAATATAAGGAGGCTCTTGTATCCATTTCAAGATATCTCAACACAGTACAATGTAGTCTATTGACTCTTATTGTGCTTCTGCTCTCTTCCGCTCTTCTCTTCTCCCCACCACACTACAAAAAACTTTTTTTTTTTTTTTTTTGTAACTGACCATTAGTAACATTTTAGGAGCATTGCCACATTACTAAATGTTAGTAACATGCCAATGATAACGTGTCTGTCACGTTACTAAACCGCAAGTTGCTAATGAAAATTTAGCAAAGTTTCAATAGTGACACGTTATTAAATGGTAACGTTTCAATAGAATGCCACGTTATTAAATTTGATAATGTTTTAATTTTGTGCCACGTTACTAATATGGTAACGTTTTGAAAATTGCCACTTCTTGTTCATTTTGCCTATTGACTCTTGAGATTCCATAATCTATATTGCCTGTTTGTGATTGACCCTACTATTCTTGACTTCTTGTTAATGGGTATATTACTTTCTTTTCGATGGAGCAGTTTAAGTTGCTTGGAATTATTTGGAATCTCATTTGAACAAATTAGTTTTGAACATTTTTTAACTTTGCCATTTATGCTATAATTTGACACTATGGTTTTTGGCTCAAGTTATATTCGTTCTACCCATTGTTTCTATTTTAATCTGTCCAGATTTGATATTTCTGATTTAGCTTTGTGAATTGTGATGTAGCTCAAGTTTGCTGATATGATATAATTTTAGAATAATTCCTAAAGGACCACTTTGAATTGCTGATTGACTGATTCGTAAATGCCTAGATGGTTATGGACCAGATGGTAGGTTACTTGTCTTAAGTTCTTAACTCTTAACTCTAAATTAATCCTAGAAGTCAGATTTATATATATATATATATATATATTTAGTGAATGCAAATTGCAGGGTGTAAAAATATCTAACAAGTTTTGTTTGAGTGAATGCATAGTGTTTTTATGGCAAGTCCCCAAGTGGCAACCCAAGTGTGAAGTGTGATGTTGATGACAGTTGACAAATAACAAGTGCTAATGTTGAGTCGTTGACAGTGTTATAATTTTTATTTGAGTGGTATTTTGATAGTTTATGTAGATTTCATCTCTTTGATTTGTATAATGTATTTCTATGATTTGTATTTATTTCATTTGCATTTTTTTTATTTGTATTTATTTCATTTGTATTTTTTTAAGTTGTAATTATTTCATACGCATTTCTTTCATGTGTATAATTGTAATTTGTATCTCATTAGTCATTTGTATTTTTTTAAATATTCTTCCAAGATAATGTAACTCACGTGTTTTTCTTTTCAATTTGACAATTTGCTTGTAAATGCTGGAAATTATTGATTTCATATGTTTAGAATCAATTTTTGTGTGTTTTTTTTTTAATTATATTAATAATATTTAAAAGGTTGCCAAAAACTCTAAAGGAGCCCAAATCGTGCCGAGCGTCCCAATTAAGGCTCGTTAACACCCAACTCGATCCTTGG
>CM017321.1:30201868-30238209 GCA_006937295.1 Carpinus fangiana
ACGAGGCAATTTTCCACAACTGTTTGAAGAGGACGATGTACCGATTAACGGAACAGACGAGATAGTCCAGGAACTTACCGAGCATGATGAAGAGGACTCTACGAACGGAAGGTAATGTTCTATTCCTCGTTAAGTGTTGTTCTTTTGGTATTTGTCTCAAAATTTTGGGGACGAAATTCTTATAAGACGGTAGAATGTAGTGACCCAAATTATTAACTAGGCGTAAGTAGCTTAGTTGGGGGTGTTAATTTGGGCTTTGGGTTACTAAGGACACTAGAGAGGTAATTTGGACTTTTGAGTGGACGTACACTAGGTCTGGCGGACGTACGTTGTTGTCTGTAGTGCAGACGTACAGTGGGGGACCACCGGACGTACGCTCTGCAAATCGTACAGCAGACGTACGCCAAAAGTACCGGACATACGCTACTTTTTGAATACCCTCTAGTTAATACTTAGACGTACGAGGCAGCTATGGAACCCCTGGGCAAGAACCACCGGACATATGCCCCTTGGCCTGACGTCCGCTGCTTTTCTGGGCCTGTAAATAGACCCCTACCCCCTTCATGTTTCTCACAATTTCCAGACGCCCCCAGGCTGCCATAGTGTTCCTAGAGTGTTTTCCAAGTGTTTTGAGTGCGTGCGAGCATGTGTGTGTGAGGTGTTTGCGAGTTTCGGAATGTTCGTGTGGCAGAACTCTTGCGGTTTTGTTTCAAAGAGGTAACGTTCGATCTTTACCTTTTAATTACGTCGTTATGCTGCTCGTTTTATGTTTAGTTGTAGTTGTTAGCTTAGTTGTGCTTTAAGCCCCGTTTGGGTTAGAATTTTCGATTAGCTTAGCATCGTTACATTGCATGGAGGTTGCAAACTAGACTAGAAAGCTTTAGAGTATTCCTAGTATCCCTAGGAGTCGGAGAATAAGCAAACTGTGGAGAGAAAATGAGGTTCTCCCTAAGAACCCACATAGCGGACGTATGGTGTTGTGTCGGACGTATGGCTTGTCGTAACACAGTGGACGTACGCTCCCGAGCCAGACATACAGTTAGTGTGTGATAGGGAAATCCTATTTTCACCAATCGTCCCGTAGCTCCTGTTTTCCTTACTCTAGAGTTGTCTTAGTGGAATTAGGACTAATAGAAGGTTTTCCACAGATTTGGAGAACCCGGATCTTTTGGAGTTTTCGGAGACGCGTATCGATCCAGGTAAGTTTTAACTCACATAATGCTCATTGCTATTTTCTCATGCACTGCAAATCTATTTTGTGTATCAAGAAAACATACATATTTTACAACTTTCACAATTTGTACTTATTGCACATCAACTCTGTCATTTTGAGAAAAAAAAACATTGTGCTAAACATGCTAACCAAGTGAGACTTGTAAAATGACATGCATGCAAAATATAGACAAGATAATTGCATCGTATGACATGGTACACCGGTACGTGCGGTAGTATTGGCCATGGACTTACTATACATGTTAGCTTTATGGTCAAATGTGTGTCATATGGGCTTTGGATCCATTGGTTTCGTGACCTTGATGCAACCATTTCCAATGGTTAGGTTACTATAGGACGGACGTCATTAGTTGGTGTGGACCACTCGGGGTCAGACTCGATCGCGCCACTAATGTTACGTACGGTATGTTATGCAATGGCTGGGGCACTAGCATTGTATTATAGGTCCTTCGGGACAAGATCAACCCTACTGAGAAGGGGTAATATCTTGGGTAGACCATACTGTTGAACTATGACTATTGTTTACATCATATGCATATATCATTACTATACATATGTCATGCATTAAGAAGTTGTCATGATGGAACTGCTTTTACTTATTAAACACTTGAGTTCATTACTAAAACTGGCATGGGTATTATCTGCGTTAAAAATCACTAAGTCTTAGACTTACCTCCCTTTATTTTATGTCTTTGCCCATCATTACGTATATTTGCACGGTTTAGCTGCATTAGATGAAGATGCCGTCGGAGACTACTTGGGTGATTGCTCAGGACCTGATATGGGTGATCTTTGAGGATATAGATCCCGTTTGGCTTAGGTCGACATGGGATGATGGAGGAACTGCCTGTGCAGACATGATAAAGATTCTGATCTCATTAGCTCTGCTTAAGCTTAAGTCTAGGCTTTGATCTGTTGATCTTTTGTGAACTATTTGACAATTATGTATTTTGGGGATTTATCTATTTTCCTGTTGATGATCTGATGACCAATACATTTGGTGACTATTTATGATATTGATGATGTAGTACTTTATCTTTGGTATTTTATGTGATGTTTCATTTACTATCTCTTAATCCCATAGTCTTGGTAAAGTCTTCCGCTGCAGTTTTCTCGTTACGACGAGGAAAGTGTTTTCCTGGTGGTCATGTCTTGGAGGGACATGGCTGAGATGGCACCCTGTGGGGTCAATTACTAGTTAATTGATATTCCCATCGGGTGGGGCGTCACAAAGGATCTGTATTCAGCCTCAGTGCTGGATGTAGACACAATTGGCTACTTTCTAGCTCACAAGCTAATGAGACAAGGTCCCAAGAAGAGAGCATAGCTAGTAGTGGACCTCCTATCATTAGGGTTGCCCGCCCAGTCCGAGTCACTATAGGCGTTGTTGAGGTCAAGGGAACCTTTAGGAAAATGTAGACCATGATTAATGGAGCCTTTGAGGTATCTAAGAACCCTCTTGGCTGCAGTCCAATGTGTAGTAGTAGGAAAGTGCATGAATTGGTAGAGTTGGTTGATAGCAAAGGAAATGTCAGGCCTGGTTAAAGTGCAATATTGAAGTGCTCCAACTAAGTGTTTGTTTTAAGAGGCATTTGGGAGAGGATCACCATCAAGCTGAGAGAGCTAAGAGCCTGCTGGAAGAGGTGTCTGGCAAGTTTAGCTCCTGTCATATGGACACGATCTAGGAGATCAGACACATACTTGGTTTGAGAGAGGTGAAGTGATCAGTGTCAAATTGTGTATATTTGACCCCTTTAACTTATATTTGTTAAGCCTTTAGCTTTGTTAATATCTAATTATTTTTAGTGTTTTTAGTGTTTTGAGTTGTGCAGGTCTTTACAACAAAAGTTGGCCACAAAAGAGCAAAAATACACTAAAGGAAGAAATGGATCCTTGCCAAGTGCGTTCGATCGCACTTGGTGCGTTCGAACACACTGACGGTCAAACGCAGGGGGCACGGTCGAACGTAGTCCCAGTCATCCCACATCTCGCGCGGGTGCCCTAGGAGTCCATCGCTTCCAAGCTGCGCCGTTATGATTTTCTGCGGTCGAACGCACATTGTGCGATCGAACGCACAACTCATCAGTATGTTCGAACGCACTCATACGACCTGTTAGTCTATAAATAGGACCCTAGGTCCATTTGGTCGAACATTCAATTTTTGGGGCGATTTTTAGAGAGCATTTTGCTTCTGTTGGCCTTGCTCTGCCCCTTTTATTTGTAAGCTTTTACTTTAAAGTTAATTTTAATGCATTCTTTTAATTTAATTATGCTTTCTTGTTCAATGGGTAGCTAAAATCTTCAACTAAGGTTGAAGATGANAAATCTGAATTTTAGCTTTCTTGGGTCTATATTCCAATATTGTTGTTGGGTCTCAACGGCATATCATTGAGGTTCGCATCATTTGGTATCAGAGCCTAGGCTCTAAAATCAGGTTTACTATCCTTTTACTTTTTGTTTCTTGTTATCATCTTATCTTGTTTCTTTTGTATTCTTTATTCCTTGTCTTTGTTTTGTATTGTGTACCAAGTTCCAAAAAAAAAAAAAGACGTCAAAAAAAAAAAGGAGAGAAAGACGTCACAAAAAAAAGAAAAAGAAAAAAAGAAGGTATTTTCTAGTGTCCTTTTCCTTTTGATGTAAGCGATAATTCGAGGACGAATCCTTTTGAGGAGAGAGGGAATGATGAGAATCAATAAGCATCATTAAAGGATCCATTGCTGGCTGATTGATGGTTGATTAGAAGGATTAAATGACTGATTGGCATCCCTATTTCAGACCTTTCCAATTCCATACCAATTGATTGGCTGATTGATATATCTATTGAAGACATTCCATAGGTGATTTCTATTCTTGGAGGAGCTACTAATTTAAGACAAAATCAGCCTTAATTTTAAGATTATTTTATTTAGTTTTTTATTATTTTCCTTTAGTAATTTGTATTCCTATTTCAACCATGCATTATAAATAGTATGGACTCATTGTATTGGAGGAAATGAAATGAAAATATTAAAAATGTGAGGTTTTGCTTCTTCAATTGGTTCTTCAAAGAACCTCTGAACTTATCAAGGATTCTTCCTTGTGGCGTTCAAACTTTATACCTTCGGTTCATGATTTACTTATAATCATTGGGTCGGGGTTGTTACTTTATACCTTTGGTTTGCGTTTTATTTATAAACGTTGGGTCGAGGTTTTGTTACTTTATACCTTTCATTCGCGTTTTATTTATAAACGTTGGGTCAAGGTTTGTAACTTTATACCTTTGGTTCATGTTTCAATTATAAACGTTGGGTCGGGGTTTTCTATCAAATCTGAATTTTAGCTTTCTTAGGTCTATATTCCAATATTGTTGTTGGGTCTCAACGGCATATCATTGAGGTTCGCATCATTTGGTATAAAATTAAGACGAAATCAGCCTTAATTTTCGGATTTTTTTATTTAGTCTTTTTTTTTTTATTTTCTTTTAGTAATTTGTATTCCGTTTTCAACCATGCATTATAAATAGCATGGACTTATTGTATTGAAGGACATGAAATGAAAATATTAAAAATGTGAGGTTTTGCTTCTTCAATTGGTTCTTCAAAGAACCTCTGAACTTATCAAGGATTCTTCCTTGTGGCGTTCAAACTTTATACCTTCGGTTCATGATTTACTTATAATCATTGGGTCGGGGTTGTTACTTTATACCTTTGGTATGGAATTGGAAAGGTCTGAAATATGGATGCCAATCAGTCATTTAATCCTTCTAATCAACCATCAATCAACCAACAATGGATCCTTTAATGATGCTTATTGATTCTCATCATCCTTTAATGATGCTTATTGATTCTCATCAAAAACACTAACCTAAACAAGATTTAAAGCATAACTAAGCTAAAACTATGACTAACAACACAAGACAAAAATCAAGCAGTATAACGACGTAATTAAAGAGCTAGGTAATTGAGCATTACCTCCTTGAAGCTAAACTTCAAGAGTTCCTCCACCTACCCACCAAAAACATTCAAAACCTCACAAAATGGTCAACTGGTAGCTTGGGGATACAGCTAGGCGTGAGAAACGAAGAGGGGTAGGGGGTATTTATAGGGAAGGGCTGCTACCAACTCCCTGAAAAGTAGCGGACGTCTGCCCAACCCTAGCTTACGTTTGGTACTATTACATAGCGGTCCAAAGGCTATCTCATACATCTAGGTATTACCTAAAGGGTATTATGAAAAGTAACATACGTTCGTGTACTTTTGAACGTACATCTGTGTACTATACATAGAGTACAACATACTATCTATCAGCATATGTTTGGTGGTCCCCCGTATGTCCGCACTATAAATAGCAGCGTATGTCCAGTGGTCCCCCACCCGTACGTCCGCACTACAAACAACAGTGTATGTCCAATAGTTCCGCATACGTCCACACAAAATACAAGAGCGTATGTCAGCTTAACCTAACGTACGTCCGTTCGTCCAAAGGTCCAAAATGCCCTGATAAGTATTTAAATATTCATATTTAAGCCCCTTAATTTATATTTGTTATGCTCTTAGTTTGTGTTATTGATGCAATGATGCAAACCAAGGAGCAGGACATGCTAATCATACACGTGGGAATGGAGCTGAATTTGCACAAGACCCTTTGTCACTTCCTAGTGGCCCAATTACAAGACTTAGAGCCAAACATTTCAAGGAAGCACTAAATGGGCTAATCCAAGAAAATGGGGCTAACTCTAAAAAGACCAAGATGGGCTCAAATAATAATAAAGGTTTAGTCCATGTCATCAAAGCAATTGATGAGGTTAATTAGCATGCTTTTCCAGTATGGTTTGACCATTAAAGGGTGTGAATGTGTTGAGTTTCTAGGATATTAAATAGGAGAATGAATCTAGCCATTTAGCCATTTTTTGGTTGTCTCTAGGAGTCCAAGAAGTCTAAAAACATGGGGACTTGTTATGTTAATGTTTGTGTAGTTTTTAAAAACTGTAGTTATGGCTTTTTCCTATACTTGGAGGGTTGTTCCAAGTATATAGGTGGATTATTACGAATTTTATTAGTAATTTTGCTTTTCAGAAAAACTATTATCATTGTGAGGTCTTGTGTTCCTCTTGGTTCTTAAAAGAACTCTTTGAACTTATCAAGTTAATCTTGTGGCGTTCAAACAACCAAACTTATCACCTTGATTTCTTGAGAGATTCTTAGGTTTTCTTGGTGTGGTGTTTTCAATCCTTCGTAGTCTTGGTTTTCATCTTGTTAGGTGATGGGTCAAGGCTCAACAAATCTTGTCTTCACGATCTTGGGGTTCCATGCCATCATTGTTATTGGGTTTCATCACAATTGTTGGTGGAGTTCATATCATGCGAACCTCAATCGATACGCCATTGAAACCCAACAACGATATTGAAATATAGACCCAAGAAAGCTAAAATTCAAATTTGATAGCAAACCCCAACCCAACGTTTATAATTAAAATGCAAACCGAAGGTATAAGTAACAAACCTTGACCCAACGTTTATAAATAAAACGCGAACCAAAGGTATAAAGTAACAAAACCTCGACCCAATAATTATAATTGAATCATGAACTGAAGGTATAAAATTTGAACACCACAAGGAAGAATCCTTGATAAGTTCACAAGTTCTTTGAAGAACCAATAGATGAAGCAAACCTCACATTTTTAATTTTTCATTTCATCTCCTTTTGCTACAATGAGTTCATGCTATTTATAAAGCATGGTTGAAATAGGAATACAAATTACAAAGGAAAAGCAGATAAAAATAATAAAAGACTAAATAATCGAATCCTAAAATTAAGGCTGATTTCGTCTAAAATTAGCAGCTCCTCCAAGAAAAGAAATCACGCCTATGGAATGTCTTGAATGGGTAAATCAATTAGCCATTAATTGGTATGGAATTGGAAAGGTTTGAAATATGGATGCCAATCAGTCATTTGATCCTTCTAATCAACCATTAATCAGCCATTAATCCACGCCATTGCTAAGGAAATCATACTCAATTAAGCAAGATCAGCCCCATCAATAGCTTGGATTAAATTTATTACGCATCCATCTTCCTCTGGGCCAAAGTTGGAATGCCCCGTTTTAGAACCAGCCAAATCTCTTGAGTCAGCCCACTAAGTGCTTCTTTGCTCATCTTGGATCTTGCTCTAGTAATAGGCCCAATTGGAACATGCAATATATCCTTTAGTGATGCATGTTGATTCTCATCATTCCCCCTCTCTTCGAAAGGATTCATCCTCGAATCATCGCCAACATCAAAAGGAAAAGGACACTAGAAAATACCTTTTTTTTGTGACGTCTTTTTTTTTTTTTTAGACGTCTCTTTCTTTTTCTTTTTTTCTTTTTTGTGACGTCTCTTTTTTTTTTTGAACTTGGTGCACGATACAAAACAAAGACCCAATAAAGAACACAAAAGAAACAAGATAGGATGATAACAAGAAACAAAAGGTAAAAGGATAGTAAACTTGATTTTAGAGCCTAGGCTCTGATACCAAATGATGTGAACCGCAATCGATAAGTCGTTGAGACCCAACAAACAATATTGGAATATAGACCCAAGAAAGCTAAAATTCAGATTTGATAGCAAACATCGACCCAAACGTTTATAATTAAAACGCGAACCAATGGTATAAAGTAACAAACCTCGACCCAACATTTGTAAATAAAACGCGAACCAAAGGTATAAACCTGATTTTAGAGCCTAGGCTCTGATACCAAATGATGCAAACCTCAATCGATACGCCATTGAGACCCAGCAACGATATTGAAATATAGACCCAAGAAAGCTAAAATTCAGATTTGATAGCAAACCCCAACCCAATGTTTATAATTAAAATGCGAACCAAAGGTATAAGTAACTGATCGTACAAATTTAATTGTACTCGCCAATTGCACGAGTCGTTTGTAATATAGCGGATGTGCAAGTGCGAGTGTCGAACCCACAGAGAATCGGCTTTGCTAAAAATCAATTCTAATGCCTAAACTAATCCTATCTTAACCTAACTCCAATGTCAAACAGTTGGCGTGCAGAAAATAAAACTAATTTAAAATGCAATAAAATAAAGAAATAAAAGCGACTACAGTCCCTAATCTACCTCACCATAAATTAATTAACAAATAAACATGCTTAGCTCATATTCAATAATGATTACGCTACTTGGCATATTCTATTTGCTATTGCATTGTTCATATTTCCGTCTATCGATAAAACCATATGTATATCCTATTGTTGCTACAAATTCTTGTCGAACTAACCAATGCAAACACTATTTAGAGGTCACAACGGATATTGGTCCGAAGACGAATCATCCGATATATCTCTGGTTGCAGAGAAAGTCGACGTTTAATGAATTGCAAACAACAATCAACACACTTTTGTCACTAAAATGCATTGAAACGAATAAACATAAATTGAAATGACAGAATAATACGAACTAAACATGAATAAATGTAAACAAATCTATAGTGAATGGAATAAGAGACTAATTAAAAACAAAATAAAGTATTAAATAAATAAATGACATTTTAGGAGGGTTACATAGTGAAAAATAGAGGGTTTTGGGCCCTAGAGGCGCCTCCCAAGCGTAAATATACAAAATGAGGTAAGGTTCTATTTATAGACAAAATAAATTGTGCTGCCAGGTCAAGGATGCGTTCGAACGCAGGGGATGCGTTCAAACGCAACACTGCATGCGTTCGATTGTGGTGCTGTGCGTTCGGTCGCAGGTGTGCCGCCGTGCCGCGTGCGTTCAAGAGTAAGCGCTGCGTTCGAACGCAGTGCGTTCGAACACACTATGTGCGGTCGAACACACATAACTGCCCACGGCGCAAGGTTGAAGTGATGTACAATAAGGCCGGCTAGGGCAATGCAGGAAACGCAGGCTGACTGGACCTACGTTCGAACGTGGTCCTTGCGTTCGACTGCAGTTGCGTTCGAATGCACCAAGTGCGTTCGAACGCACTTCCAGGGACTTGACTCCTTCTTTGCTTAATTTCTCCCCTTTGAGCCACCTTTTGCACCAAAGACCTACAACACACTAAAACACTAAAACAAGATAAAACATTAAATATTAACAAAGCTAAGTGCCTAACAAACATAAGTTAAGGGGGTCCAATATACAATATTTGACATTGATCAAATACCCCCAAACTTACATTTTGCTAGTCCCTTAGCAAAACAAAACTGAAAACAAAACAAGAAACATAAATCCGCTTTCGTGGGAGAAACGATTGCATTTAGCGTATGCAACAAGCCTTTTAAACCACTAGGCATCCCTAGTGGACAAGTGAAGTCTCGTGAGGGTTTTTCAAGAATGACACCCACAAACAATTATTGGAACTATGTTATTAATGGACAAATCCCTTCACACAAACACATGGTTCACACATCATTAGCAAATTTAACATGTTAAACATACGAACCACATCATCCAGGCATCCAAACATCATTTCACTTAAGGTTGGAAAATTGAGACAACACATGCTCCATGAAGTGCAAAGTGAACTAACGACAAGATCCTGGGGTTTCAATCACTCTCCAAAGACGTGTATCCCAAAATTCAAAGGAAAACAATGTGATAAATTAACCAAGGCTTGAATTGAAAGATGCAATTTTTTTGTGTAGGCTGTGCAATGCTTGACTTCCTTAAGCTTCTAAATGACCTATGTAATGAGTGTTGGGCCAGTGGCTCCCAAGCCAGACGGCTTTAGGACACTAGATGTAGAGACATCCCTAGGGCTTAATTACTCAAGTCAAAAGAGCTACGGCGCCTAAACTAGCCATACAATTTTTTAGCTGGAATTTCTCATCTTTTGACGCGAACACTCATTGCTTGGCCAGGCAAGAGGTCTGGTTACTCAATGAAAAACTCACTTTATTATGGATTTGTTTTTTATTAACAGCCAATGTTTTCATCATCACATCGCAACCAAGAAATCTTAAGACACACACTTCAAAGTCAAATCTCATACCTCACAGACCCTAATGTTAGTGTGCATGTGAAATATCGATCAAACAAGTAGAGTCTCTCTAATCCAACTCATGAATAAAAAACTGGAATTTCTAATGATATGCCATGTTCAAACAAGTTAAACACACCAATAACATGTAATCCACAGTTATGATGTAAATTGGTGCCCAATCAACAACATAGCAACAAACAAAAAGAAAAAATTTTATATACAGACAAAAACAAATATATACAGACAAAAACAAAGCAAAACAAGTAAATAAACAAACAAAAAGACAGACAGAAGCCCCTCCTTCTTTGCTTCATTTCTCCCCTTTGAGCCATCTTTTGCACTAAAGACCTACAACACACTAAAACACTAAAATAAGATAAAACATTAAATATTAACAAAGCTAAGAGCCTAACAAACATAAGTTAAGGGGGGTCCAATATACAATATTTGATACTGATCAGCAACAAACGTCGACCCAACGTTTATAAATAAAATGCGAACCAAAGGTATAAAGTAACAAAACCTCGACCCAATGATTATCATTGAATCATGAACTGAAAGTATAAAATTTGAACTCCACAGGGAAGAATCCTTGATAAGTTCACAAGTTCTTTGAAGAACCAATAGATGAAGCAAACCTCACATTTTTAACATTTCATCTCCTTTTGCTACAATGAGTCCATGCTATTTATAAAGCATGGTTGAAATAGGAATACAAATTACAAAGGGAAAGTAGATAAAAAATAATAAAAGACTAAATAATCGAATCCTAAAATTAAGGTTGATTTCGTCTGAAATTAGCAGCTCCTCCAGGAAAAGAAATCACGCCTATAGAATGTCTTGAATAGGTAAATCAATCAGCCATTAATTGGTATAAAATTGGAAAGGTTTGAAATATGGATGCCAATCAGTCATTTGATTCTTCTAATCAGTCATTAATCCATGCCATTGCTAAGGAAATCATACTCAATTAAGCAAGATCAGCTCCATCAATAGCTTGGATTAAATTTATTATGCATTCATCTTCCTCTGGGCCAAAGTTGGAATGCCCCGTTTTAGAACCAGCCCAAATCTCTTGAATCAGCCCACTAAGTGCTTCTTTGCTCATCTTGGATCTTGCTTTAGTAATAGGCCCAATTGGAACATGCAATGGATCCTTTAGTGATGCTTGTTGATTCTCATCAGTTATTGTATTCTATTTGATTTTCTTTTATATTTTCTGTGTTTTATTGGTCTTTGGAAGAAGATGAAGCAATTCTGGAAATCAAGGGCTTGAAGGACAATTTGGGAAATGGTGAGTCTATTGTAGCGATCGAGTGCAAGGGATATGCGATCGAGCTCACTAGCGCTCGAGCGCCCAAGCCAAGGATCGAATGCACCTACGTTCGCGCGCATAAGAAGAAGATCAATCGCAATGCGATCGAATGCACTAACTGTGATCGAGCGCACCTATGTGTGAAGCCCACTCCAACCGTAGCCCTATTTTGGAAATTTTTGGTTTTAGGGTTTTGTGAATCCTTGTTGCACAAGGATTCAACCCTACAATTTTTAGGGTTTCTAGAATTCTCTTAGACTCTATAAATAGGCCTGTAAACACACAAAAAAAAAAAAAGGACAGACTATTTTGGAGAAGAATTTACAGCTCTCAAGGAAGCGATTTTCCGGGTTTATTCTTTTCCTTTATTTTATGAAGATGATTAGCATCATTATCATGTGTAACTAAACCTTTTAGCAGGGCTTGATTGAAGCCTTGATCATGTTTATATTTTAATTCAATATTGGTGCCTTTGTGATAATTGCATGATAGTATTTAACTTGATTAATACCTGTTTTCATGAATTCCTCATATGTGTTTGTCTGGCCAACTTATGCATGTAGTATGGACTTGTTAGTTAGATCAATTTGGATGACCGAGTCCTGGGTTTAACATAAGTAACAAAAGTAATCAACGCCGGCTTCTTGGGTTAATCAACATGGGAAACTGGGAGTATACACCATGTCCTAGGTCACTGAGTGCAATAATAATTTTTTCTTCTATATTTTGACTTTCTTTTTTGTTGTTTTTCATTTTATTTTATTTTTCCTTTAGTTGTTTTCGTGGTTCCGCATGCTGGGAAGTGGCATTCTGTTCCTGCGATCGATCACACATCCCTGGGCAATCGAGCGCAGAAACTGCTCCAATAGTGCTAAACATTCTGAGGAACCAAATGATCGCTATGTAAATGGCAACCGATCACTCCCTCCCGTTGTGCGACCTTAGGCGCGCGAGCGCATCAGCACACACACAGACGCACTCATGCATAAGTACAATCGATCACACATAATGCGATTGAGCGCACTTGGGAAGGAGAGTCACGTGACCTATTTATAGGTCATTTTTTCCCCTTTTCTCCATCATTTTCCACTTGTCTCCATCACTCTCCCCCAGCACCGTCACTCTCCCACTGCATCTACGCACTACACTCTTTCAACCACATGATATCCCTACACTCTAAACCACCTCCAAACACCATACACTGGTGGTCACTGCACACTTCCTCACTACACCACATTTTCACTATTCCCCTGTTTTCCACCTGCTTATCCCCAACCCTCACACTCCCAAACCTTCACAAAATTTTCAATTCTTTTGTTTTTGACAACTACAATCTGCTAGTACAAATTGTAGTTGCCCTCTGTGTTGGTTTTCTTCTATCTTACAGGGGGTTGGAAAAATTTTGGAGTGGATTTGCACCACTTTGTTTCAGAGCTGCACACCATCTGTTTGACAAAAATCCTTACTAACACCACATAGGGGACAACAGTGAGCAGCCTCACCGTCTGGCTGAAGACGTTAAACTTAGCGCTCGTGGGAGGCACCCCATAGCATATCCTTGGATTTCTTGTTGTTTTTGTTTTACTTTTATTTTTATTTTTGTTTTCCTTTGTTACTTTAGTATTGTGTTTTTAGGGACAAAGGGTACTTCAGTTCAAGTTTGGGGGTGTGCTATGAGCCATGCCAATCCAGACAGTTCTCCATTTCCCCAAGTCAGCTCTTTCCATGTTATTTACATATCGGGGACAATGTGTAATTTAAGTTTGGAGGTATGGGATACATTTACACACACTTTGTCCTGTTTTTGAAGAAAAAAAAATGCATGTTGATCGGACCAACTTTAGGTACTTCGCAATTGAACGAACCGAAGCTCGTATAGCGGTTGTGCAAGTACCGAGTCGAACCCACAAGAAATCGTAAATTGTTTTGTGTGAAAATAACTTCGAGTCTAGGTTAGTGCTATTTTAACCTAGCTCCGCAGTGGGTGATTGTGACAACTTAAAAGTAAATAATAGCGGAAATGTAAACGAAATGAAAGTACCAAGGTTGAGGTTTTCACCTCACCATTTCAACTACATTAATTGAAAACACTAAGCTAAAACATCCGTCTATCGGTTTGAAATAAGACTAAATCTCTTGCACCTATCGAAGGATTAAAGGAATCCGTCCCTTTGACAAAAGACAAACCATAAACGGTTTAAGGCTCAAAGGATCCAAAGTGAAAGTGATTTAACACTAACTACAATGGGTAAATGAGCGTAAACCGAAGGATGGAATGTATCCATCGGACGAAAAACCAAAAATAAACGACTACGGTGCAATCTCACTTGGTTTTGTCACCAAACCAAGTGAGAAACGATTTAAGCACATAAAGAAATAACGGAATGAAATGACTTAAATGTAAGCAATTAACATAGCATTCATGGTGAGGCTACATCCTCAACCTTAGTTGAGGATTTAGCCTCCCATAAGCAAAGGAAGCGTAAATAAACAAAAAGGAAGTATTAATATTAAACTAATGTAAATAAATACAAAGAAAAGGGCAAAGCAAGGCAAACAGTGGCAAATTGCTCTCTAAAACACGCCCCTATGTAAAGCTCTCGAACAAATGGACCTAGGGTCCTATTTATAGGCTGGCAGGTCACTGAAGTGCGTTCGAACGCACTACCTGCGTTCGAACGTATCAGTTATTTGCGATTGAACGCAGGGCATGCGGTCGAGCACAAATAACTGCTGTGGCGGCTAGGGCTGACTAGGCGTGCGTTCGACCGCAGATCCCTTGCGTTCGAACGTAGATAACTGCTAGGGCCGGCTGTGCATGCGTGCGACCGCGGCTCCTGCATGCGACTGCGAGTGCATTCGAACGCACCAAGTGCGGTCGAACGCACTTGGCAGGAATCTTCACTTTAAGTCCTCTTTCTTGCCCTTTGCTAGCCATGTTTGTTGCAATGACCTGCACAACATAAAACACTAAAAACTATACAAAATATTAGTTATTAACACAGCTAAGAGCCTAACAAACATAAGTAAAGGGGGGTCTAATAAACAATATTTGACATCGATCACATGTTCATGTTGTCTTAAAATTTTGGTTGACCTAAAAAAAAATTGTGATTTGATTTCATCAGTGAGCTTAAAATTTTAAACACATGATCTAATAATAGAATTTTTTTAGTTTTGTTACTTACTTTAGATAGTTGAGAATTCACATGTTTGATCTGCTCTAACACAAGCACATTAGCACATGATTGGTGGGGTATGACATGTGGTTTTAATGTGTATGTTTTTATGTTTTGGGTGACACTAGATGACTTATTGGTTGGATACATTAGCATAAAAAAAAAATGATCATTGATAAACTTTTCACTGAGTAACTAGGACTCTTGCCTCAAAGCATTGAGTATTCACGTCAAAAGGTGAAGAGATTTGATTTGGTTCAAAATATGACTAGTTTAGTTTCGTAGCCTATTTGACTAGAGTTAGTAAGTCCTTAGGGGTGTCTTTACACCTAATGCCCTAAAACCATCTGGTTTGGGAGTCATTGCCTCAACGCATGCTACATAGGTCAATTAGAAAGCTTAAGAGAACTAAACATTGCAGAGTCAAAAATAAAAGAAAGAAAAAAATAATAAATAAATAAATAATAAAATTATGCCAATGTTGTTCATTCTGATGGAAAATTCAGTGAAGCTTGAAATGTTGAGACATTGCACATTGAAATTATTTGGAAGCTTCATAGTTTTGTGCTAGTTCACTTTACACTGTTTCGAACTTGTGATGCCTTAGCTTGCCTGTTGTAAATGATTAAGACTTTAAATTCCAGTTCATTGTGAAGATGGAGTTTAACTTATTAAGCTTGCTAATGAATGAAAATCATGGTTTTGAGTGATGCTTTAATTTTTGGATAACATGAACCGTGCATAATGTTTGTGGGTAATATTTCTGGAAAACCCTCACGAGACTTAACTCGTCCTTTAGGGAATTCCTAGGGGTTTAAAAGGCTTGTTGTAGACACTAAATGCAACCGTACATCCCACGAAAGCTGGACTTATCTTTTTGTTTTGCATTTAGTTTTTAGTTTCATATTGCTAAGGGACTAGCAATATGTAAGTTTGGGGGTGTGATAAGTGCTTAAATTTATATTTGTTATGCTCTTAGTTTGTGTTATTGTGTTCTATTTTATTTCTTTTTTGTGTTTTCTGTGTTTTATAGGTCTTTGGAAGAAAATGAAGCAACTCTGGAAATCAAGGGCTTGAAGGACAATTTGGGAAATGCTGAGTCTGTTGGAGCGATCGAGCGCACTAGCGCTCGAGTGCCCAAGCCAAGGATCGAATGCACCTGCGTTCGCGCGCATAAGAAGAAGATCGACTGCGATCGAGCACACCTGTGCGTGAAGCCCACTCCAGCCGCGCCCTATTTTGGAAATTTTTTGTTTTAGGGTTTTGTGAAACTTTGTTGTACAAGGATTCAACCCTACGATTTTTAGGGTTTCTAGAATTCTCTTAGACTCTATAAATAGGTTTGCAAACACAGAAGAAAAAAAAAAAAAAGGACAGACTATTTTGGAGAAGAATTGACGGCTCTCAAGGAAGCGATTTTCCAGGTTTATTCTTTTCCTTTATTTTATGAAGATGATTAGCATCATTATTGATGAGAATCAACAAGCATCATTAAAGGATCCATTGCTGGCTGTTGAATGGTTGATTAGAAGTATTAAAATGACTGATTGGCATCCCTATTTCGAGCCTTTCCAATTCCATACCAATTAATGGCTGATTGATTTACCTATTCAAGACATTCCATAGGCGTGATTTCCTTTCTTGGAAGAGCTGCTAATCTCAGACGAAATTAGCCTTAATTTTAGGATTATTTTATTTAGTCTTTTATTATTTTCCTTTACTAATTTGTATTCCTATTTCAACCATGCATTATAAATAACATGGACTCATTGTAATGAACGATATGAAATGAAAGATTAAAAATATGAGGTTTTGCTTCTTCTATTGGTTCTTCAAAGAACCTTTGAACTTATCAAGGATTCTTCCTTGTAGCGTTCAAACTTTATACCTTTGGTTCATGATTTACTTATAATTATTGGGTCGGGGTTTTGTTACTTTATACCTTTGGTTCACGTTTTATTTATAAACATTGGGTCGAGGTTTGCTTGTCTATACCTTTGGTTCGCGTTTTATTTATAAACGTTGGGTCGAGGTTTGCTTGTCTATACCTTTGGTTCGCGTTTTATTTATAAACGTTGGGTCGAGGTTTGCTTGTCTATACCTTTGGTTCGCGTTTTATTTATAAACGTTGGGTCGAAGTTTGCTTGTCTATACCTTTGGTTCGTGTTTCAATTATAAACGTTGGGTCGGGGTTTGCTATCGAATATGAATTTTAGCTTTCTGGGGTCTATATTCCAATATCGTTATTGGGTTTCAATGACGTATCAATTGAGGTTCACATCAATTATCATGTGTAACTAAACCTTTTAGTAGGGCTTGATTGAAGCCCTGATCATGTTTATATTTTAATTCAATATTGGTGTCTTTGCGATAATTGCATGATAGTATTTAACTTCATTAATACCTGTTTTCATGAATTCCTCATATGTGTTTGTCTGGCCAACTTATGCATGTGGTATGGACTTGTTAGTTAGATCAATTTGGATGACCGAGTCCTGGGTTTAACATAAGTAACAAAAGTAATCTACGCCGGGTTCTTAGGTTAATCAACGTGGGAAACCGGGAGTATACACCATGTCCTAGGTCACTTAGTGCAATAATAATTTTTTCTTCTATATTTTGACTTTCTTTTTTGTTGTTTTTCATTTTATTTTATTTTTCCTTTAGTTGTTTTCGTGGTTCCGCATGCTGGGAAGTGGCATTCTGTTCCTGCGATTGATCGCACATCCCTGGACAATCGAGCGCAGAAACTGCTCCAATAGTGCTAAACATTCTGAGGAACCAAATGATCGTTGTGTAAATGGCGATCGATCACTCCCTCCCACTGTGCGACCTTAGGCGCGCGAGAGCATCAGCACACACACAGACGCACTCATGCATAAGTACAATCGATCACACATAATGCGATTGAGCGCACTTGGGAAGGAGAGTCACGTGACCTGTTTATAGGTCATTTTTTCCCCTTTTCTCCATCATTTTCCCACTTGTCACCAGCACTCTCCCCCAGCACCGTCACTCTCCCACTGCATCTACGCACTACACTCTTTCAACCACATGATACCCCTACACTCTAAACCACCTCCAAACACCATACACTGGTCACTGCACACTTCCTCACTGCACCACATTTTCACTATTCCCCTGTTTTCCACCTGCTTATCCCCAACCCTCACACTCCCAAACCTTCACAAAATTTTCAATTCTTTTGTTTTTAACAACTACAATCTGCTAGTACAGATTGTAGTTGCCCTCTGTGTTGGTTTTCTTCTATCTTATAGGGGGTTGGAAAAATTTTGGAGTGGATTTGCACCACTTAGTTTCAGAGCTGCACACCATCTGTTTGACAAAAATTCTGACTAACACCACATGGGGGACAACAGTGAGCAGCCACACCGTCTGGCTGAAGACGTTAAACTTAGCGCTCGTGGGAAGCACCCCATAGCATATCCTTTGATTTCTTGTTGTTTTTGTTTTACTTTTACTTTTGTTTTCCTTTGTTACTTTAGTATTGTGTTTTCAGGGACAAAGGGTACTTCAGTTCAAGTTTGGGGGTGTGCTATGAGCCATGCCAATCCAGACAGTTCTCCATTTCCCCAAGTCAGCTCTTTCCATGTTATTTACATATCGGGGACAATGTTTAATTTAAGTTTGGGGGTATGGGAGACACATTTACACACACTTTGTCCCGTTTTTGAAGAAAAAAAATGCATGTTCATGTTATCTTAAAATTTTGGTTGACCTGAAAAAAATTGTGATTTGATTTCATCAGTGAGCTTAAAATTGTGAACACATGATCTGATGATAGAATTTTTTTAGTTTTGTTACTTACTTTAGATAGTTGAGAATTCACACGTTTGATCTGCTCTAATACAAGCACATTAGCACATGATTGGTGGGGTATGACATGTGGTTTTAATGTGTATGTTCTTATGTTTTGGGTGACACTAGATGACTTATTGGTTGGATACATTAGCATAAAAAAAAAAAAAAAAGATCATTTATAAACTTTTCACTGAGTAACTAGGCCTCTTGCCTCAAAGCATTGAGTGTTCACGTCAAAAGGTGAAGATATTTGATTTGGTTCAAAATATGACTAGTTTAGTTTCGTAGCCTATTTGACTTGAGTTAGTAAGTCCTTAGGGGTGTCTTTACACCTAATGCCCTAAAACCATCTGGTTTGGGAGTCATTGGCTCAACGCTTGCTACATAGGTCAATTAAAAAGCTTAAGGGAACTAAACATTGCAAAGTCAAAAATAAAAGAAAGAAAAAAAATAATAATAATAAATAAATAATAAAATTATGCCAATGTTGTTCATTCTGATGGAAAATTCAGTGAAGCTTGAAATGTTGAGACATTGCACATTGAAATTATTTGGAAGCTTCATAGTTTTGTGTTAGTTCACTTTACACTGTTTCGAACTTGTGATGCCTTAGCTTGCCTGTTGTAAGTGATTAAGACTTTAAATTCCAGTTCATTGTGAAGATGGAGTTTAACTTATTAAGCTTACTAATGAATGAAAATCATGGTTTTGAGTGATGCTTTAATTTTTGGATAACATCAACTGTGGATAATGTTTGTGGGTAACATTTCTGGAAAACCCTCACGAGACTTAACTCGTCCTCTGGGAAATTCCTAGGGGTTTAAAAGGCTTGTTGCATATGCTAAATGCAACCGTACATCCTACGAAAGCTGGACTTATCTTTTTGTTTTGAATTTAGTTTTTAGTTTCATATTGCTAAAGGACTAGCAATATGTAAGTTTGGGGGTATGATAAGTGCTTAAATTTATATTTGTTATGCTCTTAGTTTGTGTTATTGTGTTCTATTTTATTTACTTTTTGTGTTTTCTATGTTTTATAGGTCTTTGGAAGAAAATGAAGCAATTCTGGAAATCAAGGGCTTGAAGGACAATTTGGGAAATGCTGAGTCTGTTGGAGCGATCGAGCGCACTAGCGCTCGAGTGCCCAAGCCAAGGATCGAACGCACCTGCGTTCGCGAGCATAAGAAGAAGATCGACTACGATCGAGCACACCTATGCGTGAAGCCCACTCCAGCTGCGCCCTATTTTGGAAATTTTTGGTTTTAGGGTTTTGTGAATCCTTGTTGTACAAGGATTCAACCCTATGATTTTTAGGGTTTCTAGAATTCTCTTAGACTCTATAAATAGGTTTGCAAACACAGAAAAAAAAAAAGGATAGACTATTTTGGAGAAGAATTGATGGCTCTCAAAGAAGCGATTTTTTAGGTTTATTCTTTTCCTTTATTTTATGAAGATGATTAGCATCATTATTGATGAGAATCAACAAGCATCATTAAAGGATCCATTGCTGGCTGATTAATGGTTGATTAGAAGTATTAAATGACTGATTGGCATCCCTATTTCGAGCCTTTCCAATTCCATACCAATTAATGGCTGATTGATTTACCTATTCAAGACATTCCATAGGCGTGATTTCCTTTCTTGGAAGAGCTGCTAATCTCAGACGAAATTAGCCTAATTTTAGGATTCTTTTATTTAGTCTTTTATTATTTTCCTTTACTAATTTGTATTCCTATTTCAACCATACATTATAAATAACATGGACTCATTGTAATGAAAGATATGAAATGAAAGATTAAAAATGTAAGGTTTTGCTTCTTCTATTGGTTCTTCAAAGAACCTTTGAACTTATCAATGATTCTTCCTTGTGGCGTTCAAACTTTATATTTTCGGTTCATGATTTACTTATAATCATTGGGTCGGGGTTTTGTTACTTTATACATTTGATTTGCGTTTTATTTATAAACGTTGGGTCGAGGTTTGCTTGTCTATACCTTTGGTTCGCGTTTTATTTATAAACGTTGGGTCGACGTTTGCTTGTCTATACCTTTGGTTTGCGTTTCAATTATAAACGTTGGGTCAGGGTTTGCTATTGAATCTGAATTTTAGCTATCTTGAGTCTATATTCCAATATTGTTGTTGGGTCTCAATGGCGTATCGATTGAGGTTTTGCTTCTTCTATTGGTTCTTCAAAGAACCTTTGAACTTATCAAGGATTCTTCCTTGTGGCGTTCAAACTTTATACCTTCGGTTCATGATTTACTTATAATCATTGGGTCGGGGTTTTGTTACTTTTATACCTTTGGTTCACGTTTTATTTATAAACGTTGGGTCGAGGTTTGCTTGTCTATACCTTTGGTTCGCGTTTTATTTATAAACGTTGGGTCGAGGTTTGCTTGTCTATACCTTTGGTTCGCGTTTTATTTATAAACGTTGGGTCGAGGTTTGCTTGTCTATACCTTTGGTTCCCGTTTCAATTATAAACGTTGGGTCGAGGTTTGCTATCGAATATGAATTTTAGCTTTCTGGGGTCTATATTCCAATATCGGCGTATCAATTGAGGTTCGCATCAATTATCATGTGTAAACTAAACCTTTCAGTAGGGCTTGATTGAAGCCCTGATCATGTTTATATTTTAATTTAATATAGGCGCCTTTGCGATAATTGCATGATAGTATTTAACTTGATTAATACTTGTTTTCATGAATTCCTCATGTGTGTTTGTTTGGCCAACTTATGCATGTGGTATGGACTTGTTAGTTAGATCAATTTGGATGACTGAGTCCTGGGTTTAACATAAGTAACAAAAGTAATCCATGCCGGGTTCTTGGGTTAATCAACATGAAAAACCGGGAGTATACACCATGCCATAGGTCTCATGTAGTTGTCGGTTTTCACAGTTCATATGCTTTCCTAGAGAACAACTTAGTATACACCATGCTAAATCCTTTAGAAAAGAGAAGAGTTAGAATATACACCATGCCTAACTCGTTGCTTAGGGAAACCAATAGCTTAAGGAGTATACACCATGCCCTTAGGTTGGCAACCATTAAATACTCATCATGTAGTTAAAGCACTAGCATATTGTTTTATTATATAAGCATGATTAGTGGTGAAAATCAAAGCCCTACCACTTTCTCATTATTTAATCAAACTCAATTTTTCTCTCTTTTATTTTATATTACGAACTTAATTTTAAGCAAAATTTACCAATCCCTGTGGGATCGATCTTGCACTTACACACTATACTATACTTTTTGACCTTGTGCACTTGCAAGTAAAAACTGCAATTATTTGCCTATTAATTTAGGTAAATAATTTCACAACATGCCCCTCTTGTGTTCTTAGTGACCTAAAGCCCAAATTAACCCTCTTAATTAAGCTACCTATGCTTAGTTAATTATTTGAGTCACTACATATTTATTGTTAAAAAATTGATCTTCTTCTCACTATTTAAAATTCAAAATGGTTGAGCATCGAGGGCATTTATTGATTCTATTCATTACCCATTATTTGGCAAGCACTTAACTTACAAAGGATTGGGCCATCCAATTTATAGAAGTGGGAAGTGAGAGTCTTTGCTTATTCTTTCAATGTGGGACAAAGCAACTTAGAGGAAACGTTTAAAGAAGAAAATGAAATTTGTGTGGCAGATTGTGGACTTGCAAACTTGTAATGTTCTTGTGATTTCCTCCCTTCTTCCACAACCTGAACCATGCATTTGCATTTGTAGAGATGATCAGACCTATGAACTGGTTTATTAGCATCAATACCGTTGGAGCTATGATCAATATATAGCAATATAAAAGCTGCAGATATCTTACTTGATGAAGAAATGATTCCTCAAATCTCTAAACAATTTTACCACATACAAAAGGTGGAGAATAAATTACGCATACTTCAATTATATAATTATATTATTTCACAATTCGTATTAATATTATCTTATATCCAAGATCACGTGATGTATGTTTTCTAAGAATAAAATATCTATTTACTATATATATTCCTTATATGTGTTTATATAATATATGCATATATATAATATATATATACATACATATGGAAAAATAATTTTAAAATATCAATGTTTTTGCTTTTATGGGCCTGAAAAATAAAAATTCAATTTATTAAAATGCCCTAAAAATTATTTTGAAAGCTTGCTTTATACATAATATATGTAAACAAACTAACAACAAAAAGGTGCATCCTCACAACAACTACAAACCTAAAAAAAAAAAAGGTATATAAAATATTATATATATATATATATATATAGATATTATATATTCGGTTATCCCGTTGTAATTGGGTGCCAAAGACCAGAACCAGGGTGCCCCAATTCCTTTTTTTTCCAATAGGAAATGAAACCGAGTCTCCGGTAATTTTTTACACCCTTAATTAAAGAAGGCAAAAGGCGAAGGGGTTTGCGAAAACGCAACCTGAGATTTTTAAAAACACAAAGCTCAGTTGAACTCAAGACGTCGGTTGAAAACAGGAAGGGGTAGGGTTGGGGCTGCCTCCCTCTCTCTCTCTCTCTCTCTCTCTGTGGGGAATCTGATTTGATAAAAGAGAGGAAGATGAGTAGCCAAGTGGCGCCTCCTGGGCCGAGGAGGAACAGTGTGAGCCAGAAACAACGCGGCCCCTCCACCGTCAAGAAATCCGCTCCTCCCCACGACGGAAATGCTTCCAGACCCTCTTCTCCTCCTGCCCCCCAGTCGTAAGTTCCCTAATTCTTGCTTGTTTCCCAGAAAAATTGCTTTTCAATATGTTGTTTGATGGTTAGTGGATGGATTTCTAGGTCTGTGGGTGGTGAAAGAACGGTGAAGAAGCTCAGGTTGTCGAAAGCCCTTACCATTCCCGAGGGCACTACCGTATCCGACGCCTGTCGGCGGATGGCAGCTCGTCGGGTTGACGCCGTTCTCTTGACTGATGCAAATGCCTTGCTTTCTGGAATCGTTACTGATAAGGTTTCGTTAGGATTTTTATTGGTTTGGGTTGTTTAATTTTATCAGGCTTATAGGTTTGTTCGTCTTTTGTGGCCAGGACATCTCCACTAGGGTTATAGCGGAGGGTTTGAGGCCGGAGCAGACGATAGTATCCAAAATCATGACGCGCAATCCTATTTTTGTTACTTCGGATTCGCTAGCCATTGAAGCTCTTCAGAAGATGGTTCAAGGTGAGCTTTATATATTTAAACAATTTTTTTTTTTTATTTTTTTTATTTGTCATGTTTATTTTTGGGGGCTTACTCAAGTTGGTGATTTGTTATAAATTAAAATCTGCACGACAAAACAATTTGTTATATTGCTTCAGATATAGCTCTCTGGGGCTTATGTCTCTTCTGTGCTTGGGTCGGTCTATTGAGAGAGGGAATTGTTACTGTTTGATTGGGTAATATAATGCTGGAAGTAAAAGAAACTGCTTCATGTCTTCTGCTTTGACTTTTTACTTGAATTAATATTGACACCCTGTTTTTTACTCCAAGTAATTCTCAAGATATTACAAATCTCCACGGCTCTTGGAACTTGGTCATGATAAAATATCCTAAAATGATATGAGCTACTGCATTCTTTGCGTCAGTTGCTCATAGTGGTGTTTCTCCTAATGCTCCTCTTAGCCCCCAAAGGATCTCATATGATCTTTCTTTTGTTAAAAAAAGAAAGAAAAATAAATCTTACTTAAGATAGTTGGACATTGGCTGTAATGGTTTTCCAGTTATTGAATTAACGTATCAACTTGCTTTGCTATCAGACATTTGTTTTATTTTGGATTCCAATAATTTTTGCAAAATTTCCTTTTCATATTGAGCTCCAAAGATATGCTATTCGGATAGAATGGCTCCTACTAGCTTTTGCCCCTAAGAGCCACATATGTGAGTTTCCCCTGCATATGACTCAAGCAACAAAGACTCTTTCCTTCGCAGTTGGTATGCATTTTGTAGCCAAGTTTACTGCAGCTATGTTACAAATTCATGGCTGCTCTATCTCCCTCTCTCTTGGTGCTAGCTTAGTGGAGCTTCATACATATCTGTAAACTCATTTTCTGTTTAATGTTTATTATTTAAGACATGAACCCATTTCTGATGTTTTATTTGGAAGCCTAAAAGTTTGTCTGTTTTAGCTGAATGACTTCATGGTGGCAATTGTTTGGACTCTTTTGATCATATTGACATGTTCATGAAAAAGAAAGAGCTTTTCTTTGATACCAATTTTTGGAAGTAGGTTTTTCCTAAAATCCAAAACTTTGCAGAATTTCCCAGGGATCTTTAAACCTCATCATGAAACAAAAAGCAGATCAACTAAACAAAAAAGACTAGCTTTTGATATTTTCTAGCTTGAAAATATATAAACCTTGAAAAAGATTGCTACAAACACTGTTTTGATCCCTTTTCCTTGATGCCCTATGCAGTCCACTGCCAAGGAGAGAGTGGGCTCGCTTTTCTTTTAATATTTTCTCTTTCTTGCATGTATATGAAGAGATTTATTTATTTTTTTCTCAAAAGACTTGACATTTAAGCATTTTATGTCATCACTTGATTTTACTTTTTATGTTATTACTTGATCATTTAACATTTTGGTGGTAACATGAGCATAATTTGCGATCTTCTTTTGTAATGATTAAGGGAAGAACACTAGTCACATTTCCGCTATCACCCTAAAATGACTAGTCAATTTGGATCTTTTCTATAATCTATTATAAAGCTCAGTTTCACTTACTAACTAGGTAATGTGGGACTTAGCAATCATGAATATCTTTATAAACCATCCACTCTATGTGGGCTACTCATTTTTCCAATATGTGATATGGTTACAAACTTTCTCTCTTAAATTCCTGACATCCTCGGTAGGGCCACGCTATGCAGTATTCCAATATTATATAGCCTGGCATTACTAGGTGGTCTTGATATCATTTGCAACGATCTATAGAAAAGCGCTAGCCACATCTGCGCTATTATCAAAATAGACTAGTCAATTTGGAGTTTTCCTAAAATTTGTTATATAATACAGTTTCATCTAGTTACTAGGCAATATGAGACTTAGCACTCATGACTATCTTTATAAACCGCCCACTTTATGTGGGCTACATCTCATCTTTTCAATATGGGACCGAGGTGTTAAATCTTTTTTCTTATCTCCTTAGTAGCAATGGACATGATATCACATCCTTTTCATTTTTTAGTCTTTCCTCTGTGTACTTGTCACTTTTATTGAAGTCCATCATATTTGTATGTATTCTCTCATGCCATCTTTTTTAAATATATTATTTGGTGCACCTATATGTAAAATCAGTTTTGGTTAACAGGCAAATTCAGACACCTCCCTGTCGTAGAAAATGGTGAAGTTATTGCCTTGCTAGATATTACAAAGTGTCTTTATGATGCTATATCTAGAATGGAGAAGGCTGCCGAACAGGGTAGTGCAATTGCTGCTGCAGTTGAAGGGGTTGAACGTCAATGGGGAAGCAATTTTTCTGGTTGGTTGATAAGTTCACATGTACTAGTATAACTGTTTATCCTTGAATGGATGTTATTGCACTCATGCATTCTTGTAGTAAACACTTACTCTTTTTTATTTTTTTGATAAGTAATGATTCATATATCAAAAGCGTAGAGGGGCGCAATCCTAGTACATATAAAGTATACAAGAGAACGCCAAAAGGAAGAAAAGAGGACGAAGAAAACAAAAAGACAGGAAAGAACCCAAGGAACCCAAAACCCAAAACCCACAAGAACACAACACCTCCCAAACAACTCCCAAATAGACCCAAAAAAAACCCACCACCCAACACAACAACTGCCAAATCTAGTGCTACCGCTCACGAGCTGTGCCTTTCTCGCTTGGGAACCCAATACCAATAGGGACACAACAACTACCAAACTAACCCACACCCCACAAGGGCCAAACCAATGAACCTAGCGCTACTGCTCGTGAACCTTGCCTTTCCTTTGCCGATTGGATTTGTATGAATTGCCATAATTAACGGAGTTCTTCAAATAGAACAACTCCCTTTTGCCTTTAGACTTAGACCGAGCAACATTAAGTTCCTGATGAAGGTCATCTTCAACTGCATTCAACAGTGCCAAAGTCGGGTCCTCGTCTTCGTCACTATATATCCAATCTAGAGTGTTAGGATAGAAATCATCTGCCCTGTCGGCCCACTCAACAACCACCTCAGGCAAGCTGAATCACTTTGGATGGTAAACACTAAGAGGTTTGGGGGAATTCTCCCTGGACGGGCCGAATCCTACCGGCCAATTCTGGGATTGGGTCAACTCGTTCAAACTGGAATCCTCCCCCTTTACCGCAACCACCATAGTTGATGACGACGCGATCGACGACTTAAACGAAGGGGAAGAAGTACCTTCCATTGATGATCTAGAATTAAGAAACCCCCGCCTGAGAAGTCCCTGTTGAGGAACAGGCTTCAACGGAACTGCAACCCCCAAGAAAGAGACTTTCTCAGTCTTAGAAGACTCTTGCATGTGAGAAGCTCTTGGCAAAGACTGTACTACAAACCCGGCAACCGGTGTGGATTGATAATGGACTAGCGGCACATCGAGGTCCTCCACAGCCGCCAAAATAAGGGAGTCTTTCACTGGAGCTCCTCTAGCTATCCTAGCTCTTCGGTAGTATTTTAGATTTCGCTTGAAAACTAATTGGACCAAGGGAGTCACATTCTCTGACACTTCTCTCTCCCAATGCAACAACCCTTGAATCCATAGAAGAAGCTTCTGGTAGGATATCTAGTTCAAAGGCCACCGGACACTCAACCACCAAGCCCTCTAGTTGCTTGTTTGGAAACAGGATCTGACACAAAGAAGCCGAAAATCAAAACTGGACCAGAATCATGACCCAATCTTTCCTCTCGAGGCAGAGCAGGAAAAGAGAACTTGCTGGTTGCCAAGATCGATCTTGAAGCGTGAACGACACCCAGATTCGAAGTTGGATCTGAACTGTGACCCGAACCGTAGCCCAAAACGAGAGATCTGGACCGTGACCCAAATCTTGACCCGAAACTTGATTTGGGTCCAATCCAGAACCCGCACCAGCTTCCAAACTCGCATGATCCAACATCTCCTCCCTGTTCTGAATCCCTTTGGACGTCAAGTGCAGCCCAACAACTAGACCTTCCGCCAACCCAACAATGGCCCCAACCCAACTCACTTCGAAGTAGCCCTAAATGAAACTTCACCCAATCTTGCATCTTCTCCACACTTGTCAACAAGTTTGCCACCTTCAGATGCTATACTGCCGGCAAGGGAGCCTCCAATAAACCATTAATCTTCTTCTGCAAAATCTGTTGGACTTCCAAAACGTAACAGTCCACTGTTGAGTGCGGCCCCACTCCGCCTTGCTCCGCCTCGAAATAGGCCGACACCAAGAATACGTCAAGGATACACGAAGACAGATGCTTCAACCGTCCAACCGTTGATCGCAGCATGTCCACAAAAGACCATCCAGATAGAGACCCAGAAGGATCTTTCACCCCACCCTCTAACTGCTTCCTCGGCAAAGAAGGAAACTTAGACAATAAAGGCCCTACCTTTCCCCCCTTGAAACTCCATCATCCGTCTCATCTCACCCACGAAATGGCGCCAACCCCACCCATTTCTGTCCTCTGGAAGCCAAATAATTCCTTTCCGACCACCTTCAGCATAAATGGCCACCTTCAAGAATCTGCCTGCCTTGTTGCTCTCTCCACAAACCATTAACATATTCTCATCCTAACGAAAATATGCGTCTGTAACTTCCTTCATCTGAGACAGAAAAGCCTCTTCCACCTTAGCCACCAACCAGACAAAACTTTGAGGACCCACCAAGATAACCCCAACGAAACCCTTTCTCCTCTCTAACCGAAGATCGGAGGACCCTACCTTCACCGTGAAGCAGAAAGCTTTAGCGTCGACGAAAAACTGGCGTTCCATAGCTAGCACAGGCTGAACTTAAGCCTAGCATGTGATGCTAGATGCGCCACCGCTAGGGCGGAGAAAAGGGTGAAAAGAAGAAATCGCAGGAGAGAGGAGAGATAAGAGATGGCATAAAATTTGTAAAAAATCTTATCTGCAAACAATCTTTTTGCAATTCACCATTCTATCGCGAATCCAATTTATAAATACTAGGAAGAAGAGATGCCATTTCAGCCAAATAAAATAAAGGGCATTTTAAACAAATTTTACTTGGAGCACTTCAAACTTAGAGAGAGCAACATTAAACACTTCTACTGTTGGTTTGAGAAAACACCTATGTTGTAGACTAAATTGAAGCTTAATTTTAAACATTACTTTGAAGTTATAGTTTTTTTATTTTTATTTTATTATTAATAACAAATAAGTTAATGAAATTGACTAAAGTACGTATTCCTTGTTTATTATTATTATTATTATTTTCCAATTGAGAGGTTTTGGCAGAAATTAATATAAAGAAATAAGTTAATGAAAGTGACTAAAGTAAGTATTCCTTGTGTGCTATAATTTTTTATTAGTATTTTATTTTTATTAGTATGAATCTACTCTAACTTATGCACAAAGTTGTTGGCGGGAGGTCCTTTCACTTGGCCTAACAACCAAGACTTGCCTTCTATGTCCAAGACTGATAGATTTCTAGTTTTCCCATATTGAGAAGAGCATTCCTTGACCTAATTTAGTACTGTCTTCCTTGTCCCTTATCAAATCATTTTCCTTTTTTGCTTGATAGTGGAGGTTTAGCAAGAGGAACTTATTTAAATTTGAGAACATGTGGCTAAAGATGAAAGATTTACTTGGTGAATCACACAATACAAGATTCTTTCACTGCCTCACCAACTCTCACAAATAGAACAACTTTATCTCCTATCTTAGCATTAATAGTACTTTTACCTCCGATCAAGTGGCGGTCAATGATACAGTCATTCAGTATTACAAGATTCTCTTCATGAACAATAGTTCATTGTTGCCCCCCAAATTAGATGGTTTGGAGTTTCTCTTGTTAAACTCAATAGAAGCGGAGGTTGGAGAGACCGTTTCAAGAGGAAGTCCTTAAAGTGTTGCTTAGTATGGATGGGTGATAAAGCATTGGGCTTGGGGCTTCACTATTGACCTTTTTTAGTCATGTTGGGCTATAGGGAAGGATTACCTTATGCACATCTTACATAACTTTCATGAGCATTAGTTGTTCGAGAAGACCCTTAATGCTACCTTTATTGCCCTTATTCCTAAAAAGATTGGTAGCTGGGAAGTAAGGGATTTTAGACCTATTAGCCTGGTGGGTAGGGTTTACAAGATTTTGGCTATGGTCCTTGCTATTAGAATGGAATAGGTGTTGGGTTTGCTTATTTTGAGTAGTTAGAATGCCTATAGGGGGGACACAAATTCGACTCGGTCATAGCAAATGAGTGTCTGGACAGCAGGCTGCAATCGGGAATTCTTGGTCTTTTTAGAAGTTGAGCTTTCCAATTTTCATATTGTGGGAAAAGTAATAAGATGTGATGGGAAAAGTTGTCCTTGATTTGTGACATTGATAATTGTTGGTATGTCAACAATAGTTGGTCACTTTGAGTTGGTTGGTGAAGACTGGGTTATGGCGATGACTAGAAGTTGGTATGTGGAATCTAAGGAGTTTGAGATGCTGATCAAGGGGGGAAATTCTGGTTTGAGGATTGTTGAAAGAAGTAAAAGAAAACAGAGGTCCATCTTTATACAAAGGGATGAGATAGCTTGGTTGGTGGGTGCGGTTGAGGAGGTGCTGGACGTGGACTCATCGGAGGTATTCTGGGACCCGTCGAGTGCAGGCTATCCTCGAGTTTTAGTTCAGCGACGGTCAAATCGGCATGGAAGGTTCATAACCATTGAGGAGTTTGAGGGCAGGAATCGTCAAGGTAGTGTCCTAATCCCTGAAGGCAGACATGGTCAAGGCTGGACCAGACTGGTATCGGAGCTGAGAATTGCAAGATCGGCCCTGTGGAAGGGTCGTGATTTCAGAGAGAGTAAGGGGACACAAGTGGTCCCAGGGAGGAGCTTTGCGGAGGTGGTGGGTCGGTCAAAGCCGTTGGTGAAGGTGATACCGGCGGCGACGATGGCAGGTTCTTCTCCGACAAAGACTAATTGTGGCCGAGGGCAGCCCCAACATCAGACAAAGCCGACGATCACTTCGATGAAGGTATCTTCTCAGATAGGGATGTCGAAAGCACTTGAGGAGGTAGGGAGAGGCTTAGAAGGTGCGCCGGCGAAGAATCAGGTTCAGGCGTCGGAGAAAGGCGCGGTGGATTGCGTTTACTCGGTGACCAGCGTTCTGTCCAAGGTACTGCAAAATCCCGTGAAACCGGGTGTGGAAGCCCCGAATGGGGGATTTGAGTCAGAAGGGGAAGGGCATGCGTCCGTGCATGATTGTGTTGACTTGCAGGTTATTAAGAAATGTCTAACGGATATTAGGGGTCAATTGGAGTTGGGACTAAAGAGGGTAGAGGTGGCATTTCGAATGTTGGAGCAGAAAGAGTGTAGGGGCTGTGAGGAGAAGGACGGGGATATGGGCTTGGGAGAACGAAGTTTACGGGCCACGCAGGAAATGGGCCGTGAAGTAGTGGGCTGGTCTAAGCCCAAGAGAAAGAATTTCAGAAGAAATAACAAGTCCCGGCCGGGCTTGTTGGGGCCCTAGCCCAGCGAGGATTCACGTTGCCTAGGAGTTTCGAAATCAATCCCAGGGTTCAAGCCCAGCAAGGCGTCAGCCCAGGCCTCACAATGCCCAGGATCCTCATCTTCGTTCACTTACCGGCTTCTCTCTCGACATCTGGCACAGCAATCTTGTCAGGCGGGGGAGTCATCTGAGATGGGGGCCGCGCGTGCAACCGGTGTAAATGGGTCGATGTTCGCCGGTGTTTTTTTCGGCGAACAACTCGCTGGTGTCGGGGCTCTTAAACCGGCAGAAATGGACGGAGAGCTCATCGAAGGGGTTGGGCTAGGGGAACAGTCGTCGATGCAGAGGTTGGTTTCCATCCCAGAGGGCTCCGACGATCTGGGCTACGAAATTTCGACTCCGATGTCGCTACTGTCCACCATTCCAGAGAGCGATGAAGTCCTGGGTTGCACAGCTATGTCGTCGGCGAAGAGCTCCAAGCGTCTGTCAGATTCCTCAGAGTATGCCGGTGGAGAGGGTATTGATAGTCACACGCCGGGGAAGCAATCGAAGCAGATGAAGGTTTTTCAGAGAAGAGAGAGTCCTTCATCTAAGACCACGAAGTCGTGGATAGCGGAGCGGGTTTCCTTGAATGGTGGCAGGGGGTGTGACGCCTGTTTGGATTCTGAGGAGCAGATAGGTTCTGAGTTGGGTGAACATGAAGAGTTAGGTTGTTTGGGGGGTATGGGGAATCAGGAGGTAGAGATATCAGGTGTTGAGGGCAATTTATCTCAGCTGGAAGTGGAGGTTTCCCCTGGGAAGCATCTAGTTCAGGGGATGGACTCGGACTCTCCTGCATCCAAGGACTTGAAATTGGTTTGGGCGTTGAAAGGGATTGCGGGTATGTCCTGGGATGGGCAGGAAGGAAAACTCAAACAGGTTTTTGGGCATATAGTGGTTGACAAATATGGAGAATGGGTCTCTTTTTCGACAGGGGTGAATGCAGATGGTAACATGGGGATGAGGGATGAAGATTTTTCTTATGAAGCATAAAATCTTGTCTTGGAACGTGAGAGGGCTGAATGAGATAAAGAAGCGGCTGAGGGTTAGGCGGCTGCTGAGTCAGTGGAAGGTAGATATTGTGTGTCTCCAAGAGACAAAATTGGAGATGATCACTCATGGTTTAGTGCAAAGTTTATGGAGATGTCCCTATGTAGAGTGGCGTTATGTGGCCTCTATTGGGGCTTCGGGTGGAATTTTACTGATGTGGGATAGAAGGGTTGTTTCGAAGGTGGATGTTTGTCAGGGTAATTTTGTGGCAGCGTGTTCATTCAGAAATGTGGATGATGGTATGGAGTGGGCTTTTGCAGGAGTGTATGGTCCGAATAGGGAAGTTCATAGAAGGCAAATGTGGGAGGAATTGGCAGGGTTGATGTATATTTGGGAGATGCCATGGTGTATAGGGGGGACTTCAACGTCACTCTTTTTCATTATGAGAGGTCGGGAGGAGTTCATAGAAGGAGAGCGGTAGCTGCTTTTGCCGACTTCACTGCTGAGATGGGCCAAATGGATCTTCTGTTGGTCGGAGGAGTGTCTACTTGGGCTAATAATTTGTCTTGGTCGAGGTTGGACCGCTTCTTGGTTTCCCCAGAATGGGAACTTAGCTATCCTGGGTTGATGCAAAAGAAGCTCCTTCGAGTTTGTTCGGATCATGCCCCTATTATCCTGATGAGGGGTTGTGTGCATAATGGGAAGAGTTCGTTTAAGTTCGAAAACATGTGGCTTAAAGAGGAGGGTTTTGTGGACAAAGTTAAATCTTGGTGGTCCTCGTTCTCTTTCACGGGTTCGCCAAGCTTTATCTTGGCCAAAAAGCTGAGAGCTCTTAAGGGAGAGATTAAGAGGTGGAATAGAGAGGTGTTTGGCAATGTGGGGGCTCGAAATAAGGCCTGGGCGGAGGAGCTGGAGTTGCTGGACAGATCTGAGGAAGTCCGGAGGCTTTCTGAGGAGGAAAATGAGAGAAGGAGATTATTGGCTTCAGAGTTGGAAGCCTCCTTGTTACAAGAGGAAATTAGTTGGAGACAGAAATCAAGGGTGCGGTGGTTAAAGGAGGGAGACAAGTGCACTAAGTTCTTTCATTAGGTGGCTAGTGCAAATAGGAGGAATAATTCTATTGAGTCTTTGATTGTGAACGGTTCTCCTACTTCGGACCCTGCTTGCATTGGGGAGCATGTTGTCAACTACTACGAATCCTTGTTTTCGGAGCCTCTTAGTTGGAGACCGAGATTGGATAACCTTGAGTTTGATAGGCTCAATGGTGAAGAAGCGTCTAGTTTGGAGGATCCTTTTGAGGAGAGGGAGATTAGGGAGGTTATCAAAGGCATGGATAGGGATAAGGCTCTGGGCCCGGATGGCTTTTCTATGGCTTTTTTTCAGGATTGTTGGGAGGTGGTTAAGGGAGATTTCATGGCGGTCTTTGAGGAATTCCATGCACGAGGTAAATTCGTAAAATGTATTAATTCTACTTTTATTTCTCTTATCCCGAAGATTCAAGGGGCTAAGGAGGTCAAGGATTTTCGGCCTATTAGTCTTGTGGGTGGAGTTTATAAGATCATATCCAAGGTTCTGGCCAACAGGATGAGGAGAGTTATGGACAAGATCATTTCCAAGCCCCAAAATGCCTTTGTTAGAGGGAGACAGATTTTAGACTTGGTCCTCATTGCAAATGAGTGCTTGGATAGCAGGATTAAGTCTGAGGAGCCAGGTGTTTTATGTAAATTGGATATGGAAAAGGTATATGATCAAGTTGATTGGAGCTTTCTTCTTTACTTATTGAGGAGATGTGGGTTTGGGGAGAAATGGTGTTCGTGGATCCAGCATTGTATCTCGTCAGTTCGTTTCTCAGTGTTGATAAATGGTGTGCCTTCCGGTTTTTTTGGGAGTTCTCGTTGGGTTTGTCAAGGTGATCCGCTCTCTCCTTTCCTCTTTGTTTTGGTGATGGAGGCTTTCAGTAGGATGCTTGGAGCTTTTACCGATAGGGGGCTGATTTCGGGCTTTTCGGTGGGCTCAAGTGGGCAAGATCGGGTCAATGTCTCTCATCTTCTCTATGCTGATGATACTTTGGTGTTTTGCGGGGTCAATGCTAGTCAAATTTGTCACTTAGGGGCTCTTCTTGTTTGCTTCGAAGCGGTTGCCGGTTTGAAGGTAAACTTATCCAAATCGGTTTTGGTCCCGGTTGGTCATGTGGAGAATGTGGGGCAGCTTGCTGGTTTGCTGGGTTGTGGGTATGGCGAAGTGCCTTTGAGATATTTGGGTTTACCGCTGGGGGCATCTTTCAAGCTTAAATCTATGTGGGCAGGTTTGGAGGATTTGATGGGGCGGAGACTAGCCCCGTGGAAAAGGTTGTACCTCTCAAAAGGAGGTAGGGTCACATTGATTAAAAGTACCTTATCCAATATGCCTACTTACATGTTATCTCTGTTTCCTATCCTTGTTGATGTGGCTAAGCGTATTGAGAAGATTCAAAGAGACTTTCTTTGGGGAGGAATGAATGATGATTTTAAGTATCATCTAGTAGAGTGGGATAAGATTTGTACTCCTATTGATGAGGGCGGCTTAGGGATTAGGAATATTCGAAGGTTCAATCAAGCTCTTTTGGGGAAGTGGTTGTGGCGGTTTGCTCATGAGGAAGGAGCTTGGTGGAGATCGGTGATGGTGGCCAAGTATGTTGTGGATTGGGGAGGTTGGCGTTCGGGAGTCATTTCAGGTTCGCATGGGGTGGGCTTGTGGAAATTTATTTGTATGGGATGGTAGAATTTTAGGAGGTTCTTTAAGTATGATGTTGGTGAGGGCTTGAAGATTCGCTTTTGGGATGATGTGTGGTGTGGGGATAGGGCTCTCAAGGAGGAGTATCCCGGCCTGTTCAGCATTGCTAGATTCAAGGAAGCGTCTATAGCGGATAATATGGAGCGTTCTAGTAACTCCATTCAGTGGAATATCCAGTTCACCCGGCTGATTCATGATTGGGAGGTGGGGGAGTTGGCTTCTTTTTATAAACGCTTATATGATTGTAAGCTGCGAGGTGAGGGGATAGACAAGTTATGGTGGGTGCCTTCTCGCAAGGGTCTTTTTGAGGTTAAGTTCTTCTATCGAGCGCTTTCTTCTCGCGGGTTGATCTCTTTTCCTTGGAAGAGTGTTTGGAAGTCCAAAGCTCCTCCTAGAGTGGCTTTCTTTGTTTGGACGGTGGTTCATAGTAAAATCCTTACTCTAGACAATCTTGGGAGGAGGGGTGTGGTGGTGATGAATAGATGTTGGTTATGTGAAACGGAAGGGGAGTCGGTAGATCATCTTCTTCTTCATTGTGCGGCAGTAAGGGACTTGTGGAATGCTTTTTTTGCTCGGTTTGGGCTTTGTTGGGTTATGCCTCGCTTTGTCAAGGAGCTATTAGCGAGTTGGTGGACGGCGGGTCGTACGAGGAGCGCTGTTGTGTGGAAGATGGTCCCTCATTGTATTTTGTGGTGCATTTGGAGGGAGCGAAATAATAGATGTTTCGAGGACTCGCCGAGGACTCGAGAGGAGTTCCTCCATTTTTTTCTTGTTACTCTCTTTCCTTGGACTATAGGCTGGCTTGCCCCGCGAGCTATTAGCTTTGTAGATTTTCTTTCCTTCTTCTCTTTCTCTCCCTAGTCCCTTTTGTATACCCCCAGTGTACTAAGGGTTGCGCCCCTTTGCGCTTTTGATATATTATTTTGACTTATCAAAAAAATTTTCATATTGTTTTTGGACTTTGTTATTATATTGGTGGGGGGGGGGGGGGGGGGGGGCCCATTTGCACTTTTCTAATGAGATGAATTATAAAAGAAGAAGTTTGGACTTGGAAGAAGCCTACGACCATGTCAACTGGGAGTTTCCTTACTATCTATCTCTTGGGGCGTCTTGGCTTTGGTTCTTAATGGAGGAAATGGATGTCTACTTGTATCTCCACAGCACGATTCTCTATTTTGATTAATGGTAGTCTTCATGGATTCCTTGCTAGCTCCATGGGCCTCCACCAAAGGCCCCTCTCCCCTCTACTTTTTGATTGTCATTGAGGGTCTTAGTAGGATGCCATCTAGAGCGATGGTTGGGGGTTATTTATCTAGATTCTGGGTAGACCTCCAAAATGCTGCCTCATTGGAAATCCTATCTTCTTTTTATAAATGACAAGCTTGTTATGTGCAATGCAAATCGAGATCAAATTTACAAT
>CM017321.1:30238543-30301868 GCA_006937295.1 Carpinus fangiana
GGGGGGGGGGGGGTGTTGCGCCCCTTTGCACTTTTCTAATGAGATGAATTATAAAAGAAGAAGTTTGGACTTGGAAGAAGCCTACGACCATGTCAACTGGGAGTTTCCTTACTATCTATCTCTTGGGGCGTCTTGGCTTTGGTTCTTAATGGAGGAAATGGATGTCTACTTGTATCTCCACAGCACGATTCTCTATTTTGATTAATGGTAGTCTTCATGGATTCCTTGCTAGCTCCATGGGCCTCCACCAAAGGCCCCTCTCCCCTCTACTTTTTGATTGTCATTGAGGGTCTTAGTAGGATGCCATCTAGAGCGATGGTTGGGGGTTATTTATCTAGATTCTGGGTAGACCTCCAAAATGCTGCCTCATTGGAAATCCTATCTTCTTTTTATAAATGACAAGCTTGTTATGTGCAATGCAAATCGAGATCAAATTTACAATCTGGGACATGACTATTTCCGGTTTGAAGGTCAATCTTTGTAAATATGAATTAGTTGCAGTGGGGTTAGGTATTGCATTAGGAAGAGCTGATCAATATACTTAATTGTAGTTTATCTTTGCCATTGAAATATATGGGAATTCCACTGGGCACTTCTTTTAAGTAAAATTCTATTTAGGATGGGCTAGTTGAGAAAATGGAAAGAAGATTGGCTAGTTGGAAGATCTACTTGTCTCGCGGTGGTCGCCTAACCCTAATGAAGAGTACTTTATCTAGTTTACCTATGTACTTCTTGTCTCCTTTTCTTTTACTAGTCGATATAGCTAGAACATTGGAGTATCTTCAAAAGGACTTTCTATGGGATGGAATAGGTGGCGAGCCTAAGTTTCATCCGGTTGATTGGAAGACTATATGCTCCTCACTAAAGGAAGGATAGGTGTTCAAACCTTCATGTTGTTTAATAAAGCATTGCTGGGTAATGACATTAGAGATTCGCTCTAGAGGAGAATTCTCTGTGGAGATAGGTGATTGTTGAGAATTATGGGATCCAAAGAGGCGTTTAGTGTTCAGAGGAATCTCAGGGGCCCTACAAGGTGTGCCTTTGGAGGAATATCAAGAATGGTTGGGAGAATTTCTAACTTTGTCTCCTATAAGGTTGGGGAATAGGTCCCGTATTCATTTTTGGCATATTTTTGGTGCGAAGAAGTGGCTCTCATGTCTTTGTTCTGGAACTCTACTTAATAGTGTATGACTAAGAGGCCTTAGTGTTAGATTATTTGGACTCCTCCGGCACCTATATCCATTGGAATTCAAGTTTCTTCAGGGTAGTCGAGGATTGAGAGCTGGAGTCCCTTGACGCTTTCCTTGACCTATTGTACTCCTCGAAAACTAAGGCTGTAATTGAGTCGAGTTTTAGGATTTCAAGACGGGCTTGTTTACGAATATGCTTATTCGAGCTGAGCTATGAAATGTGTGTTAAAGCTCGGTTCGTTTAAATCTCGAGCAAGTTCAAGCTCAAACTCAAATTCGTTGAGAATGTTATTCGAGCTGAGCTGTGCTCAACTCAAGCTTGAGTTAAGCTATTAAATTCTTTAATGTATAATCTGAACAAAGTTCAAGCCCAAATTTTAAAACAACCTTTAGATATTTTTCTATAGTATAAATATATAATACGTAATCTCTCCTCTCTCGAGGAAAGATGTTAGGTATAGGAAGTTCTTCAAGTCTTGGAGTTTTGGTGGTGGTGTGGTCTTCATTTGCGTTCCTAGACTCTTGCACAAACTGAGTAATCTCTCTTCTCTCTCCTCCCTTCCCCCCACCCCTCCCGGAGGTGGCACATGTAGGAGCGTCACATTTCCATTATTGTCTCTCCTTTCTCCTTTTCGATCATCAGTAGTTTTTTGGTGTGGTGAGATGGGTTTATCTAGAAGATGGATAGTGGAGTCAAAATAGTTTGAGACGATTGTGAAGGATGATTCTATTGGAGTGAAAATACAGGAAAGATGCAAGGGCCAGCTACATTCCATTCGCTTAAATAATCTTGAATCCTCTTGGTTGCTTAACATCTTTGATAAACTGGTGGAGGTGAAGGATTCTAGCGTTTATTGGGATTGTTCCATTCCTGGTTTTCCACGTATCCTTGCTCAATGCTGCTTCAACAAGCATGGTAGTTTTCTGGTTATTGAGGAATATGACAAAAGTGAACGATGTGGGTCTATTCTCGTTCTAGAAGGAAGACAAGGAAAAGGGTGGGATAGGTTTATTTCTGAGATGAGAATAGCTATTAATTTCTATCAACCATTTCTGGCTGTGAACACAGCGGCAAAGAAGAAGAGAAGCTTCTTCGAGGTCTTGTCTTCCTCAATCCACCAGACAGAGGAAGTTTTTGCTGATTCTTTGGATCCATTGGCTAGAATTCGTAAGTTATTGGCTGCCTCCAAGATAAATTTTGCTCCTACCTCGCAAGTTTGAGAGAAAAATTTCCCTCTTCTGGCGAAACCATCCACTTCGGCGTTCCCTTCCGTTCCGACGAAGCCCAGCCGTCCTTAGGCAGAATCTCGTGGCCCAATTATTTCTGCAATAATGGCTCCTCAGAGGTCTATCGCAACTACCGAAAAGAATATCTTTGACATGTCCAGCAAACTTTTTGGCGCATTCGACCGTGGCAATTTGATGACTACGTTGGAAAAACTACAGTTGGAAATAGGACAATGTCTTTCTCATCTGGAATCAAGCGTCTGTCATTGTGGGTGGACTTCTGGGCAGCGGGCCTTCGGTTGGCAAAGCTTCCAACTAGAAGTTCCAAAAACGTAAAGGAAAAGCCCAAGGGTATGTGTTTGGTTTTGGGCCCAAGTTTGTGTTCAAGCCTATGATGAAGGGGCGAGTAGCTGGATCGATGAAAGCTAGCAGCGTGTGGGTGGGTCCAACAACAGGTTTGAGAGTTGACCCAGGAGCATCTTCGTCTGGGTATCCTCCGGAAGTGGTGGTGCCAGTGTCGTCTGATGGTCTCTTTAGCGTGAAGACGCCGGTCAGTCATCCAGGTCTCTCCGGCAAGTGTTTCGATCTGCTTGAACCTCCCAACGACAACTTAGTACTTGCCCAATCCCCTTTTTGCCGTCGATAGCACCGATAACAACTGTAGGATTGGTCTCGGCACTATTTGGGTGCTCTTCGGCAGTGATAGTGCTGGTTCAGACCGGCGATCTCTCTGGCACTAAGTCTTCGTCCAGTCTTCTTTTTGGCGGATGCTCCAGCGAGGCTATCTGCTCCATCGGGGTTTCTTTCAACGCCTAGACCTCACCCCTAAAGCAACCGGCAGTTTTGCCCAAGCCTTTGGCGAGGCAATACACTTGGTCGAAGTCCTCTTCTCGGGAGGAGATGCATGTTCTACCCATGGGCTCGTCTTTGGATGTTCCAACAGTTATCTTTGGAAGGAATTGATTCCTTAGGGGTTGAGGGTTCCGTGGTAGTAGTCCCATTAGTTGGGGATGGCTTGATGAAGAGCTCATTAGTTCCTTATGCCTCTATTCCAATTGGGTGTGAGCTGAGTGGGTGTGAGGCTTGACGCTAGCCTTTCTCCAGCTAGGTTGATCTGCCATTCTTTGGAGCCCAAATCGGTTGGGTTGGAGTTGGATTTATATTCAAAGGTGCATCCTACCCCTATTTTATGCCGTCTAGCAGCTTCATCAAAGGCTAAAAGGGGGTTTGTAGAGTGGGTCTTACAAATAGTGGAGGAATTCAGTCTTTTTGTGGGGGTTTTGTGCGACAGGTTCGAGGGGAAGCTTTCAGCTCTTTATGTCGATATTATAGCCAGCAATGCCGACAAGGATGAGGGATGGGAACCTACCATGGGAGAAAAAGGTAAGAGAGAATTGAATAATTTGTCTTGTTCCATTAATTATGATGTCCATATTAGAAGTGCTTCCCTCAAGAGGATTATAGGGAGGGTTCATAGAGATCATTTATGGAGCCTAAATTGATTTCATGGAACGTAAGAGGGTTGAATGAAATTGATAAGAGGTTGCGGGTTAAGAATCTCCTTAGGCAGTGCAAGGCGGATATTATTTGTCTGCAAGAAACCAAATTGGAATCTATCTATAGTAGTATGGTGAGAAGTTTATGGGGCTGCCTTCACGCTGATTGATGCTATGTTCTTTCCATTGGGGCCTTTGGAGGTATTTTGTTGATGTGGGATAGGAGGGTTGTGGAGAAGATTGATGTTTGTACGGGGGGAGTTTGTGGCTGCTGCATCTTTCAGAAGTGTTGATGATGACTTTGCTTGGGCTTTTGCGGGGGTGTATTGCCCTAATATCGACGTTGATAGAAAATTCCTTTGGGAGGAGCTGGTTGGTCTTCTCAACTGGTGGGATTTTGCCTTGGTGTATCAGCGACGATTCTATGTCACTCGTTTCCCCAGTGAAAGATCGAGGATCGCTTGCCAAAGTCCTGCAATGTTAGAGTTTTCTAATTTTCCCTTGCGGGAGGAACTTTTACTTGGTCTAAGAATGGTTCTTGGTCTAGGCTTGATTGGTTTTTAGTGTCTCCAAAATGGGAAGTCAAGTACCCCAATCTTATTCAAAAGAGGCTTTCTAGAGTATGCTTCGATCATTTCCCTATTCTACTTGATTGTGATTGTATTCTAGTGGGAAAAAGTCCGTTTAAATTCGAGAATGTGGCTAATGGTTGACGGCTTTGTGGACCTCGTAAGAAGTTGGTGGCTGTCCTATCATTTACAGGCACCCCTAGCTTCATGTTGGCTAAAAAATTGAAGTTCCTCAAGGTCGACATCAAAATATGGAACGAACTGGTCTTCGACAATGTGGATTCTCTTAACAAAGCTAGAGTGCTTATGCTGAATGTTCTCGATAGATTGGAGGTGTTAGAGATCCAGACAATGAAGAAAAGGCGAGGAAGTGCTGTATCGTTAGTGAGCTAGAACTATCCTTGTTGCAAGAAGAAATCAGTTGGAGACAAAAGTCTAGAATCCATTGGCTCAAAGAGGGCGATAAATGCACCAACTAATTCCATTGAGTCCTTGTCAGTCAATGGCTCTATTGCTTCTAATCAAATCGCTATCAAGAATCATGTTGTCCAATACTACGAGTTTGTTCTTAGAGCAACTCCATTGGAGACCAAGATTGGATAATTTAGCTTTTGATTCTTGGGAAGTGGATGAAGCTTCTCTCCTTGAGCTCCCGTTTGAAGAAAGGGAGGTTTTCAAGGTGTTTAAAGGTCTACATAGAGACAAGGCCTGAGGCTCGGATGGGTTCTCTATGGCTTTTTTCCAAGACTGTTGGGATGTGCTCAAAGTCGACATCATGGGAGTCTTTTCATATTTTCATGATCGTGGTAAGTTCGAGAAAAGCCTTAATGCCACCTTTATAACCCTGATTTTGAAGAAGCCTGGGGCTTCGGATCTTAAGGACTTTCACCCCCATTAGCCTTGTGAGTGGGGTTTATAAGATCATTGCTGAAGTTCGTGCCAACAGGATGAGAGCCACCTTTATAACTCTGATTCTGAAGAAGCTTGGGGCTTCGGATCTTAAGGACTTTCGCCCCATTTGCCTTGTGAGTGGGGTTTATAAGATCATTGCTAAAGTCCTTGCCAACAGGATGAGAATGTCTGTGGCGAAGATCATTTGAAAGCCTCAAAACGCCTTTGTAAAAGGTATGTAAATTTTGGATTCGGTTCTTATTGCTAATGAATGTTTGGATAGCTGTATCAAGTCCGGTGATCCAAGGGTGCTTTGTAAGTTGGATATGGAGAAAGCCTATGACTACATCAACTGGGATCTTGCTTTATTTGCTTAAAAGATGTGGGTTTGGGGAAAAATGGTGCTCTTGGATAGCTCATTGTATCTTGTCAATGCGCTTCTCTGTTTTGATTAATGGCTCTTCTTCCGGTTTCTTTGGCAGCTCTCGTGGGGTCAGACAAGGAGATCATCTATCCTCTTTTTTGTTCGTCATTGTGATGGAGGCTTTTAGTAGAATGATTTTAGCTACCACTCATCACGGTTCGCTCTCAGGATTCGTGTGGGGTCTAGACCTTCCGAGACAATTAACATTTCTTATTTACTTTTTGCGGATGATACTTTGGTTTTTTGTGGGGCTAATGTTGACCATATATGTTCTCCCTAAAAGCGTTGCTCGTTTGTTTCGAAGCTGTCTTGGGCTTAAAGGTGAATATGACTAAGTCGGCTTTCGTCCCGGTGGGTAATGTGGATATTGTGGTTGTGCTGGCTGGAATTCTTGGATGTGCGACGCCCTCTCTTCCTTTAAAGTATCTTGGCCTTCCCCTTGTGGCTCATTTCAAGGCTAAGGCAATGTGGGACGGCATTGTGGAGAAAATCGAGTGTCATTGGCTAGTTAGAAAAGAATGTATTTGTCTAAAGATGTGAAGGTTACCCTGATCAAAAACACTCTTTCCAATTTACCTACGTACTTGTCTCTATTCCCCACCCTCGCCGCAGTAGCAAATCGTATAGAGAAGCTTCAATGTGATTTCCTTTAGAGTGGTTTAGGTGAAGATTTTAAATATCACCTAGTCAATTGGTCCAAAGTATGCCATCCTATCTCTGAGGGAGGCCTAGGGATTCGCAATTTGCGTTCGTTCAACCAAGCTCTTCTAGTGAAGTGGTTGTGGCGTTATGCCAATGAAAGCGAGGCTTGGTGGAAAGCCGTTGTGGATGCCAAATACAGTTGTAGCTGGGGCGGGTGGTGTTCTTTCTATCCCCAGGGGCGTATGGGGTGGGAGCTTCATTTCGAGTCATACTAGATTTGATCTGGGAGATAGCTCGAAGATCAGATTCTGGGATGATGTGTGGTGCAGCAACACTAGTCTCAAGGTAGCTTTTTCTATCCTTTACAACATTGCCAATGTGAAGGACGCGACTGTGGCTACTAATATGGATCTTTCGAATGGTACCTTTCAGTAGAACATTAGTTTTATTCGGTTGATTCACGATTGTGAAGTGGATACGTTGGCCTCTTTCTATTCTTTGCTCTATTCCTTTAGATCAAGAAGAGAAGGGGAGGACAAGCTTTGGTGGACCCTGTCTTGCAAAGGGATTTTCGACATTAGATCCTTTTACAAGACTATCGCTTTCAAAGACAATCCCTCTTTCCCTTCGAAGAGCATTTGGCGAACTAAGGCTCCCTCCAAAGTTGTCTTCTTTGTTTGGTCGGCGTCTCTAGGGAAGATTCTTACTTTGGATAATCTTAAGAGAAGACAAGTCATCGTGGTCAACCGGTGTTGTCTTTGTAAATTGGATGGGGAGTCCATTGATCACCTCCTTATCCATTGCGAGGTGGCTCGTGCTTTATGGAACACTATTTTGAGTCGCTTCGGGTTTTCCTGGGTTATGCCTAACAAGGTTGTGTACCTAATGGCTTGCTGATGGTCTGGGGGTAATTCTAGGAGTGTAGTCGTTTGGAAGATGATGCCTAGAGGTCTTATGTGGTGCATATGGAGGGTAAGAAATGATAGGAATTTCGATAATCTTGAGAGGACTTTGGAGGAGCTCAAGTCTTTTTTCTTTTATTCCCTCTTCACTTAGACATTTGCTTACCTAGCTCCCATAGTTATTAGCTTTTCAGATTTCCTTGCTTTATTTTCTCCCTAGTTTAGGTGTTTTCGTGCCTACTTCTTGTGTACTAGGATAGGCTTTTTGATATATACAATAACTCATAAAAAAAAAAAGAAAAAAAAAAAGACATTAAACAATATGCCATTTAATTGTAGTCTATATGTAGCAAATTAACAATATATTATTATATATAACTAGATAATAGAAACTATAGTATATGTATTCTATGAGCAAGTTATAAACAAGGCATACTATGTATAAATAATTAACTACAGTACAAGTATATTATATAGTTATACCTGAAGAAGAAAAAAGAATCTAGTTTGGCTATTTTGTTTGGATGCTATACTAGTTAGCATGTTAATATTAATATATAACACACGCATGTATAATAATATAAATAATATATATAGAAATATTGAGTAACATATAGTTAATTATATTTAGTAAGTTGCTTATTTACTTTGTATATATTAATTAACTATATAATATTTTAGTTAATGAACTAACTAGTTAGTTTGTTAACTAATACACGCATAAATGTTAGTAATTTATGTGACATATATTACTTAATTACTAATATACATACTTAAATTTATATTTTAAGTTTTAGAAATAGATTAATATATATACATACAAGATATATGAATGAGCTAACGAGTCAGGCCGATCGAGCTTTAAACGAGTTGAGCTTGGGAACCCCTATCGAGTTTTCTCAAGCAAGTCGGGTATGTATCATTCACCAATCGAGCAGGTTTCTACAGTAACGAGCGGGCTTCTACAGTATCGAATTCGAGTTCGGGTCGAGCTAAACCGAGCGAGTTGTCGAACATATTGGTTTATTTATAGCCCTATCGCGAACCCATATGAGGGAGACAAATAGAATATTGTGGACCCGATATGCACTCACAACTTTGAAGTGAAGGGCTACTATAAATATTTCTAGTTTGAATAACCTTGTTTCTTTGTTTGTTCTCATGCAAAGGCATTTGGAAGGTTAAGGCTCTGTCCCACATTGCTTTCTTCACTTGGATGGCAATTTTGGGTAAAACATCCTCACAATTGATAATCTTAGAAGGCGGAATCTTACTATTGTTAATTTTTGTTACCTTTGCAAAAAGAACAAGGAGACAATAAATTACCTCCTCATCCATTGTGAGTTTGCTAGCAATCTTTGACACTTTGTTCTAAATTTTTGAAGTTTCATGGGTCATGCCTAGCAATATCTTAGAGTTGCTACATTGTTGGAAGACCCAAGGACGAAGACATTCCAAATAGGCCATCTGAAAAGTTATTCCCGCACAATTAATGTGGAGCATTTGGAGAGAGAAGTTGATGCTTATTTGAGGACTGCGAGTTAGATTTGCTCTATTTAAAATCTTCCCTTTTGAGATTAGTAAACGAAATATCATAAAAAGTATAAAAGGCGCAACCTAAGTACACATGGAGTATAGAAGATAAATACCTAGCTAGAAAGAGAAAACAAGATGAGAAGATCTTAAAAACTAGGCAAATAAAAATCTAAAGCAGCTATCCAAAGGTAAAAAGTTTTGAAGAAGAAATACTTTAGTTGCATCATTGTCTTCTCGCGATCTTCAAAACATTTATAATTTCTTTCTCTCCAAAGACACCACAAAAGGCATGTAGGAACCAAATTCTACGCAGCTACACACTAAGGACTACCTTCCAACCCTCTTATAAAAAAAAGGACTACCTCCCAACCAACTCCAAGTAGCCAAAAGATCTACTTCTCTTCTAGGCATAGCCCCAGGCTAACCCAAGGTGACTGAAGATAGCGCTCTACAAAGCACTTGCAATCTTGCAATGGACAAGAAGATGATCCCACAGTCTCCCCACTCCTTTTGCACATACAACATTAGTCAACCATAATGACATTGCGTTTCCTTAGGTTATCCATTGTTAAAATTTTTCCTAGGGTGGCTGTCCAAGCAAAACACGCCACTCTTAAAAGGACCTTGTGACGCCAAATACTCTTCTAAGGGAAAAGGGGCACTCATATGAGGAACTAGGGCATTATAGAAAGATCTTACATCAAACAACCTTTTGAAAGGAACCCATTTAGCTTGTCTCAATCTTAGAGAATACAATAAATTAAAATATGAAGTAAAGTCGTCAACTTCCCAATCATGAGTTGCTTTAGTAAAGCATATATTTCACTGATGAGACCACTGGATAACTCCAAGTAATTTGCTCCTGAAGCACCTTTAGTGTGGGCAATGGGCAATACTATACAAAACTGGATAAGATTCCTTAGGTGCTTGATCCCCACACTAGAAATCATGCTAGAATCTAATTTTAGAACCATCACTCACCTTAGACCTGGTAATGACAAGAAAAGTCCCCTAGCCCTCCTAGTATTTTCTATAATCCAAACCCATGAACCTCATTGGAACACCACCCACCTCCACAAGCTACCATACTTCGGGCTTGCTTGGTACGTGGAAAGACTATTCCATTAAGAAAATGAATAGCTATTACTAGGAATAAAAGGTGGAATAGAATAATATTCCCATTTCTTAGTAATTAACAAGATAATTTAATAAAATTTCAAGGCTGATCGAAAACTCATCAGAAAACTTGATCGACCAAGATTTGATTGGATCTCGCCGCAAAACACCAAGGCCGGTCGGATACATCAATCACAACATTGGATCGGTTTTCGCCGCAAAACACCATGGCCGGTCGAAAACTCGTCAGAAACTTGATCAACCAAGATTTGATCGGTTCTCGCTGCAAAACACCAAGGCTGGTTGGATACATCGATCAATAACAACTTGGTATCAGATGGATACATCGATCACCAACAACCAACGCATGATAAACCAACAAGTTTCGCCACAAAATAGATACAGGGGAAAAAAAAACTTTGCCCGGAACTTTGACGGAGCTTCAAAACAGGCTGGAGACTAGCAGAACATGCAGGCAGTACTTAAAACAGAAGAAAAACACTGAAAAACAGAACAGAAGTAGTCACTAGAGGCCGCTGGTCCTTCGCTGGAACTTGCCAGAGAAGACAGAAAACTCTGGTCACGCCAAAAATAATGGCTACAGAATCAATAGAGGCACATAGTAACTTTTGAACAACAAAAACATCAAATCGCCGGAAACTTTTTTTTTTTTTTTTGATGGCTACTGCAACTTTTCCGGCCATCATAAAACATGCCAATCATGACACCCAGCAACAAGAACTCACACCCCAAGAACAACTACAATGTTGGGTTTTTTTTTTTTTTTTTTTACTCAATGGCCGCTGCACCACGCCGGCCACCTTACACCAACCACTTCAGACAACGCCGGCAACCACAGAACAGGCTAGCCAACATCACAGAACACCAAAACACAAACAAAATCAATTTTTATTTTATGTTTTTTTCTTATTGGAAGAGTGTTCGGGTCACCATGAAACAAGAAAAAGAAAAAAGAAAAACTGGTCTAGAGAGCTCTTCGAAGGTACTGCTCGTGTGGGCATTATGCCCACATGGTGTTGTTGCCAATAGAGAAAACCCTCAACAAAACAACACAAATAGAGTGGGAAAAAAAAAAAAAACTATAAAGGATTCAAACTCTAAGGCTTTGATACTGTGTTATAGTTTGTATGAATGGTTTAGACATGAAAGGAGGCTATTATATTATTCAACTTATTCTTAACCTAATACAAGCATCCTATCATATAGGATTAGGGAAATACCATAAAGACTAAACTACTCCCAAAACACTAATGACTCAAACCTAACCCTTCTAACAGGGGCTATGGATGTTCTAATTTTTTTTTCGGTTGCCCTTGGTTTTTAGTATTTGGGTATTTTGATTATAATGAAATTTTTTCTTAGTGAATCGCCGAAAGAGCGTGATTTTAGGGCCTTGGATTGTTGTGGATGGTTGAATTGGGAGGTATTGATTTTGGTGGAAGTGTTGTTTTTTTGATAGGTAATGTTCATAAATCAAGAGCGCAGTGGGGCGATTACACAGGAAGTATACAAGAGAACGCCTAAAAAAGACGAAAAATAAAGGAAAAGAGAACAAATTCAAAGGAAAGAAAGCCCAACAAAACCCTAAGACAAAAGCCCTCACACCACCATAAACCCTAAGACTAAAACCCTCCCACCCGAGACCCAAAAGGTTCAGCGATACTGCCCTTGCGCCTTGCCTTTCCCTCGCTGATTGGAAGTAAAATCATCACCATAATTGACTAAACTCTTCAAGTTGAGCAACTCCCTAGTGCCTTTATACTTCGCCCGAGTGACTTTTACTTCCTTTAGAAAATCCCTCCCTTGCTTTTCAATTGCTTTTTTCCAGGTTTGTTGGGAAGTTGTCAAAGAGGACATCATGAAGATTTTTAGGGAGTTTCATGATGAAGGTAAATTTGAAGCTAGTCTCAATTCTACTTTCATTTCGCTTATCCCAAAAATTCCAGGTGCCTCGGAGTTGAAAGACTTTCGCCCCATTAGTCTTGTGGGGAGTTTGTATAAAATCATAGCCAAAGTTCTTGCAAATAGATTAAAAGGAGTGCTGGATAAGGTTATCTCCAAGTCGCAAAGTGCTTTCATCAAAGGGAGACAAATCCTGGATCCGATCCTCATTGCGAATGAAAGCCTCGATAGTAGGCGTAGAACGGGGGAGTCCGGTATTTTGTGTAAAATGGATGTGGAGAAAGCTTATGATCATGTCNGAAAAATTCTTACTTTGGATAATCTAAGGAAGCGACAAGTGGTGGTCATCAATAGATGCTTCATGTGCAAGAAGGATGGAGAGTCGATCGATCATTTACTCCTTCATTGCGAGGTGGCCCATGCTTTGTGGTGCAACATTCTTAGCCGGCTTGGTTTTTCTTGGGTTATGCCTAGTAGTGTTTTGGATTTGTGTGCTTGCTGGTGTTCTTCTGGCAGGACTAGGAGTGCCGTGGTTTGGAAGATGGTGCCTATTTGTATTTTTTGGTCTATTTGGAGGGAGAGAAACAATAGGTGTTTTGAGGACGTGGAAAGCTCTTTGGAAGAGATTCTAGCCTCTTTGTTGTACTCCTTGTATTCGTGGACTGCGGCTTACCTATCTCCTTTGTATCTTAGTTATGCGGATTTTCTTTCCCGCTTTTCTCTTTCTAGCTAGGAGTTCCTCTTGTATATATCCTATGTACTTTTGGGGTGCCTACGCTTTTTAATAAAATTCCCTTTTGACTTATAAAAAAAAAAAAAGATAATTTAATAAAATTTCAAGGCCGGTCGAAAACTCATCAGAAACTTGATCGACCAAGATTTGATTGGATCTCGCCGCAAAACACCAAGGCCGGTCGGATACATCAATCACAACATTGGATCGGTTTTCGCAGCAAAACACCATGGCTGGTCGAAAACTTGATCAACCAAGATTTGATCGGTTCTCGCTGCAAAACACCAAGGCTGGTTGGATACATCGATCAATAACAACTTGGGATCAGATCTCGCCGCAAAACACCAAGGTTGGTTGGATACATTGATCACCAACAACCAGCGCATGATAAACCAACAAGTTTCGCCAGAAAATAGATACAGGGAAAAAAAAAACTTCGCCGGGAACTTTGACGGAGCTTCAAAACAGGCTGGAGACAAGTAGAACATGCAGGCAGTACTTAAAACAGAAGAAAAACACTGAAAAACAGAACAGAAGCAGTCACTAGAGGCCGCTGGTCCTTCGTTGGAACTTGCCAGAGAAGACAGAAAACTCTGGTCACGCCAAAAATAATGGCTACAGAATCAATAGAGGGCACATAGTAACTTTTGAACAAAAACATCAAATCGCCGGAAACTTTTTTTTTTTTTTGATGGCTACTGCAACTTTTCTGGCCATCATAGAACATGCCAGTCATGACACCCAGCAACAAGAACTCGCACCCCAACAACAACTACAATGTTGGGTTTTTTTTTTTTTTACTCAATGGCCGTTGCACCACACCGGCCACCTTACACCAACCACTTCAGACAACGCCGGCAACCACAGAACAGGCTAGCCAACATCATAGAACACCAAAACACAAACAAAATCAATTTTTATTTTATTTTTGTTTCTTATTGGAACAGTGTTCGGGTCACCATGAAACAAGAAAAAGAAAACAGAAAAACTGGTCTAGAGAGCTCTTCGAAGGTACTGCTCGTGTGGGCATTATGCCCACATGGTGTTGTTGCCAATAGAGAAAACCCTCAACAAAACAACACAAATAGAGTGGAAAAAAAAAAAAAAAACTACTACAAAGGATTCAAACTCTAAGGCTTTGATACTGTGTTATAGTTTGTATGAATGGTTTAGACATGAAAGGAGGCTATTATATTATTCAACTTATTCTTAACCTAATACAAGCATCCTATCATATAGGATTAGGGAAATACCATAAAGACTAAACTACTCCCAAAACACTAAGGACTCAAACCTAACCCTTCTAATAGGGGCTATAGATGTTCTAATTTTTTTTCGGTTGCCCTTGTTGTTTTTTAGTATTTGGGTATTTTGATTATAATGAAATTTTTTCTTAGTGAATCGCCGAAAGAGCTTGATTTTAGGGCCTTGGATTGTTGTGGATGGTTGAACTGGGAGGTATTGATTTTGGTGGAAGTGTTTTTTTTTTGATAGTTAATGTTCATAAATCAAGACCGCAGTGGGGCGATTACACAGAAAGTATACAAGAGAACGCCTAAAAAAAGATAAAAAATAAAGGAAAAGGGAACAAATGCAAAGGAAAGAAAGCCCAACAAAACCCTAAGACAAAAGCCCTCCCATCCAAACATAAAAGACAAAAGCCCTCACACCACCATAAACCCTAAGACTAAAACCCTCCCATCCGAGACCCAAAAGGTTCAGCGATACTGCCCCTCGCGCCTTGCCTTTCCCTCGCTGATTGGAAATAAAATCATCGCCATAATTGACTAAACTCTTCAAGTTGAGCAACTCTCTAGTGCCTTTATACTTCGCCCGAGTGACTTTTACTTCCTTAAGAAAATCCTCTTCAATGGCATCCAACATCGCCAAGGTTGGATCCTCCTCTTTGTCATAATCCCATTCGAGGGGGTCAAGAAAAAAATCCTACTCATCAATCTCCTTAGATGGATTACAAATGTCCAGAGGAAAGACCTCAATCTCCCTAGAAGGACCTAAACCTAATATTGGGTTGTAACAACCATCCCAGTTATCCCAGCTAGAATCCTCCCTCTCCTCAACAACCTCCAATAATGTCGACAAAACAATCGGCATCTTAGATGCATGAGGAATACCTTTGTTTGTTGATCTTGAATTAAGGAAACCTCTCCTTAATAAGCTAGGCATTGGAGCAGCTACATCCCCAATCTCAACTACGGCCTCAAAATTTACAAACCCCACACTTGGAGAGGATTGATATTGCACCGGAGGAGCATTGAGAGCCTCCACCGCTTCCAAAAGTAAGAACTTATTCACCGGCTTGCTCCTGGCTTCCCGAGCTCTTCGATAATACTTCAATGTCTGCTTGTACACTGATTGGACTATAGGGGCCCTACTCTTCGACATCACCGAAAGCACATGAAGCCTATCACCCAAAGTTGTTGCTCCTGGACTATAAGGATTCACCGAGACCCCCTCAACGATTCTGGCAAAATTCTCCGATAGAGGAAGAAAAGCCTGATTAGCTCGCAGGGCATCCAGCAAGGAGCCCGAGGGGTTGCCGGAGATAGAGGAGCCTGAAGACAAGTCTGAAGAGTGAAGCCTAAAGACACCCAATTGTTGGAACCTGCCGGACCCCCACAGAACCTCCCGCAGGCAGAAGACGTTGGAGCGTTCGTATTGCCGCCAGCCTCGCCCGTAACAGCCCCCAGGAGCCAAATGACTCCCTTACGACCACCCTCAGCCAATACCGACTCTTCCAGTTACCTTCTTATTACCTCCCCTGTGAACCATCGTAACCTTATGACTTGGCAATATCTTCCTTCACCTAAGATTGACTCGCTGCTTCCGCCGTGTCCACCAACCAAGAAGAACATTGGTTGCTCACGAAAACATACCCTACGACACTTTTTCTCCTTTCCTCCAAATGATGGTCAGGACACCCATCTTTTGCTGAAAAGCAAAAGGATTTTGCTTCAAAGGAGAAGCGACGTTCCATGACAAACTCGTTGGACCCTAGCGCGCAGCGCCTATTGCACCACCGTTAGGGTTGAGAAGGATAGAAAATTTGAGGAGAGAACAGAGAGTTTTTAAACAAATATCACTTTGTCACTTTTCATGGAATTTGATTTTCAATTGAAGAAGGTTTGAATTTTCAATTGGCTTAACGGATTGGGTGTTATGGAATCTTGATGGTTGATGAAATATGAGTTGTGAATTGGCCGAAGGGCCGATTATGCAAGGCTTTTGTAAGATAGTTTGTTGGGTTTTCAATTGTGGGAACTTTTCTGTTGGTTATTGAAATTGATTTGGCCGAAAATTTTAGTAGTAATGGGTGTGGTCTTTTTTGGTGATTTTGGAAGCTAACTGAATGGGGAGAAGGGGCAGATTGGTAGCTCTTTTATTTGTGTGGTGCTGTGGATGATCTCGTAGACTGGAAGAAGGAAGGAAATTTTGGAGTTGGGAAAAGGGTTACAAGTGATCGTACAACTATAAATGGATGGGCACCCCAACAACAAAGCCCAAACGATAAAGGCAATACTAAGATAGAAACAAACCCAAACAGTAGGCAATGGATCCATTAATAGTCCTAGAGGAACCAGACACAATCTGGGGCTTTCGAAGAGCCGCACAAGGTCGTAACAGATGACAAGGGTGCACGGTGAGGAACCCCACAAGGTAATGGCAACAACCACCTTGAAGTGGTCGTTGAGAGGAAGGTATTGCCAAGGACTGAGAGGAGACAATCGATGATTGACGAGAAAAAGTCTCCAAAGGTAGATCAAACCACATCAGAATAGGGAGACATAAACCCAAGACAAAACGCAACAACAACAGAAAAACAGCAAAAGAGAATCTAAACAGCAGAAAATAAAAAAACAACGGGAAATACATAATAAAGCTAAAAACAGAAATCCAACAGTGAAAACCCTTTGATGTGGAGTTGCTGAAGAAAGGGAGAAAAGAAAGAAATAACACTAGGGGAAATTGGGAGGAATGAGAAAAGAAGGGGGGTGGGGGGAAGAAGGGATGGAACAAACTCCATCCTTCCCCCCTCAAAACAGCCGCACAAGGCGTTTGGAAGCCTCACTAGGAGGAAAAACTTCTACTAGAGAGAAGTGAGAGCTTCTCTCTCTTTAAGGTCTTTTTTAGATTCTTGGATGTTCTTGAAGGGCTGTTATGGTGTTGTGTATTGCACCACCAATATGTTCTGTGATTTTCTTTTCTTTTTCTTTTTTGATATTTAGGTTTGCAGAAAAAAAAATTAATGGGTTTTTTTTTTTTTTTTCTTCCTTTTGGAAAACTCATTCCATTCATTAAGGAATAGGTATTCCATTCCTTTTTTGAGAGGAATAGGTATTCCTCCTCGTTGGGGATTAGCTATGTTATGGGAATACTTATTCCTATCAATGGTGTGGAACCAAACAAAAGGATAGATATTCTATAGGAATAGTCATTCTATTCCAAGGGTCTATTATGTGTACCAAATGAGCTATTAGTGTTCACTACGATTCTACATAAGGACTCTCTCTCATCCACAAAGCGCCAAAGCCACTTCCCTAAAAGAGCTCAATTGAATAAAAGCAAGTTTCAAACCCCCAACCCTTGGAATTTGGGAAACAAACCTTGGACCAACTAACGAAGTGAAATTTGAATTTATCACCTAGTCCACCCATATAAGAAATCCTGTTAAAGCTTTCTATGCAATTGGCAACACCAGCAGGAAGTGGAAAGACAAACATAAAATATGTGGGCAGATTGGAGAGGGTACTTCTAATTAAAGTAATCCTTCCACCCTTAGACAAGTTGTCAAGTACATCATCTTCTGAATAACACAATCCCAAATCGACTTGGCCTTAAAAGAAGCTCCCAAAAGAAGGCTAAGATACTTCAAAGGCAAAGAAGATACCCCACAACCCAGAATATTGGCCAACCCATCAACATTAAAGACATTACCCATAGGAGAAATGCTAGGAGTCGATAAGTTTTTCATATTTGGCCCATATTCTCTTATAGATTCAATAGATCAACCATTAGATTTGTGGGGTCCACCATTGTATGTAGGATTCACATAAGTCCACAAATCTAATGGTTGATGGTAAAAAAACATGGGCCAAAAATGAGAAAAATATTGATCTCTAAACATTTTTCTTACCCATAGGAACCAAATTTGATTGGACCAGATAACTTTCAAACCGGATACAACTTCAAAGCATAAGAGTAAGGTCGACAAACAATAGATATGGCCAACCCATCAACACCAAGGACATTACCCACAGGAACCAAATCTAATTTGGCCAGATTAACTTTCGAACCGGATACAACTTCAAAGCATAAGAGTAAGGCACGCAAACAACATATATGATCCTGATCAGCCCCGCAAAAAATCAGTGTGAACAAAAGAAGGGAGATATGAAGCATGTCAAAGTTCCGAGACCCCACCGAAAAGCTTGAAAGAAAGCCCCCATCACCAGTAGCATAAATCATTTACAGAGCCTCCATAACAGTGAAAAGGGGGTAGAGGAGATAGAGGATCTCCCTGTCTTAGACCACTATAGCTGTTCAAGAAACCGGAAGGGGTACCATTCAACAAAACGGAAAAAAGCACACCAAAGAATACATGTATTATCCAATATGCCATTTCTCCCAAAAACCACACCTTAACAAATATACAAAAGAAAATCCCAGTTGACATGATCATAGGCCTTCTCCATATCTAGTTTGCGAAGTACATTAGGAACACCTGATTTGATCGTGCTATTCAAGCATTGATTAGCAATGAGGATGCAATCTAGAAAGTGCCTACCTCTGAAAAACACATTCTGGGGCTTTGAAATGATCTTAAAAAACATTTTCAACATGTTGGCTAGGACTTAATATTGTAAACCCCACTTAGAAGACTGATAGGTCTAAAATCATTAACTTCAACTGCCCTTGGTTTCTTTGGAATTAGAGCAATAAAAGTAGTATTAAGGATTTTGGGTTGCGCCCCTTCCCTTTACTCTACCTCGACTTGTAATACCTCCTTTCGAATCATAGTTGATAGAGCAAGACATTTTAGCTCTCTATTTTCTTTATTGTGCAATTTAGAGCTAGAGCCCAACTCGCTTAGAGATCTCTTGTTGGTTGGGTTGTAGCTTCTATTTTTTTTTTCTCTAAACAGTTGAGTTGTAGCTTATGTACCCTGCTTCTCCCTTCCTCCTTTCCCCGTTCTAAAGCCCTAACTAAACCTATTGATGGTTGATGGGGAAACCCAAAAGTAGTTCTATTGTATGTTAACATTTGCTTAAGCGACCTGCAAGATTCTTGGGGTTTTCCTAGTAGAAGTGGGCACGCAGCACTCATCAGTGAACTCTAGTACTTCAAAAACAAAAGTTTTTCAACAAAGTTTTGTGGCTGTTTTGGTAATTTAGACTGGATTAGGACAAGCTTTATTGGAAATCACCCAATTTTATGGATTTATATATTCCATGCATAAACAACAAAGTTTTCAGATGCTTCAACTTTTAACTTGCCATATTTGGCATAAACTTTAGGCAGTGAGTCAACTATATCACCACAAATAACAGAGATTAGGATGCTTGTTCCCAAGTAACTGTAAAAGTATGCCTGGTATTTCACGTTGACCAGGACAAGATGGACCATCTCTTACTAATTATAAACTTCTTTCCCTTTGAGAGTTACCATTAGGAGCTTTCCTTGAATAAGAGAGGCCATAGAAAGGTTTCAATTCATGGTATAAATTCTTTTAAGATAACGAATTGTTTATCCAAGTAGCCAACTGGATATAGATAATTTTCATCTTGGAATTATGCCCCAACATTCTCACATATCATGGATAGGACGAGGAATACTTCGAATTTCCTAATAAAATCCACTAAGCCAAATTGTCCTTGAGATTATTCCCTTTTGGAGCCAGGATTGGCTGGATTAAAGGTTTTATCATACAACCAATGCCTTCCATAGGTCCATTAGAGAAGTTCCTTTGGTCGTAAATACTTGAAAGAAATTGACATTCAGTTTTCTTAGGAACAAAAAAAAGTTGATCTCCTCAAATATTTTTCTCTGTTAATTTTATCTGAAGTAATCTTTGTTGGTCAAATTTTTTTATCCTAATTTTGAAATTATTGTTGCATTTATGTTGGTAGCCTTTCTAATGCTAAGACAACGTTCAGGTTTTTATTTACGAGCCTTATCCCAAGCAAGTAAAGATAAAGGAGTCTTCATTATCAGAATTTCCCTAAGCATTGTGGCATGTACTGGTTTTTATTATTATTCTAATGTTTAGGAGAATGCAAGATATACTTTTACGTGGTTCTTAAAGTATACGAAAGATAAAATTTAACAGTAACTGTTATGTAAATTGGACCTAGAAAAGGCATATGATCACGTGAATTAGTGCTTGGGAAGTTGGAGGGGACAATGTGTGGCAATCATACAACGTTTCATATATGGAGGATGGCCCCTTTATGTTTGATGTGGTGTCTTTGGTGAGAGTGGAATGCCCGAAGCTTTGAAGATCGGGAGACTAGTTTGCTCGATTTGAAGAAGCTGGTGCTACATTCTTTGTTTACATGGAGAGTGGCATTGGTTATTTGGCCTGTTTCTACTTTTTCTGAGTTTTTAAATTTATGTTCTTCTTTCTCTATGAGTTAAGGGTTTTCTTGTATACTTATTGTGTATTTGTGTTGTGCACTTTTTCGCGCTTTGAATGAATATACATTATTTATTAAAAAAAAATGAAAGATAAAATTTAAATTTTCCGTTTATCACCTGTTTCAGCTCCATCTGTATTTATAGAGACATTGAGGGATCGGATGTTCAAACCTTCCTTGTCAACCATCATTCCTGAAAATACCAAGTACTTTTTTAAGCTTTACTTGCTTATCTGTTCATTAAGGAAAAGAGTATTTATATAGATTTTGTAGTGTTACCAGTTTTGTAGCTTTATATGTTTTCAGGGTTGCAATTGTCTCACCATCAGATCCTATATATGTTGCTGCCAAAAAGATGCGGGAGCTGCGGGTAAATTCAGTTGTTATTATGACGGGGAACAAGATTCAGGGGATACTTACGTATTACTCTTTCCTTAATAGGCTTTATCTTTTGCAGTGGCTATTCTGTAATATTTTGGGGCCTGAGATGTCTGTGCGTCTATCTGCAAACAGAACATATATATTCATATAATAGTCGTATATATTTATAAAAAAGTCCTTGTTTGAATGGATATCTGCAAATGCCTTTCACAATATCTCTAAATTTGTAGAATTTTGTGCTCTCCTTTCTGGTTCTTGACTTTGTTGGGTGTTTTCTCTTTTATACTCCCAGTGTAAGTGCCTTACGGTCTTTTAATAAATTTATTAGTTCACAAAAAAGAAATTTAAGGAGCATGTCTCTGTGTTTACAATCTCGGTAGTTCTCATGTCGATAACTTGTTTTAATGTCTGAAGACTTCTGTCATACTTGTGTCCTCAAATCATAGCTTTTGGATGACATTTAATGTGTCTTTGAAATATCATCTGGTGTTTGCTTATTATTTTGTGATGCCATTGTATTACAGTTCGAAAGATATCCTTATGCGAGTGGTGGCACAAAACCTCTCTCCTGAATTGACTCTGGTGGAAAAGGTTTATTGTGAAAATCCTATCATTTGTTTGCTTATTACTTTTGCATTGTGGTTAGCAGACACTCAGTTCTAAAAGTTGTTGATACTTAGCATGATCTCTCTACTGATGAAGTTGTTGTGTTTGCTGGCGTTTTTTTTTTTTTTTTGTTTCTCCCGTCTAATATATTTCTCAAGGTAATGACGCCAAATCCTGAATGTGCAACGTTAGATACAACAATTCTTGATTCCCTGCATGTAATGCATGATGGGAAGTTTCTACATCTTCCTGTTTTAGACAGAGGTGAACAATGCTTTTTTAGCTCCCTCTTAAACCAAGGATAGCAAGTTTGTTATTAAAAGATGTATTTATAAGAAGTGCTTTATTATTAAAATATTGAACGGCATTTATTGAACAGATGGATGTGTGGCTGCTTGTGTAGATGTTCTCCAGATAACTCATGCGGCAATCTCTATGGTAAAGTTTTCAATTCCCGATTTCAAGTTGCATGCTTAGAATAATATTTTCCAGAATAGAGTGAATCATTTTAAGGTTTTCACCTTGCTTTATTGAACCACAAAACATAAAAGGACTAGGCTTATTCGATGTAGTTTATCATAAAAATACTGGCTAATGTTTAAGGATCCATAGTTTAAAACTACAGCACACATGCTGTTAAAAATTTAAGTGCTCAGATTTAATCATACTCAAACTAACTCAAACGTTGTTTTTTTACCAAGTATTGCACAAACAGATGTTTTGTTAGTTTTCTTTTTGATGCCGTTTAAGGAGGAAGGCTCTACGAATAAAGCCAAAAACACATAAAGCTCCCGTTCTAAGTTCATGCCAAGAGAAAGAGAGAGAGAAGTGCAGAGGCTGGCCTTTTAGGGGTTCCAATCTCTCCCCTAAGTAGTCTCATTCTTTCTATTTAGCTTCTTAAATATTTGTTGAGCTTTTGAAAAATTATGCTGAATGGGTTAGTTTTTTGGCTTTGACCAAATGGCAAGATGGTTGTTTTTGCTTGGAAATGTTCGGGGTGTTGTGATTTTGTGTTCAAATTGTTGTGGGTTTGTTCTTGTTATTTTCAATTGTTGGGGCTATGTTTGGCCAAAAATGGGTATTGTGATAGGATTTGAAGTTGTTGATTTTGGGTTCAAATTGTTGTGGGTTTAATTGTGATTTTCGGTGGTTGGTCCTCTGTTGATGGCCAAGAATGGGTGGAGAGAAGTTTTTAGGTTTTCTTTTCTTCTTATTTTTGGTCAGGGTACCGAATGAGTTGAAAGGATTTTTGTTATTGTTTTGCCTAGAAATTTCATTGGGCCGTTCCTTGTAATGGCCGAATGGGTTTTGGGTGTAGTTTAATCTAAATTTTCTGGTTGTTTGAGAAGCAATCGAATGGCTGAAAATAAGAAATCGGTTATAATGGGAAGAAGAAGATGAAGATGGCGATGAAGGCCATACCCATATTGTAAGGTTGAAGACGAGAATAAACAGCGTAAAAAAGAAAACGAAGGCGGTTAACATTTGGTAAGAAAAAACGACAATGTTTGAGTTAGTTTGAGTAGAATAAATCTGAGACCTTAAATTTTTAACAGCATGTGTGCTGTAATTTTTATTTTTAGGTCTTCATTGTTTAGGTATAGAAAAATTCGAATTAGGTCTTCATTTGAGCAATTGAGTCTTCTTAATCAAGTTTGTATTTTTTACCAAACGGTTGGTGTTTTAATGCAAATTGATTGAGCATGTTGAGGTGGCTTTTCCCTCCAAAATTGAGTTACATTGAATGGCATTTTAAGTTAGGTTAGAAAGGGAATGCTAATAGCCCCAAATTAAACTCATTAAGGTCTTCAGGCCTTAAATGATAAAACCATGAGCATATCATAAGGAATTTAGTTTGTTATTTTGGTATTGCCTTCATTTCATCTTACTTAAAGCACGTGCTATAATATTACTAGTGACATTTTTTTTTTCTTTCACTCCATTAGGTTGAAAGTGGCTCTGGAGTTAATGACATGGCGAACACCATGATGCAAAAGTTCTGGGACTCAGCACTTGCTTTAGAGCCACCTGATGATTATGACACCCATAGGTTTGATTTTTGCTGCCTCGACATTATTTGGTTATCTGGTTGGTTTTGCTACTAATTCTGCTGGATATTGTTTACAGTGAGTTGTCTGGATTTATGGCTTCCGATGGGACAGAACAAGGGAAGTTTACCTATCCGTCTCTTGGTCTTGGAAATTCATTTGCCTTCAAATTTGAGGATCTAAAGGGTCGTGTACATCGAGTCAATTTTGGTGAGTGGTCAAGGATAGGATCTTCGGAAGAAGCAGATGTCCAAATTTAAATATACATATATTTTTTTTGTACTCTTTTACTCCCTCCATCACATAATAAGTGTCATTTTTTTGTAAAAATAAAACACAAGCTATTTATGGAGAATACTTAAGACCTTTACAGTTCAAACTTTTGAATGTTCAAATTCCAAAAATATCTGTTTTTTATTTAGTTCTTTGATGAAAAGGACACAAATTCCAAAGTTAAGCTAAAAGGGGGAAGTAGGAGTAACTTCCAACTTTTTTATATGTGGACAAACAATGGCTGAAGAAATCCATTATAGGATGAAGCGAGTGTATTGTAAAGTGTAGCATCTAATAGAATGATTACAAAAAAGTACTTGAAGAGGTTAGAATGCAAGATGTCCCCTTTTAGCTAGAGTTGAATTGGAAAAGGCGTGTTATGCATGCACACACACTATCACCCGCCAAATACCTTATTTTCATCTGTCTCTCATTTTGTTTTTATTCTCATTGTCCCATAGTAACACACAATTTATGTTTCGATATCCCAAGATAAGTCCATTAAGAGTAGTCAAAAGATTCTGGAGTGGTGATGGTGGATTAGGATCCCCTACAGTTTCAACGAAAAAATTCTCAAATTATAGAATTTAGGTTGTTTTTAGGTATCGAAACGCTTCAAAAATGTCGCATATTAAAAATGTGGCATGTTTTATTTGAGAATTAAGTATATTTTTATTAGGTTCTTGCTCTCTATGTTCTAAAAAACCTTTGAACCTAACCCTGAGGGGTTGGCTCAGTGGTTGGATAGCTTGGGACTTTGAGTATGCTGCTAAAGGTCTTAGGTTTGAAACTCACTGAGTGCAAATTGCTTCTTTGGGCCATCGGACTAGGGGTTTGCCTCTTGAATTAACCGAGGTGTACTTGCGGGAAACTCCTTGCCGAGAGCCTGTGCACCCCCAGGATTAGTCGGAGCAGTTCCGGATACTCGGTGCCAAATTAAAAAAAAAAAAAAAAATTGAACAAAAAACCGTGTTTTGATTTTTAAGAGAATAAGCGTCTCTGCAAAATTGATGAAAAAACATTTTTGGAGGACAATTTTTTCTGGCTATCTCGATAACTTGCCACCTTTTCAATGTGACATTTTTTAAGCGTTTTGATGCCTAGAAACAGCTTAAATTCTATAATTTGGGAATCCATAATTTTTTTAAAAAAATTGTAGGGGATTCATGGCAGCATTGTTCTGATGATAGTGTGCTCGAAGTTAGGTGGGGTGGGAATCGAAATGGTGGTTGGCTGGCAGTTCAATGGTGGAGATGGTGATGGCTGAGTTGTATTATCTTCTGTTTGGTAGTGTTCAATTGGGAGAAGGATGTTTACTAATCTCTCTCTCTCTCTTCCCCCTCCCCCCGACCAACCAATTTTTTGTAAAGAAGCAGGTGAGTTGGCTTAGTGTTTATTTTGCGTGTTCATTGCAGCACTGACCAATGGTATTTTGGTGGTGTGGGTTGGGGATGGAAACAAAATGGTGGTGTGAAATTGATTGTTGAGGAATGCAAGCATAAGCAGCAGATAGGCGGGGTGGTTCAATGGTGGAGTTGGTGATGGCAGAGGTGTGTCATCTGTAGTGGTGCTCTCTCTCTCTCTTCTGAATATGTATTGGAGGTCAGTGGTTGATGTTGATAGCTGTTTTATGTTGGTTGGGAGGTGGCAATACCAGTTCTGGTGGAAGTTGGTGTTAGGTGATGCAAAGTGGTTGTGCAGAAGTGAAGTGGACCGTGTGACTGATTATGGTAGTGACAGACAAAATATTTGTGATTTTTACTCCAAGGCCCTTTTTGCAACAAATTTTTGTTTTACTTTTTTAGGCTCTTGAGTGGCAGGTTTTTGCAGGAAAATGCTATCATAACGTACCCAAACATGTCCAAAAATAACATGATTAAACTTCAGGTGCTGAAAATTTGGATGAGTTGGTATCTGCTGTCATCCAACGGATTGGTGCTGGTAATGATAGAGATTGCCCTAAACTTATGGTGAGCTCCTAAAAATTCTTCTGTTTGATTTGCTTTGTGTTTTACAGGGGGGGATTTACTCTTTCCTTTTAATTCGTTATTTATTTATTTCTGCTTTTCTTAGTATGAAGATGATGATGGTGATAGAGTTCTACTTGCAACTGATGCTGATCTTGTTGCTGCTATCAGTCATGCTAGATCAGCAGGACAGAAGGTGATGGTTTTGGCTTGTGTTCACTTTGTGGTTTTGATCTAATCCTTTTTCTTTCAAACTTTTGAACTTCGCATGGAAAAGAACAGTTATTTATATGAATTATTTACGCTCTTTGCCTCTTTTCTCTCTTTCGGTTGATAGATGTTTGATACTCAAGTGTCACCAGGCAATCCAGTGCTTGGAGTTGCTTTCTTTATTGTAATTGCCATTTTTTCCCTTTGTTTCAGACCATTCTGTGTGGTAACGATGGATTAGTTGCTAGAGTAGATAGTTTTAAGTGTGAGGTCTTTCTGTAAAGAGGCTAGGATTTTCTTATACACCAAGGTTTTTTTTTTCTTTTTTGTTTTTTGGAGTTGATTGTAGCATTTTTATTTTTCTACCAAAGTTGGTGGATGGTGTATAATTTATGTGGATTGCTCAAGTATAAAAGTTCTGAATTTTGGGAGTGAGTGATTTAAGAGGCCAAACATGCCATACCTAAATCTTTTGCACAATATTCTTATCTAGTTGATAAGATGCCTATTATAGAACAAGCTAGTTGAACTAAGCGTGATTGGTTGACTCAAGGGAGGATATGGCTGTGGATAATGTTGAATGGTAAAAGAGTATGTTATATAGCAATATTGATGTGATATTTTATTTCTTTTAAAGGTAAAATGATGTTTTAGTGATATTTTATGGTTTAGTGATATTTTATTTCTTTTAAAGGTAAAATGATGTTTTGAGCTCTATAAATTTATTTCTTTCCCCCCTTGCAAACACTAAATCGCTTTTCCTGCACTGTTTGACTAGAGCTCTCTCTTTGTTGTTTTGAAAAACATTGGGTTTCGCTGTCTTGCTGAAGGTCAGGTGTCTTTGTCTTAGACAAGGATGATGAAGAGTTTAGTCTTCGTCAGATCTCTTATGACGCTTACGCCTGACTTTGCCTCTTTAACATTTTGAAAGCAGAGGCCGGGCGGAAAAGGCCTTTGTCAGAAGAGTTGGAGGTTTTTAGAATCTTTCAACCATGGCGGAGGCCGAATGTGAAACCCATTTCCAACTCTGCCAGCTCCGATGCACACCACTACATGCTTTATGTTTGGCTAGTTTACGAGGCTATTGTATGTGGATGTGGTATTATATTAGTAAAATGAAATATCATAGAATATTTGTTCTTGATTATAGATTATTAGATGGTATAAAGCAGGAAATGTTTTGAGTAAAAGTAGTTGTTGATTAGTGTTTATCTTTAAGATTTCAATCATTGTGTTGTGTGCTTGTCAGGTTTTAAGGTTGCATCTGGACTTCTCTGATTCAAGCCGGTGTACATCTACCATCCAGAGATCTGGGAGGGTGTCCCTTAGTTCTGGTATTTTGGCGAGTGCAGTGGTTGTAACAAGCATTGGTGTGTTGGTCTACTTAAAGCGCTCCAAGGTCTGAGAGCTTACTCTGTTGTTTTCATGGGAAGTTGGGCGAGGGAAAAATAATTCATAGTTGGAATGAAGTACACACAGCATATTGCAAATGCTAATCGTTTTGTCCTCTTGTCTAGCAATAGTGTTTTTACTTTTTACTTTTGGCATGAAATTGTGTCCCATCTGGCATCTGCATCACATACTGACACTATTTTACTTTATTTTTTTCGCCACCTCCATTGAGCTTGCATTGTTTCACAAAACTACTACTAACACATTAGTTACAATTTCCCATGCGTTAATTAAGCCTTGCAAACGCTTGCTTATTATATCTATTTTATGCATGTTTTTCATGCCCAATATGGGTTATCAGATTAGAGTTTATATTGCCAAATTTTTAAAAATAAAGTAATAGTTAGTAGTTAAAAGACTTGATGAGTTGCCTCGCTTGCTTGGCTTGACTTAATAATTTTTTTTTTTTTTTTGGTATTATTTTTTATTTTTTTTTTCGAAATTGTGACTTGAGAAAAAAATGATTTGGAAATTATGTTTGGATGGTTTAAAAAAACTGAAGAAAAAGCAAGTGTGGGAAGATGAATTGTAATTTTTAAAAATAAAACTAAAAATGAAAAAAATGAAGCAATAACCTCCTGTAGGGGTGGTTGAGCCGCCTCCCAGGTATATGGGAGTGGTCGAGCCACCCGTAACTAATGGGGGTAACTCATTGCCTGAGCCATCGTTGTGTGACCACCCATAGGTATTATTTTGCTTCTTAAAAAAAAAAACAAAAAAAACAAAAACAAAAACAAAAAAAAAACACTTTATCCGTTAATTTGTCCTCAATTTGCAATGTATCTTATAAAGTTCAATTTCTCTCAATATATATATACACTGCTAGAGAGGCTGCCAGGAGAGCAACAAGAGCTTCTCCAAAGTTTGGATCACAAGGAGGGTTAATCTTAGAGATAGACTTTATAATAGTCCCTTTTGAGTCCCAGTAAGCAGCAACTTGAGCTGAAAAATTTTCATGAATAGTCGTGTCAAAATTGATCTTGAAAGAGCCTTGTGTCAGAGGGGACTGGGATACAACTCCCTTGCCGGAAAGAGAGGACTAGGCTGCTGAGTAAGCCAGAGCAATCTTCTTGATGGATGAGGCAAGAGAGGTGATGCCAATAATGATTCCTTCATGGAGAGCTTTGTTTCTGCTAAACCAAAGGTCACATAGAACAATAGCTTAAATTTGAAAAAGATGAGATTCGGATTTTGGAATGCGAAAGGAGAGGTAGAGGAGAGAGCCTTTGATCCAATTAGGGAGACTTAGAGAAGACCAAGCCATGGAATCAAGAGGCCAAAAAGAGGATCTCCATAAAATTCTAGCAAAACAGCAGCGAAAAAAATGGTGAGGCAGAGAGTCTTCTTCAGACTTGCAGAGGGGGCAAAGAGAGTTTGCAACAGGAATGGGAAATATCGAATCGAGCCTAGCTTTGGAGGGGATGATATCCCAGGGTATTTTCCACAAAAATAGCTTAAGCCGGGCATTCAGGTTTAGTTTCCACATAAGATTCCAAGACTTAGAATCAAAAGGCTAAGCTGGAAGAAAAAAAAAAAAACCATTAGAAGCAAGGGTCAAGACTAGGGGTGTCAAATAACCATCCGCCAACCGCTAACCGTTATAACCACCTAACCGCTATAACTGCTAACCGTTATAACCGTAACCGTTAACAGCTAACCGCTTTTTATATACTATATTTTTATAATATTAATTATAATAATATTTATACATATAACATAATCAATTGATCATTAATGATTAAATTACATTTTTGTTTTAGATAATTAAATCACAATTTGGGTATTAATATATTATTACTATAATTTATATGATTATATTACATGATCAATTAATCATAAAATCATTTGATTATATAATAACAAATTATACATACATATTCATAAAGTTATAAGTATGCAAGTTCATACTAATATAACAATGAACAATTTTTTTTATTTTTTTTTTCTAATCAAATAAGGAAAAGGTTACAAGAGATGGTCAAACCCACTCCTGATCCGGATGGAAGATATAATGGGTGACCAATTGGGAATGCTTCAAAAAACAAGGTTGGAAGCGGCCCATCTAGCTAGACAATGTGCTCGAAAATTGGCACTTCTAGAGACTTTACAAGCTTTCCAGCTATACAAAGATATCAAGTGAACCTGAATATCAGAAATAATGGAAGCAAAGTTCTAGTTTAAGAAAAGGTCAGGTTGTTGAATAGCAAGAATAATATTGATGGCATCTCCTTCCAAGGTTAAAGAATATATTCCAAGAGAAGAAGCAATCTGAGATGCTAACAATGCTGCTTGAGCTTCCCCAATGGTTGCATCAGTAGTAGAAAGACGTTTGGTGGCAGCATGGATGATTTTACCATTAGAATCACTAAGAACCATAGCTGCAACTGAGAAGTCATTCTTAACCGCGACATCAAAATTAGCCTTAAAATTGCCCGGGAGAGGAGGCACCCAAGTTGAGGAAAGAGCTGAATCTGAACCAAGCCTTTTTATGAACCTGAACTGAATTGGCTATGATCTGAATAGACTCAATAGGATTGGGCTGTATGTTGTCATGAACAAGCTTATTCCTTACAAACCAGATATGATCCATAATAATGGCTGCATGAAGCTGGAAAAGCCTAGTGTCCAGGAATTGACATAAAAGAGGATGGCTTTAAGATTACCTTGATCCAATCTGCAAAAGAAGAAAAGCGTAATACCTTTTAGTTGAAAGGCCAAGGAGAATTTCTCCAAAGAATCTTGGCAAAACCACATTCAAGAAAAAGATGGGATCAAGATTCCGTGGCTGTTTTGCAAATAGGACAAAACCAGACTGCTTAATCATTGTTGTCAATAAAATCACCAAAGCATTGTCTAACAGGTAGAATATTCCAAGCAAGCTTCCAAAGAAAATGCTTGAGCCGATGCTGCATTTTCTGACTCCAAAGGTCTTTCCAAAGTTTTGGAGTTAGAGGAGATGGCCGATGAGATGAAGAATTATTAGTTAACACATGAGATGAACTAACAGAGAAAAGACCATTATTGGCAGGAAACCAAGTCCATCGATCAGCTGCTGGATGAAGTGGAATATGTATGTTCTTTATCTTATTAACAGAGTTCATATCAAAAAGATCCTCAAGCAATGAGAAATTCCAGCTTCTGTTGGATTGAATAATTAAATCCTCAACAAAAAATTGAGGTTGATCCACCAAATTAGGATTTGGAGAAGGCTTGAAAGATTTCAAATTTGGTATCCACGGATCAGACCATACGTTAATGTTGGATCTCATAGAGATTGCAAGACAGGCACCCTTTTCCACGATCGATCTAAATTTCAACAAGCCTTTTCCAAAGCCAAGAATCTAAAGGCCTAGGAGCAGCATTAAGAAAGCTCTGACCAAAGTTCAAATATTTGCTAGTAAGAGCTTGCACCCAAAGCATAGGCTTCTTAATAGTCAAGTTCCATCCCAGCTTAGCCAACAATGAAAGATTCATAGTATCCAAAGATCTGATGCCTAAACCACCCAGAGATTTTGGTTTATAGATGTTATCCCAAGCCAGTAAAGTGAGATTGTGACTCTTATTGGGAGAAAAACCCCACCAAAATTTCCTTAAAATAGAGTTTAAATCTTGGCTGAAACCTTTGGGCAGCAGGAAAATGGACATAATATAGGCTGCTGGTATGGAATTTGCCACAGCTTTGATGAGAGTTGTCTTAGCTGCTTGAGAAAGAAGCTCGGATCTCCATCCAGAAACTTTGGCTAGCAGCTTTTGCTTAAGATCTGCAAAGGTAAGCTTCTTACTTTTGTTGAAGAAAAGNCTAGAACTTGAATCAAGGTGACGATTCTTTGTTGCCCACGTGGATCATGCTTAATGGGCCTCCACGAATTTGCTTGAGTCCATAACTCTTGAATGAGTCCGTTGAGTACATCCTTGAACTTCTTTGCTCGTGCCCTCGTAACCGGCCCAATTGGTACTTGAACGAGATCCTTCGAAGTGGTGCCTTGATCTCCATCATATAGGCTAGTATGGAATTTGCCACAGCTTTGATGAGAGTTGTCTTAGCTGCTTGAGAAAGAAGCTCGGATCTCCATCCAGAAACTTTGGCTAACAGCTTGTGCTTAAGATCTGCAAAGGTAAGCTTCTTTCTTTTGTTGAAGAAAAGAGGAATGCCCAAGTATTTTGCTTTTGCAGGAATGACCGACAGATTGAGGATGCTTTTCATGAGAGAAATAGTGGAAGACCTACAATTCTTGCTCAGGAACAAAGAGGATTTGGAGACATTTAACTTCTGTCCAGACCAAACAGAATATGTAAATAAACACTTCAATATGGAATTGGCCTCTCTCTCAGTCTCTTTAGAAAAAAATCATAATATCATCTGCAAAAAGGAGGTGAGAAATGGATAGACTATTTCTAGCAATTTTGATACCATGCAAATTACCTAACAGCTCTTCTTTGAGAAAAAGTCTTAGAGAACTTCAGAGCCTAAGATAAAAAGAAAAGGAGATAAGGGATCTCCTTGTCTTAGACCTCGAGAAGGTTTAAAGAATCCAAAAGGGGAACCATCCATCAAAATGGAGAAAGAAGAAGTAGAGATGCACTGATAGATCTAGTTTATCCAAATAGAACTAAAGCCTAACAGCTTCATAATCTCCAATAAGAAACCCCATTCCATAGAGTCAAAAGCTTTTTCCATATCCAACTTGACAGCAATAAGACCCCCTCTACCTTGCTTATGCTTCATAGAATGAAAAATTTCATGAGCCAAAACAGTATTATCATGGATAGATCTACCCTTCAAAAAGGCTGATTGCATGGGAGAGATCAACTTTTGCAGAAGAGGCTTAAATCTATTGGATAATATCTTAGATATGATCTTGTAATTAAAATTGGTTAGACTAATAGGCCTGAAATGATTAACCTTAGAAGGATTATCCACTTTTGGAATAAGGGCTATATTAGTGTGATTGAAGTCTTTTAACATATAACCACCTCGAAAGAAAGACTGAACATAATCAACCACATGTTGCTTCACAATGTTCCAATAGCTTTTGTAAAACAAACCAGTCATACCATCTGGACCAGGAGCTTTGTTGAGACCTAGGTTGGATATCGCATTAAAAATCTCAGCTTCATCAGGTATAAGGCACAAAGTGGTGTTCTCCTCTACTGAAATTGTCTCTTAAAAAATATCTTTAAGAGAATCATCTAAATTAGGGCCACTAGAAGAGAATAAATTGGAAAAATGATTCACCAAATGATTACCAATGGCATCTCTACTAGTCAGAATTGAACCACNCAGCGAAAAAAATGGTGAGGCAGAGAGTCTTCTTCAGACTTGCAGAGGGGGCAAAGAGAGTTTGCAACAGGAATGGGAAATATCGAATCGAGCCTAGCTTTGGAGGGGATGATATCCCAGGGTATTTTCCACAAAAATAGCTTAAGCCGGGCATTCAGGTTTAGTTTCCACATAAGATTCCAAGACTTAGAATCAAAAGGCTAAGCTGGAAGAAAAAAAAAAAAACCATTAGAAGCAAGGGTCAAGACTAGGGGTGTCAAATAACCATCCGCCAACCGCTAACCGTTATAACCACCTAACCGCTATAACTGCTAACCGTTATAACCGTAACCGTTAACAGCTAACCGCTTTTTATATACTATATTTTTATAATATTAATTATAATAATATTTATACATATAACATAATCAATTGATCATTAATGATTAAATTACATTTTTGTTTTAGATAATTAAATCACAATTTGGGTATTAATATATTATTACTATAATTTATATGATTATATTACATGATCAATTAATCATAAAATCATTTAATTATATAATAACAATTTATACATACATTTTCATAAAGTTATAAATATGCAAGTTCATACTAATATAACAATAAACAATTTTTTTTTTTTTTTTCTTCTAATCAAATAAGGAAAAGGTTACAAGGGATGGTCAAACCCACTCCTGATCCGAATGGAAGATAGAATGGGTGACCAATTGGGAATGTTTCCAAAAACAAGGTTGGAAGCGGCCCATCTAACTAGACAATGTGCTCGAAAATTGGCACTTCTAGAGACTTTACAAGCCTTCCAGCTATACAAAGATATCAAGTGAACCTGAATATCAGAAATAATGGAAGCAAAGTTCTAGTCTAAGAAAAGGTCAGGTTGTTGAATAGCAAGAATAATATTGATGGCATCTCCTTCCAAGGTTAAAGAATATATTCCAAGAGAAGAAGCAATCTGAGATGCTAACAATGCTGCTTGAGCTTCCCCAATGGTTGCATCAGTAGTAGAAAGACGTTTGGTGGCAGCATCGATGATTTTACCATTAGAATCACTAAGAACCATAGCTGCAACTGAGAGGTCATTCTTAACCGCGACATCAAAATTAGCCTTAAAATTGCCCGGGAGAGGAGGCACCCACGTTGAGGAAAGAGCTGAATCTGACCAAGCCTTTTTATGAACTTGAACTGAATTGGCCATGATCTGAATAGACTCAATAGGATTGGGCTGTATGTTGTCATGAACAAGCTTATTCCTTACAAACCAGATATGATCCATAGTAATGGCTGCATGAAGCTGGAAAAGCCTAGTGTCCAGAAATTGACATAAAAGAGGATGGCTTTAAGATTACCTTGATCCAATCTGCAAAAGAAGAAAAGCGTAATACCTTTGAGTTGAAAGGCCAAGGAGAATTTCTCCAAAGAATCTTGGCAAAACCACATTCAAGAAAAAGATGGGATCAAGATTCCGTGGCTGTTTTGCAAATAGGACAAAACCAGACTGCTTAACCATTGCTGTCAATAAAATTACCAAAGCATTGTCTAACAGGTAGAATATTCCAAGCAAGCTTCCAAAGAAAATGCTTGAGCTGATGCTGCATTTTCAAACTCCAAAGGTCTTTCCAAAGTTCTGGAGTTAGAGGAGATGGCCGATGAGATGAAGAATTATTAGTTAACACATGAGTTGAACTAACAGAGAAAAGACCATTATTGGCAGGAAACCAAGTCCATCGATCAGCTACTGGATGAAGTGGAATATGTATGTTCTTTATCTTATTAACAGAGTTCATATCAAAAAGATCCTCAAGCAATGAGAAATTCCAGCTTCTGTTGGATTGAATAATCAAATCCTCAACAAAAAATTGAGGTTGATCCACCAAATTAGGATTTGGAGAAGGCTTGAAAGATTCCAAATTTGGTATCCACGAATCAGACCATACGTTAATGTTGGATCCCATAGAGATTGCAAGACAGGCACCCTTTTCCACAATCGATCTAGATTCCAACAAGCCTTTCCAAAGCCAAGAATCTAAAGGCCTAGGAGCAGCATTAAGAAAGATCTGACCAAAGTTCAAATATTTGCCAGTAAGTGCTTGCACCCAAAGCATAGGCTTCTTAATAGTCAAGTTCCATCCTAGCTTAGCCAACAATGAAAGATTCATAGTATCCAAAGATCTGATGCCTAAACCACCCAGAGATTTTGGTTTACAGATGTTATCCCAAGCCAGTAAAGTGAGATTGTGACTCTTATTGGGAGGAAAACCCCACCAGAATTTCCTTAAAATAGAGTTTAAATCTTGGCTGAAACCTTTGGACAGCAGGAAAATGGACATAAAATGATGTGAACCCCATCAAGAATAACGAGACCCAACAACGAAAGGGAACCCAAAATCGTTCTATGGATAGATTCGAATGGAAGACCTCGACCCGTTGTTTATGACAAACAAGAACCTCGGTATAAGGAAGACGCCACAAACGGTGGTGGATTTTCCGTTTGATAAGTCGAGATGAACGCCACTGGAAATCCCGATAAGTTCAAATAGTTCTTCAAAGAACCAAAGAGAATAAACCTCACAAGTTTTATGAATAATCAATGTCTGCCTCCATAGGAGTACAAAGAGTATTTAAATAGGTACTGTAAAATAAAACCTAACCCTAATTTGNAAAAGATCCTCAAGCAATGAGAAATTCCAGCTTCTGTTGGATTGAATAATTAAATCCTCAACAAAAAATTGAGGTTGATCCACCAAATTAGGATTTGGAGAAGGCTTGAAAGATTTCAAATTTGGTATCCACGGATCAGACCATACGTTAATGTTGGATCTCATAGAGATTGCAAGACAGGCACCCTTTTCCACGATCGATCTAAATTTCAACAAGCCTTTTCCAAAGCCAAGAATCTAAAGGCCTAGGAGCAGCATTAAGAAAGCTCTGACCAAAGTTCAAATATTTGCTAGTAAGAGCTTGCACCCAAAGCATAGGCTTCTTAATAGTCAAGTTCCATCCCAGCTTAGCCAACAATGAAAGATTCATAGTATCCAAAGATCTGATGCCTAAACCACCCAGAGATTTTGGTTTATAGATGTTATCCCAAGCCAGTAAAGTGAGATTGTGACTCTTATTGGGAGAAAAACCCCACCAAAATTTCCTTAAAATAGAGTTTAAATCTTGGCTGAAACCTTTGGGCAGCAGGAAAATGGACATAATATAGGCTGCTGGTATGGAATTTGCCACAGCTTTGATGAGAGTTGTCTTAGCTGCTTGAGAAAGAAGCTCGGATCTCCATCCAGAAACTTTGGCTAGCAGCTTTTGCTTAAGATCTGCAAAGGTAAGCTTCTTACTTTTGTTGAAGAAAAGAGGAATGCCCAAGTATTTTGCTTTTGCAGGAATGACCGAGAGATTGAGGATGCTTTTCATGAGAGAAATAGTGGAAGACCTACAATTCTTGCTCAGGAACAAAGAGGATTTGGAGACATTTAACTTCTGTCCAGACCAAACAGAATATGTAGATAAACACTTCAATATGGAATTGGCCTCTCTCTCAGTAGCTTTAGAAAAAATCATAATATCATCTGCAAAAAGGAGGTGAGAAATGGATGGACTATTTCTAGCAATTTTGATACCATGCAGATTACCTAACACCTCTTCTTTGAGAAAAAGTCTTGAGAGAACTTTAGAGCCTAAGATAAACAGAAAAGGAGATAAGGGATCTCCTTGTCTTAGACCTCGAGAAGGTTTAAAGAATCCAAAAGGGGAACCATCCATCAAAATGGAGAAAGAAGAAGTAGAGATGCACTGATAGATCTAGTTTATCCAAATAGAACTAAAGCCTAACAGCTTCATAATCTCCAATAAGAAACCCCATTCCATAGAGTCAAAAGCTTTTTCCATATCCAACTTGACAGCAATAAGACCCCCTCTACCTTGCTTATGCTTCATAGAATGAAAAATTTCATGAGCCAAAACAGTATTATCATGGATAGATCTACCCTTCAAAAAGGCTGATTGCATGGGAGAGATCAACTTTTGCAGAAGAGGCTTAAATCTATTGGATAATATCTTAGATATGATCTTGTAATTAAAATTGGTTAGACTAATAGGCCTGAAATGATTAACCTTAGAAGGATTATCCACTTTTGGAATAAGGGCTATATTAGTGTGATTGAAGTCTTTTAACATATAACCACCTCGAAAGAAAGACTGAACATAATCAACCACATTTTGCTTCACAATGTTCCAATAGGTTTTGTAAAACAAATCAGTCATACCATCTGGACCAGGAGCTTTGTTGAGACCTAGGTTGGATATCGCATTAAGAATCTCAGCTTCATCAGGTATAAGGCACAAAGTGGTGTTCTCCTCTACTGAAATTGTCTCTTCAAAAATATCTTTAAGATAATCATCTAAATTAGGGCCACTAAGAAGAGAATAAATTGGAAAAATGATTCACCAAATGATTACCAATGGCATCTCTACTATTCAAAATTGAACCACCTTCAACATTAAGAAAGGAAATGGAATTGTACCTTCTTCTACAAGAAGTAGATGCATGAAAAAACTTTGTGTTAAGGTCAGTACAGGTAAGCCAAAGCTCTTTGGATTTCTATTTTCGCAACGCTTCTTCTCTCAATAATTGCTTCTGCAAGGCTACTTGAAGAGATTTCTCCTTAGCTACATTTACCAAAGAATGAGGGCTGCTTTGGATAAAATCAATCTCATAAAATAACTTCTTGATCTGATATTGAATGTTACCAAAGTGATTTTTGTTCCACCATTTAAGAGCAGACTTTGTACTTTTCCATTTTTGGGACAAAGAAAAAGCAGGGGAACTTCTAGAGTCTCTCAAATTAGGTAACCAAGCCTTTGCAACAACTTCATGGCTAGAATTATCCCTTGTCCAAAAAGCTTCAAATCTAAAAGGCTTGGGAAGATTCTGATAAGAACCCTTTAGAGACAGCAACAAAGGACAGTGATCAGAGTTGGTTGCAGGAAGATGATTTATCAGGGAATTTGGGTAAAGGAGAACCCAATCCCGGTTGGCCAAACCCCTGTCTAATCTTTCTCTGATATTGCCAACACCCTGTCTGTGATTACTCCAAGTAAATCTGTTTTCATTGAAACCCAGATCAATAAGACCATTGGAATGAACAAAATCCTCAAAACTAAGGTGAAATTGAGAACCATAAGCACATCGACCACTCTTCTCCGAAGCAACAAGAATGGAATTAAAATCCCCAAGTAAAAGCCAAGAACCTTGAAAGGAGTTCCCAATTCCAGATAGATGCTCCCAAAAACCAGGCTGTAAAAGATGCTAATGAGGAGCATACACAAAAGAAAACATCCAAGGTTGATGGGAATTATCAGCGTACACCAAACATGTTATTTGATGAGCGTCTTGCTTAATAGGTTCCAAATCTACCTCATTTTTCCAGGCTAAAAAAAGACCCCCACTTAGACCAACAGGGGGAATTTGAACACAAGAGAAGAAACCAATTTTTTTCAAAACCAAACCAATTTTTGCCGGTTGGATTTTGGTTTCAGACAAAATTATAATAACAGGCTTGTGCAATCTATTTAGGCCTCGAAGAGCACGGATTGTTGGGGCACGAGCAAGACCTCGGCAATTCCATGCCAAAACCTTCATAAAGACTGAGTTCCTTTATCAACTAATCTGAAGCAAAAACGGAGGAAACCTCACATGGAATTGGATAAGCCTCACTAAGAGGCAAATAAACCTCACATGGTAGATAATGGATCGGTTAATACTGAGAAAGACAATAATAACAAAAGAGCTTGCAACAGACCCAAAGCCAACCAGAACTGAAACCACCCACCAATCAAAATACACAAACACAACCAAAGACAACCGAGAACCAAGTGGAACTTATATAAACCCAACCAGCCTTCCAGCAATCTCACCAGATCCTCAAAATAAAACCAATGGAACTTTGCAAAAGGAGAAGGAATTATAACCTGGAAACAAACGCTCCAGATCCTCAATCAATAACCTGCCTTAACCAATAAACCACCTCAGAGGAAATTCAACAAAGAGAGAACAGGGGAAAAGCCAAGATTCCCAATCGTATTGCTTCCTTGAGATGGGTTTGCCGAAAGAAATCAGATACTGGACACAATAGCACCAAATCCTCAAAAAATAGTCCACCTCAACCAATAAGCCACCTCAGAGGAAAAATCAACGAAGAGAGAACATGGGAACAAATCGAAAGTCCCAATCGTGTTACTTCCTTGAGATGGATTTGCGAAAAAACCAGAGCTGGAGACAAACACACCAAAACCAACCAATAATCTACCTCAACAAAGATAGAACAGGGTAAAAACCGAGAGGATCGATCGCAATGCTTCCTTATGATAGTTTTGCAGAGCTTCCCAAGAGAAAGAAGGAAAACCAGCTTGAATACTGAGTCTAAGAAAGGAAAACCAGGAATTAATCTCACAAGGAGATGGATAGATCTCACATGGAGGTGGTTAGGCCTCACAAGGAGGTAGATGATCGCTAGAGCAAGAGTTCAGATTCCAGCAAATGATTTATAATGAACAATTAAGTATCTAGAGACTTAGTTCCAATGTATATTATCAACTACCTAACATAAACTATATAAGTAACATAATTATTAATTAGTTTGTAATTACATATTAACTAGCTTTGTAAGTACTTATATCATATATTCTTATTCTAATATTTTGTAATTTAGTATATATTAAGTAATTATACATATATGCAATTATGCACATTGAATAATATAAATGTATGAGGTCAATACTTAATCATATGATTCAATGACAATTCAAATATTTTATTCAAGTTAATCATATTATTAATGTACAATAATCATGTGATTCGCATAATATTAAATTAGGTATTTAATATTGGATTCATTAAATAATGTGTTACTTATAACCACAATTGAATCAAAGTATTATTAGATACTTTATACTTATAAAACATATATCACATTATTTTAGATTCTTAGATCTAAGATAATTTTATTATATTAATATGAATTATAATTTATGAGATAATATGATCATATTATTTAAATATGAGTGTATGACCATTAGATCATTAAGAATTTAGGACTTAGGAGTTTGAGCATTACCATTAGATAATAAGTTCAATTAAAAAAAGCTTATAAGTAAATATGACAATAATTTCATAATTAAGGAGTGAGACCATTTATAAACTTACCTATCTTAGTATCATAGTATGAGTGTATGACCATTAGATTACTAGGAATTTAATATTTAGGAGTTTGAGCATTACCATTAGATAATAAGTTCAAATTAAAAAAAAAAAAGATTATAAGTAAATATGATCATAATTTAAATCATTAATCATATTATTTAATTTAATTAATGAGATCATATGACTATATAATATCAAATTAACTAATTGATATTAGATTCAATAATGTGATACTTATAACAATAATTGAATTATTAATGTATTTTTTAAACAATGTTTTGACAATTTTTTTTTTTAAAAAAATAAATTGAACCATTTTTTGAACAATTTTATGAACAAATTTTTAACCATTTGTTGAAGTTTGAACGTTTTTTTTTTTAAAAAAAAAACTGCATCACACGGCGTCGTTTTACCCTTAATGTTTTGATAGAGGACCAAATGAGAGGATTGATGAAGTTTTAATGTTTTATTTGAACTTCTTTTATATGTTGTGTTGAATTTTTTTTTTATATGTTGAGTTTTTTATTTGTTTTTTTAAAGTTAACTGGTTATAATTTAATATTTATGAATTTTTTTTAAAAAAGTACATGTAAATATAAATTTGGGGTCAAATGTTTTTGATTTTTCAATATGAGCTCTTTTAATAGTAATTGGAACAAAAAAGACACTAAAAATACAAAAAACAAATTAGTGTAAAAAATGCTACAGTAATAATAAAAGCCCAAAAAGCTAAAAAAAAAAGTGAAATTTTGAAAAAGCGGTTAGCGGGCGGTTACCTATTTCACTAACCGCTAACCGGCGGTTAACCACTAACCGTTAACCGCTTGGTGGTTTGCAGTTGTAGTTAGTGAAATCTACTAACCACTAAAGCGGTTACAGTTAGCGGTTATTGCCACTAACTACTAACCGTAACCGCATTGACACCCCTAGTCTAGAGTGAATTTTTACTTTTTTGAATTTCTCTAACACTAGAGAGGTCAAAAAGAGAGATAAGCAAGGGAAGGTTCCAAGCAGCATTTGAGGAAATGAGGTTAGAGACAACAAGATTGGGAGGGTTAAGGTTGGGGGAGACAGGAGGAGTGAAAGAGGGGATAGTTGGAATCTAGGGGGGTTAAGGTTGGGGGAGACAAGAGGAGTGAAAGAGGGGATAGTTGGAATTAGGGCTATAAACGAGCCGAGCTCAGGCGAGCCAGGGTTGTCCATGCTCAGCTCATTTAAAAATTTCACAAGCTCAAGTTCGAGCTGAGCTTGTGTCGAGCTCCAAAACTTAAGCTTGGCTCGGCTCACTAAAGAAAATTCCTTGTGTGAGCCAAGCCAGTCGAGCCGGCTTAGCTAATTCAACTTAAAAAAAAACTAACTTGGTGGCTCAGTAAGAGATGCTATCATTTTTATTTATTACTTAAGTGAGAAAGATTTTTTATTTTTTCCATGTGGGACAACCGGATAGGCTAACTATTATTGTGAAAGATGTTTGTTTGATTTTATTTTATTGGTGTGGGATACTTATAAGCAAACAAATACAAGGAAAATAAAAAAGAGTTTACTCTTAACACTTCATAGTAGCAAAAAAAAAAAAAAAAAAGTTTAATATACATGGTTAATATTACTAATATATGAAATTGACTTTGATTAAAAAAATACGTTTATTATATATACAAATTATATAACATTTTTTTAATATATTAACCAATTAGCTCTCTCTATATATAACTAAACCAATTAACTAATTAGTTAACTTGGTTTAATACACACAATACACTAGTTAACTATAAATAGTTATACACTATATGACTACATTGTTAATATTTTAACTATATATATTTAGTATTTATGTTACATACTATATAAGCATAAATACTATTTATAATATATAAACTATTTAATAAGTTATATATTATATAAGCTATTTTAATATATATATACGAGTTGCGCTAACAAGCGAGTCAAGCCCTATTCGTGTGGTCACGAACTTTAAACGAGCGAGCTGGGTTTTATACGAGTATGTATAGTTTAATAATTGAGTATAGTTCCGTGTCCACGAGTGGCTCATTTAATAGTTGAGTCGGGCACGAGCTGAGCTTTATCGAGCCGATCCCGAGCGAGCTCATGGGTAGCTTTGTTCGTTTACAGCCATAGTTGGAATCTAGGGGGAATTCTAGATGAACAAGGAAGACTGAGAATGGACTCTATGACAGGCACCTTGAGAAATGGTTTGCTGGGAGTGAAGGATGCCTTTTCAGAGCCAAGAAGGAGAGGAATGGGGGGGAGGGGAAGAACCAGAGAGGAGATACTTACCTGTAAGTTGAGACACCCACATAGAGTTTGATTTGGTGTGATGCTTCCAACCAAGTTTTGAGATAAGAGCAAGATTCACATCCTTCATTTTTCTAAAGCCTAAACCACCTTGTGATTTAGAGAGACATAGAGTCCCATGACTTAAGAGAAAGGTTTTTGGCTTTCTTAGAAGAAAAACCGCACCAGAAATTTTTGAACATTTGATCTAGCTTGTGACATAAACTCACAGGGAGCATAAAGGAGCTCATGGCATAGGATGGGACAGCAGCTGCAACATCCTTGATAAGAACTAATCTGCCTGCCTAAGGGAGAGTTTTTGCTCTACAACCTTCAATTCTGTTATGAACCTTATCAATGATGCCTTGGAAAGCAACCTGCTTGGAACTACTAATGAGAATGGGGAGGCCAAGATAGATGGAGTACGAGGGGTTGGCTGTGAAGGGGAAAATGGTTTGGATATTGATGTGAACCTCAATCGATATGACGTTGAGACCCAACAAACAATATTGGAATATAGACCCAAGAAAGCTAAAATTCAAATTTGATAGCAAACCACGACCCAACGTTTATAATTGAAACACGAACCAAAGGTATAAAGAAGTAAAACCCCGACCCAATGATTATAAAGGAATCATGAACCGAGGGTATAAAGTTTGAACGTCACAAGGAAGAATCCTTGATAAGTTTAGAGTTTTTGAAGAACCAATAGAGGAAGCAAACCTCACCTTTTTAAATATTTCATTTCATGTCCTTCATTACAATGAGTCCATGCTATTTATAATGCGTGGTTGAAATATGAATACAAATTACTAAAGGAAAATAATAAAAGACTAAATAAAAGAATCCTAAAATTCAGGCTGATTTCGTCTTAAATTAGCAGCTCCTCCAAGAAAAGAAATCACCTATTGAATGTCTTGAATAGATATATCAATCAGACAATTAATTGGTATGGAATTGGAAAGGTTTGAAATAGGGATGTCAATCAGTCATTCAATCATTCTAATCAGCCATTAATCCACGTCATTGCTAAGGAAATTATACTCAATTAAGCAAGATCAGCCCCATCAATAACATAGATTAAATTGATTACTCCTTCATCTTCCTTTGGGCCCAAGTTTGAATGCTCCATTTTAGAACCAGCCCAAATCTCTTGAATCAGCCCACTAAGTGCTTCTTTGATCATCTTGGATCTTGCTCTAGTAATAGGCCCAACTGGGACATGCAATGGATCCTTTAATGATGCTTGTTGATTCTCATTAGATATTGGAAGAGGTGGTAGGGTTGGTGTTTTTGTTGAATCTTATGGAAGATTTATAAGCATTGACGGACTGCCCTAACCAAAGATAGTATTTATCTAGGCAAAGCTTAATGCTGCTAGCTTCAGTGATGAAGGCCTTACCAAAAATAAAGAGGTCATTAGCAAGGAGCAGGTGATGGATGGCTGGGTTGTTTCTGGCAATCTTCAAGCCTTTGATGTTACCAAGACTTTCCTCTCTAAACAGCAATCTGGAGAGGACTTCAGACCCAAGAATAAACAGGAAAGGAGATAAAGGGTCTCCTTGTTTTAAACCTCTCTTTGGGGAGAAATGACCAAAACAGTTGCCATTGATAAGTAAAGAGAAAGAGGAGGAGGAGATACAAATTTCAATCCAACTAATCCAAGTAGAGTGAAACACCAGTTTCCTCATGATGGCCAAAATGAAGCCCCATTCCATTTTATCAAATGCCTTTTCCATATTCAATTTAAGGAACATGAGACTACCTTTCCCTCTTTTGTTTTTGAAAGAGTGTAGGAGTTCATGGGCTAGTGTTATCTTGGATGTGTCTATCATGGACAAAGGCTGATTGAAGAGGGGAAATGATCTTAGGGAGGAGAACTTTCAACTAGTTAGCCAAAATTTTTGAAATGATTTTATAGACAATGTTGCATAAGCTGATAGGTCTGAATTGGTGGACAGTGTGGGAACCACTTTTCTTAGGCACAAGAGCGAGGAAAGTATGGTTTTGTTCTCTTAGAAGATGCCTATTATTAAAGAAATTCCATATGCAGGCCAGAACATCTTCTCTAATAGCATACCAATTGATGCGAACCTCAATCGATAAGCCATTAAGACCCAACAATAATATTGGAATATAGGCCCAAGAAAGCTAAAATTCAATTTTTTTTTGTAGCAAACCCCGACCCAACGTTTATAAATAAAACGTGAACCAAAGGTATAAAGCAACTAAACCTCGACCCAATTATTATAACGGAATCACGAACCGAAAGTATAAAATTTGAACGCCACAAGGAAGAATCCTTGATAAGTTCACAAGTTCTTTGAAGAACCAATAGAAGAAGCAAACCTCACATTTTTAATTTTTCATTTCATGTCCTTCATTACAATGAGTCCATGCTTTTTGTAATGCATGGTTGAAATAGGAATTCAAATTACTAAAGGAAAAAAATAAAAGACTAAATAATAGAAGCCTAAAATTAAGGCTGATTTCGTCTAAAATTAGTAGCTCCTCCATGAAAAGAAATCACGCCTATGGAATGTCTAAAATAGGTAAGTAAATCAGCCAATTAATTGATATGGAATTGGAAAGATTTAAAATAGGGATGTCAATCAGTCATTTAATCCTTTTAATCAACCATTAATTAGCCATTAATCAGCCATTGCTAAGGAAATTATACTCAATTAAGCAATATCAGCCCCATCAATAGCTTAGATTAAATTTATTATGCCTTCATCTTCTTTTGGGCCAAACTTGGAATGCCCCATTTTAGAACTAGCACAAATCTCTTGAATCAGCCCATTAAGTGCTTCTTTGATCATCTTGGATCTTGCTCTAAAAATAGGTCCAATTGGAACATGCAACGGATCCTTTAATGACGCTTGTTGATTCTGATCATTCCCTCTCTCTTCAAAAGGATTCGTTCTCGAATCACTTACATCAGAAGGAGAAAGATCAGAAACATTAAATGTAGCACTAATGTTATACTCACCTGGAAGGTCCAACTTGTATGCATTATTATTGATCCTCGCAAGGACTTGAAATGAACCATCCCCTCTAGGATGTAGCTTAGACCTCCTATAGGCTGGAAATCTTTCCTTTCTCATATGCACCCAAACCCAATCACCCGGTTCAAAGATGACTTGCCTACAGCCCTGTTGGCTTTGGTTGCATATTGCTCATTTTTTCTTTTCTATATGTTTCCGTACACTTTCATGATGTTTCTTCACCATCTCAGCCTTCTTTTGACTATCCAAACTAGTCTTTTCATTAACTGGCAAAGACAGCAAATCCAAAGGAGTTAGTGGATTAAAACTGCAAACAATCTCAAAAGGGGAAAAATCAGTAGTAAAATGAACACTCCGATTATATGCAAACGCAATGAAAGGCAAACAATCCTCCCAATTTTTCAAGTTTTTTTGAATTATAGTACGCAACAAGGTGGATAAAGTTCTATTCACTACCTCGATTTGTCCATCCGTTTGGGATAGACAAGTAGTTGAAAACAATAATTTAATCCCAAACTTTCCCCACAAGACTTTGCAAAAATAGCTAAGGAACTTAACATCATGGTCAGACACAATACTCCTAGGAACACCATGAAGCCCTACTATCTCTCTAAAGAATAAATCAGCAATGTGGGTTGCATCGTCGGTTTTATGACAAGAGATGAAATGTGCCATCTTAGAAAACCTATCAACAACCACAAAAATCGAGTCTCTACCTTTCCTTGACTGAGGCAAGCCTAAAACAAAGTCCATGGAATATCGACCCATGGCGCACTAGGTACGGGCAAAGGAGTGTATAATCCAAGTGGTAAGACTCTAGATTTGGCCTGCTTACATGCAATGCATCTAGCACGAACTCTCTCCACATCACGTTTCATCTTTGGCCAAAATAAATGTTTATGCAACACGTCTAAAGTCTTCCTTACACCAAAATGACCCATTAAACCCCCTCCATGTGCTTCATGCACTAGCAACACACGCATAGAACTATTAGGCACACAAAGTTGATTCCCTCTAAACAAGTACCCATCTAGTCTATAGAACTTCCAAACGCTGCCTTCTCACATGCTCCATACAAACTTGCAAAATCATCATCATTATCATACAATTCCTTAACATATTCAAATCCCAATAACTTTGCATTTAAAGTAGAGACAAGAGCATACCTTCTTGATAATGCATCAGCCACAATATTTTCCTTACCTCGTTTGTATTTGATTACATAAGGGAAGGTCTCAATGAATTCCACCCACTTGGCATGCCTTTTATTCAACTTACCTTGTTCTTTCAAGTGCTTCAAGGACTCATGGTCGGTATGTATGACAAATTCTTTCGGCCAAAGGTAATGTTGCCAAGTCTCCAATGCTCTCACCAATGCATAATGCTCCTTGTCATATGTCGGGTAGTTCAAAGCTGCTCCATTTAGCTTTTCACTAAAATACGCTATTGGCCGCTTCTCCTACATCAAAACAGCTCCAATACCTATTCTGGAGGCATCACACTCAATCTCAAAAGTTTTAGAAAAATCAGGTAATGCTAATAAAGGTGATCGGTGTCAAATATTGTATATTGGACCCCCCTTAACTTATGTTTGTTAGGCTCTTAGCTTTGTTAATATTTAATGTTTTATCTTGTTTTAGTGTTTTAGTGTGTTGTAGGTCTTTGGTGCAAAAGGTGGTTCAAAGGGGACAAATGAAGCAAAGAAGGAGTCAAGCCCATGGAAGTGCGTTCGATCGCACTTGGTGCATTCGAATGCAACTGCGGTTAAACGCAGGACCCACATTCAAACGTAGGTCCAGTCAGCCGCGTTTCCCGCGTTACCCTAGTCGGCCCTATCCTACATCGCTTCAACCTTGCACCGTGGGCAGTTATGTGCGTTCGAACGCAAACATCGCTTCAACCTTGCGCCGTGGGCAGTTATGTGCGTTCGAACGCAGCGCCTACTCTTGAACGAACGCGACACTGTAGCACACCTGTGACCGAATGCACAGCACCACAATCGAACGCATGCAGCACTGCATTCGAACGCACACCTGACCTGGCAGCACGATTTATTTTGCTTATAAATAGAACTTGTTGTAGTTTTTGTTTCTCACGCTTGGGAGACGAGTTGAGGCGCCCTCAGTGGCCTAAAACCTCCTTGTTCTTGATTGTAAACACTCCTAAATGTCATTTCTTTAATTAATTATTTTATTTCTTGTTGATTGTGTCTCCCTTTAGCATGGGAGGCTAATCTTCAACTAAGGTTGAAGATGAAGCCTCACCATGGATTTATTTAACATGCTTTCATAGTTAGTTTTACATTAATCCGTTTATTATTTGCCATGTGTGTTTGTTTCGGTTTAATTTCGTGACAAAGTTGCATCGATTGTGCCGTAATTGTTTAGTCTTTGCGTTTAGTCCGATGGATACATTTCATCATTCGGGTTACGTTCATTTATCCATTGTAGTTAGTGTTAAATCACTTTCACTTTGGATCCTTTGGACCTGAACCGTTCATGTTTTGTCTTTTGTCAAATGGGCGGACATTTTGATTATTTCAATAGGCACAATAGGACATGCATAGGGCGTAAGGATGCATGAACTAGCGTGACACTAGAACATGCNGGGAAGAAAAGAGTTAGAGTATACACCATGCCTAATTCGTTGCTTAGGGAAACCAATAGCTTAAGGAGTATACACCATGCCCTTAGGTTGGCAACCATTGAATATTCATCATGTAATTTGAGCATTGGCATATTGTTTTATTATATAAGCATGATTAGTGGTGGAAATCAAAGCCCTACCTCTTCCCCATTATTTAAATCAAACTCAATTTTTCTCTTTCACTTTTTATTGCGAATCTAATTTTAAGCATAGTTTACCAATCCCTGTGGGATCGATCTTGCACTTACACTTTACTACATCTTTTGACCTTGTGCACTTGCAAGTAAAACGTACAATTACTTGCCTATTAATTTAGGTAGGTTTTTGCACAACAAGGTTCCAAGCAGCATTTGAGGAAATGAGGTTAGAGACAACAAGATTGGGAGGGTTAAGGTTGGGGGAGACAGGAGGAGTGAAAGAGGGGATCGTTGGAATCTAGGAGGGTTAAGGTTGGGGGAGACAAGAGGAGTGAAAGAGGGGATAGTTGGAATTAGGGCTATAAACGAGCCGAGCTCAGGCGAGTCAGGGCTGTCCATGCTCAGCTCATTTAAAAATTTCACAAGCTCAAGTTCGAGCTGAGCTTGTGTCGAGCTCTAAAACTTAAGCTTGGCTCAGCTCACTAAAGAAAATTCCTTGTGCGAGCCAAGCCAGTCGAGCCGGCTTAGCTAATTCAACTTAAAAAAAAACTAACTTGGTGGCTCAGTAAGAGATGCTATCATTTTTATTTATTACTTAAGTGAGAAAGATTTTTTGTTTTTTCCATGTGGGACAACCAGATAAGCTAACTATTATTGCGAAAGATGTTTGTTTGATTTTATTTTATTGGTATGGGATACTTATAAGCAAACAAATACAAGGAAAATAAAAAAGAGTTTACTCTTAACACTTTATAGTAGCAAAAAAAAAAAATTGTTTAATATACAAGGTTAATATTACTCATATATGAAATTGACTTTGATGAAAAAAAAAATGTTTATTATATATACAAATTATCTAACATTTTTTTAATATATTAACCAATTAGCTCTCTATATATATAACTAAACCAATTGACTAATTAGTTAACTTGGTTTAATACACACAATACACTAGTTAACTATAAATAGTTATACACTATATGACTACATTGTTAATATTTTAACTATATATATTTAGTATTTATGTTACATACTATATAAGCATAAATACTATTTATAATATATAAACTATTTAATAAGTTATATATTATATAAGCTATTTTAATATATATATATATACGAGTTGCGCTAACAAGCGAGTCAAGCCCTATTCGTGTGGTCACGAACTTTAAACGAGCGAGCTGGGTTTTATATGAGTATGTATAGTTTATTAATCGAGTATAGTTTCGTGTCCACGAGTGGCTCATTTAATAGTTGAGTCGGGCACGAGCTGAGCTTTATCGAGCCGATCCCGAGTGAGCTCACGGGTAGCTTTGTCTGTTTACAGCCATAGTTGGAATCTAGGGGGAATTCTAGATGGACAAGGGAGACTGAGAATGGACTCTATGACAGGCACCTTGAGAAATGGTTTGCTAGGAGTGAAGGATGCCTTTTCAGAGCCAAGAAGGAGAGGAATGGGGGGGAGGGGAAGAACCAGAGAGGAGATACTTGTAAGTTGAGACACCCACATAGAGTTTGATTTGGTGTGATGCTTCCAACCAAGTTTTGAGATAAGAGCAAGATTCACATCCTTCATTTTTCTAAAGCCTAAACCACCTTGTGATTTAGGGAGACATAGAGTCCCATGAATTAAGAGAAAGGTTTTTGGCTTTCTTAGAAGAAAAACCGCACCAGAAATTTTTGAACATTTGATCTAGCTTGTGACATAAACTCACATGGAGCATAAAGGAGCTCATGGCATAGGATGGGACAACAACTGCAACATCCTTTATAAGAACTAATCTGGTTGCCTAAGGGAGAGTTTTTGCTCTCCAACCTTCAATTCTGTTATGAACCTTATCAATGATGCCTTGGAAAGCAACCTGCTTGGAACTACCAATGAGAATCGGGAGGCCAAGATAGATGGAGTTTGAGGGGTTGGCTGTGAAGGGGAAAATGGTTTGGATATTGATGCGAACCTCAATCGATACGACGTTGAGACCCAACAAACAATATTGGAATATAGACCCAAGAAAGCTAAAATTCAGATTTGATAGCAAACCTCGACCCAACGTTTATAATTGAAACGCGAACCAAAGGTACAAAGAAGTAAAACCCCGACCCAACGTTTATAATTGAAACGCGAACCAAAGGTACAAAGAAGTAAAACCCCGACCCAATGATTATAAAGGAATCACGAACCGAGGGTATAAAGTTTGAACGCCACAAGGAAGAATGCTTGATAAGTTCAGAAGTTTTTTGAAGAACCAATAGAGGAAGCAAACCTCACCTTTTTAAATATTTCATTTCATGTCCTTCATTACAATGAGTCCATGCTATTTATAATGCGTGGTTGAAATATGAATACAAATTACTAAAGGAAAGTAATAAAAGACTAAATAAAAGAATCCTAAAATTAAGGCTGATTTCGTCTTAAATAAGCAGCTCCTCCAAGAAAAGAAATCACCTATGGAATGTCTTGAATAGATATATCAATCAGACAATTAATTGGTATGGAATTGGAAAGGTTTGAAATAGGGATGTCAATTAGTCATTCAATCATTCTAATCAGCCATTAATCCACGTCATTGCTAAAGAAATTATACTCAATTAAGCAAGATCAGCCCCATTAATAGCTTGGATTAAATTGATTACTCCTTCATCTTCCTTTGGGCCCAAGTTTGAATGCTCCGTTTTAGAACCAGCCCAAATCTCTTGAATCAGCCCACTAAGTGCTTCTTTGATCATCTTGGATCTTACTCTAGTAATAGGCCCAACTGGGACATGCAATGAATCCTTTAATGATGCTTGTTGATTCTCATTAGATATTGGAAGAGGTGGTAGGGTTGGTGTTTTTGTTGAATCTTATGGAAGATTTAGAAGCATTGATGGACTGCCCTAACCAAAGATAGTATTTATATAGGCAAAGCTTAATGCTGCTAGCTTCAGTGATGAAGGCCTTACCAAAAATAAGGAGGTCATTAGCAAGGAGCAGGTGACAGATGGCTGGGTTGTTTCTGGCAATCTTCAGGCCTTTGATGTTACCAAGACTTTCCTCTCTATACAGCAATCTGGAGAGGACTTCAGACCCAAGAATAAACAGGAAAGGAGATAAAGGGTCTCCTTGTCTTAAACCTCTCTTTGGGGAGAAAAGACCAAAACAGTTGCCATTGGTAAAGAGAAAGAGGAGGAGGAGATACAATTTCAATCCAACTAATCCAAGTAGAGTGAAACACCAGTTTCCTCATGATGGCCAAAATGAAACCCCGTTCCATTTTATCAAATGCCTTTTCCATATTCAATTTAAGGAACATGAGACTACCTTTCCCTCTTTTGTTTTTGAAAGAGTGTAGGAGTTCATGGGCTAGTGTTATCTTGGATGTTTCTATCATGGACAAAGGCTGATTGAAGAGGGGAAATGATCTTAGGGAGGAGAACTTTCAACTTGTTAGCCAAAATTTTTGAAATGAATTTATAAACAATGTTGCATAAGCTGATAGGTCTGAATTGGTGGACAGTGTGGGAACCACTTTTCTTAGGCACAAGAGCAAGGAAAGTATGGTTTTGTTCTCTTAGAAGATGCCTATTATTAAAGAAATTCCATATGTAGGCCAGAACATCTTCTCTAATAGCATACCAATTGATGCGAACCTCAATCGATAAGCCATTAAGACCCAACAACAATATTGGAATATAGGCCCAAGAAAGCTAAAATTCAAATTTTTTTTATAGCAAACCCCGACCCAACGTTTATAAATAAAACGTGAACCAAAGGTATAAAGCAACTAAACCTCGACCCAATTATTATAATGGAATCACGAACCGAAAGTATAAAATTTGAACGCCACAAGGAAGAATCCTTGATAAGTTCACAAGTTCTTTGAAGAATCAATAGAATAAGCAAACCTCACATTTTCAAATTTTCATTTCATGTCCTTCATTACAATGAGTCCATGCTTTTTGTAATGCATGGTTGAAATAGGAATACAAATTACTAAAGGAAAATAATAAAAGACTAAATAATAGAAGCCTAAAATTAAGGCTGATTTCGTCTAAAATAAGCAGCTCCTCCATGAAAAGAAATCACGCCTATGGAATGTCTAAAATAGGTAAGTAAATCAGCCAATTAATTGGTATGGAATTGGAAAGATTTAAAATAGAGATGTTGATCGGTGTCAAATATTGTATATTGGACCCCCCTTAACTTATGTTTGTTAGGCTCTTAGCTTTGTTAATATTTAATGTTTTATCTTGTTTTAGTGTTTTAGTGTGTTGTAGGTCTTTGGTGCAAAAGGTGGCTCAAAGGGGAGAAATGAAGCAAAGAAGGAGTCAAGCCCCTAGAAGTGTGTTCGAACGCAGGGATGTGCGTTCGAACGCAACTGCGGCCGAACACAGGGACCATGTTCGAACGCAGGTCCAGCTAGCCCGCGTTTCCCGCGTCGCCATAGCCGGCCCTATCGTACATCGCTTCAACCTTGCGCTGTGGGCAGTTATGTGCGTTCGACCGCACATAATGCGTTCAAACGCACTGCGTTCCAACGCAGCGCCTACTCTTGAACGCACGTGGCACGGCGGCACACCTGCGACCGAACGCACAGCACCATGATCGAACGCACGCACTATTGCGTTCGAACGCACCCCCTGCATTCGAACGCACTCCTGACCTGGCAGCACGTTTTATTTTGCTTATAAATAGAGCATGTTGTATAGTTTTTTATTCACGCTTGGGAGACGAGTTGAGGCACCCTCAGTGGCCTAAAACCTCCTTGTTCTTGATTGTAAACACTCCTAAACGTATTTTCTTTAATTAATTGTTTTATTTCTTGTTGATTGTGTCTTCCTTTAGCATGAGAGGCTAATCTTCAACTAAGGTTGAAGATGAAGCCTCACCATGGATTTATTTAACATGCTTTCATAGTTAGTTTTACATTAATCCGTTTGTTATTTGCCATGTGTGTTCGTTTCGGTTTAATTTTGTGACAAAGTTGCATCGATTGTGCCGTAGTTGTTTAGTCCGATGGATACATTTCATCGTTCGGATTACGTTCATTTATCCATTGTAGTTAGTGTTAAATCACTTTCAATTTGGATCCTTTGGACCCGAACTGTTCATGTTTTGTCTTTTGTCAAATGGGCGGACGTTTTGATTATTTCAATAGGCATGATAGGACATGCATAGGGCGTAAGGATGCATGAACTAGCGTGACACTAGAACATGCATCACTTTTAATCGATAGATGGATGTTTAATTAACAGTGTATTTAAATATGGTGAGGTGGATTCTAGACCTTAGGATTTTTATCTCTTTGTTTTATTGCATTTTAATTAGGTTTTATTTTCTGCACGCCTTTATTTGTTTATTTTATTGCATTTTAATTTAGTTTTATTTTTATGCACGCCATGTGTTTGATTTTGGGACTAGGTTAAGGTAGGATTAGTTTAGGCACTGTAAAATCAGTTTTTAACAAAACACGATTCTCTGTGGGTTCGACCTTGCACATGCACATCCACTGTATTACAAACGACTCGTGCAATTGGCAAGTACAATTAAATTTGTACGATCAAATTTTGGCGCCGTTGCCGGGGAATCGTTGTTTTGTTTAAATTAATTTTGCTTGCTTAGATTAATTTTATTTTTCTACTAGTTATTTTAATTGTACATTTATTTTATTTATTTCGTGCTTTTGTATAGAAAAAAAAAATCCAAAAAAAATTAGATTAGTGTTTTTTTTTTGCATTTTTTTAGTTACATTTCGGTTTCTGGAAAATCAGGCGTCGACAGTGCGGTCGAACGCAGTTTCTACGTTCGAACGTACTTGAGCCTATTCCTTCGGCCGCGTACCTACGCTCGCGATACACGCTTTTGCGTGCGAGCGCGCGCCTCTGACAGACCGTTGTGCGCCGTTGCGAACGAATGCACCTCAGTTGCGTTCGAACGCACATGCACATACTGCTACATTTTCTGCGTATCTGCGTGTTTGCGATCGACCGTAGGATCCTACGTTCGAACACACATCAGCTGGCAGTACCAACAGACCCGAGGCAGTGTATGTGTCATGTTTTCTTTTTTTTAGTTATTTTATTTAATTATTGTTTTGTCTGTTTTTATTTATTTATTTGGCCTGTTTTTATCTATTTATTTGGCCTATTTTTATGTATTTATTTGTTGTTGTTAGTTTTGTTTAGTTTAATTTTATTTTTCATTATTTAATTAGTTTATTGTTTTGTTAATTAGTTGTTTAGTTATTTATTTAGTTTGTTAGTTTTTGTTTATTTTTGTATATGGATATTGTTTAATGTGGGATATTTTGAACTGTTTGGGTGAAGCATGAGTCTTCCGTTCAATTATTTTGATGTTTCCCCTAGTGGTAAGACGCTTAATCCTACCAATTTGCACCTACATGAACCATGTTCACACTGCTCTAGCCCCTATCATAGTATAGGTGATTGTCCGCATTGGGGGCAATTTTCCAATTTTTCACATGAGCAGTTGAACACCAGTTTCTCCAATCCTGGGTTTGAATCAGATTCAAATTTTTATAACCCAGACTGGAGCAACTATTCTGATTTTTCGTGGCATGATCATGCTAAGAAAAATTTTGCTCCCCAGGTTGATGAACTGCACCATCCTGAATATCCGCAGTTCGACAACCATTTTTCTTCCCATTCATCATTTGACTATCCTCCTGAGAAATCTTCTTTGGAAGAAACTCTTAAGGAATTCATGGAACTAGTCGGCCAACCCACCATTCCTGAGCCACAAGAACCATCATTAGAAGATGCACTCGAGGAGTTTAGAAAAACAGTCAACCAACCTTGTCAAGAAATCATAGATGCCACTGTGGCAAACACTGAAGCAGTTGCAAGGTTGGAAGGACAGCTTGGTCATCTAGTTGCTGAGTTCAACAGAATTGAGGAAGAGGAACTTCAAAGTCAGGAGATGGCTAGAGGGCAGTACATGATTGATGAGGATTGCCCTAGCAATCCTCATCATGAGCATGTCCAAGCCACCATCACATGTAGGAGTGAGGAAATTGTTGATGATGCTGTAAGTCAGTTTAGCTTAGAGGACCCTAAGATGGAATGTTTCACCCCAGATGACTGTGACCTAGACCTTAATAGGCTAGTTGTGCAAGATGGAATGTTGCATGAGTTAAGTTTAGAGGATCCTGAGATGGAACACTTCACCCAAGAAGATGACCTAGACCTGGACAAGCTACTTGATCATGCTGATACTTTTAGTGAGCCTAGTCTTGAGGATCCATCGGGAGAGTGTTTTGATCAAATTGAAGATGATATGGATCTTGACAAGTTCCTCGAGCAAGCTGTGAGGTTTAGAGAGCCAAGTCTGGAGGATCCTTTAGAAGAGAGCTTTGCTCAATTTGAGTTTGATTTGGACCTTGAAATGGTACATGAGCAAGCTAAGGCCTTATTAGATCCCACTCCTGAGATGCAGACTGAAAATGGGGAAGAAGAAATGCAGGAACAGATTGAGCCCCCGCCAATTTCAAATTGGCCCAATGACAAGGAAGTGAGTACTGAAGCTCACTCCTTCATCACAATCCCTCTCGAGACATATCATTCACATCAAGTTCCATCTTTCCAATGTCTCGAAGAGCCATCTTATGTAGAAATCTTTGAGGAATCGCACACAGAAGATCACAAATCTAGGAACCGTGTTCCTAAATGGATCCCTCGAAACAACGACAACTACATAAGATGGCAGAACATCCTTCCAAAGGGGTATCAGATTTTAAAGAAGAAAGGATGGAAGGGATTGGTTGGACACCCTTATGAGCGGGGAAGGTGCGGTATTTTTCCTTTTTATTTTTCGCACCCCATTTTTGATTTATTTTCTTTTTGTTATTTTATTTCCTGTCATTTTAGTTTGTTTCGGTTTCTAACAGCAATTAACATTTTGATGTTTGATCTTTGAGAAAAAGATTGCTGTTAGTTTTTGACAGGTGTTCTGATGTTCAAGTTTGGGGGACACCTTGGACTTTGCTCATCCCGGTTCCTCATTCCACTGTAATGTATTTCTTGTCACATTAGGAACAATGTGTCATTTAAGTTTGGGGGTGTGGACAAACACTTTGTCTGTCTTGTTTTGTTTTGTTTTTGTCTGTATATATTTGTTTTTGCCCTGTATATAATTTTTTTTCTTTTTGTTTGTTGCTATGTTGTTGATTGGTCATGACTTACATCGTAACTGTGGATTGCATGTCATTAGTGTGTTTAACTTGTTTGAACATTGCCTATCATTAGAAATCCCAGTTTTTTGATTCATGTGTTGGATTAGAGAGACTCCACTTGTTTAATTGATATTTCACATGCACACTAGCATTAGGGTCTGTGGGGTATGAGATTTGACTTTAAAAAATGTTTCTTGAGATTTTTAGGTTTTTGCGATGTGATGATGACACCTTGGCTAGTAATAAAAAAAAAAAAAAAAAGAGAAGAAAAAAAAAATTCATAATAAGTTGAACTTTTCATTGAGTAATTGGATCTCGTGCCTCATTAAGCATTGAGTGTTCGCGTAAAAATATGAGAAATTTCAAAAAAATTGTATGGCTAGTTTAGGTTCCGTAGCTCTTTTGACTTGAGTAATTAAGCCCTAGGGATGTCTCTACATCTAGTACCCTAAAGCCATTTGGTTTGGGAGTCACTGGCCCAACGCTCGTTACATAGGTCATTTAGAAGCTTAAGGGAGTCAAGCATTGCACGGCTTACACAAAAAATTGCATCTTTCAATTCAAGCCTTGGTTGATTTATCACATTGTTTTCCTTTGAATTTTGGGATACATGTCTTTGGAGAATGATTGAAACCCCATGATTTTATTGTTAGTTCACTTTGCACTCTATGAAGCACGTGTTGTCTCAATTTTCCAACCTTGAGTGAAATCATGTTTGGATGCCTGGATGATGTGGTTTGTATGTTCTACATGTTAAATTTGCTAATGATGTATGAACCGTGTGTTTGTGTGAAGGGCTTTGTCCATTAATAACATAGTGCCAAATAATTATTTGTGGGTATCATTCCTGAAAAACCCTCACGAGACTTCACTCGTCCACTAGGGATGCCTAATGGTTTAAAAGGCTTGTTGCATACGCTAAATGCAATCGTTTCTCCCACGAAAGTGGATTTATGTTTCTTGTTTTGTTTTCAGTTTTGTTTTGCTAAGGGACTAGCAAAATGTAAGTTTGGGAGTATTTGATCGGTGTCAAATATTGTATATTGGACCCCCCTTAACTTATGTTTGTTAGGCTCGTAACTTTGTTAATATTTTAATGTTTTATCTTGTTTTAGTGTGTTGTAGGTCTTTGGTGCAAAAGGTGGCTCAAAGGGGAGAAATGAAGCAAAGAAGGAGTTAAGCCCCTGGAAGTGCGTTCGAATGCAGGGATGTGCGTTCGACCGCAATTAACGCAACTGCGGTCGAACGCAGGGACCACGTTCGAACGCAGGTCGAGTCAGCCCGCGTTTCCCGCGTCGCCCTAGCCGGCCCTATCGTACATCGCTTCAACCTTATGCCGTAGGCAGTTATGTGCGTTCGACCGCACATAATGCGTTCGAACGCAGTGCACTGCGTTCGAACGCAGCGCTTACTCTCGAACGCACGCGGCACGGAGGCACACTTGAGACCGAACGCATAGCACCATGATCGAACGCATGCACCCCCTGCGTTCGAACGCACTCCTGACCTGGCAGCACGTTTTATTTTGCTTATAAATAGAGCATGTTGTATAGTTTTTTATTCACGCTTGGGAGACGAGTTGAGGCGCCCTCAGTGGCCTAAAACCTCCTTGTTCTTGATTGTAAACACTCCTAAACGTCATTTCTTTAATTAATTGTTTTATTTCTTGTTGATTGTGTCTCCCTTTAACATGGGAGGCTAATCTTCAACTAAGGTTGAAGATGAAGCCTCACCATGGATTTATTTAACATGCTTTCATAGTTAGTTTTACGTTAATCCGTTTATTATTTGCCATGTGTGTTCGTTTCGGTTTAATTTCGTGACAAAGTTGAATCGATTGTGCTGTAGTGGTTTAGTCTTTGCGTTTAGTCCGATGGATACATTTCATTATTCGGGTTACGTTCATTTATCCATTGTAGTTAGTGTTAAATCACTTTCACTTTGGATCCTTTGGACCTGAACCGTTCATGTTTTGTCTTTTGTCAAATGGGCGGACGTTTTGATTATTTCAATAGGCACGATAGGACATGCATAGGGCGTAAGGATGCACGAACTAGAGTGACATTAGAACATGCATCGCTTTTAATCGATAGACGGATGTTTAATTAACTATGTATTTAAATATGGTGAGGTGGATTCTAGACCTTAGGATTTTTATCTCTTTGTTTTATTGCATTTAATTAGGTTTTATTTTCTGCACGCCTTTATTTGTTTATTTTATTGCATTTTAATTTAGTTTATTTTTATGCACGCCATGTGTTTGATTTTGGGACTAGGTTAAGGTAGGATTAGTTTAGGCACTGTAAAATCAGTTTTTAACAAAACACGATTCTCTGTGGATTCGACCTCGCACTTGCACATCCACTGTATGACAAACGACTCGTGCAATTGGCGAGTACAATTAAATTTGTACGATTAGATGTCAATCAGTCATTTAATCCTTCTAATCAACCATTAATTAGCCATTAATCCGCCATTGCTAAGGAAATTATACTCAATTAACCAAGATCAGCCCCATCAATAACTTAGATTAAATTTATTATGCCTTCATCTTCTTTTTGGCCAAACTTGGAATGTCCCATTTTAGAACCAGTCCAAATCTCTTGAATCAGCCCACTGAGTGCTTCTTTGATCATCTTGGATCTTTCTCTAGTAATAGGTCCAATTGGAACATGCAACGGATCCTTCAATGATGCTTGTTGATTCTGATCATTCCCTCTCTCTTCAAAAGGATTCGTTCTCGAATCATCACCTACATCAGAAGGCAAAAAATCAGAATCATTAAATATAGCACTAATGTTATACTCACTTGGAAGGTCCAACTTGTATGCATTATTATTGATCCTCGCAAGGACTTGAAATGGACCATCCCCTCTAGGATGTAGCTTGGACCTCCTATAGGCTGGAAATCTTTCCTTTCTCATATGCACCCAAACCCAATCACCCGGTTCAAAGATGACTTGTCTACAGCCCTGTTGGCTTTGGTTGCATATTGCTCATTTTTCTTTTCTATATGTTGCCGTACACTTTCATGATGTTTCTTCACCATCTCAGCCTTCTTTTGACCGTCCAAACTAGTTTTTTCATTAACTGGCAAAGACAGCAAAGACAGCAAATCCAAAGGAGTTAGTGGATTAAAACTGCAAACAATCTCAAAAGGGGAAAAATCAGTAGTAGAATAAACACTCCGATTATATGCAAACGCAATGAAAGGCAAACAATCCTCCCAATTTTTCAAGTTTTTTTGAATTATAGTACGCAACAAGGTGGATAAAGTTCTATTCACTACCTCGGTTTGTCCATCCGCTTGGGGTAGACAAGTAGTCGAAAACAATAATTTAGTCCCAAACTTTCCCCACAAGACTTTGCAAAAATAGCTAAGGAACTTAACATCATGGTCAGACACAATACTCCTAGGAACACCATGAAGCCGTACTATCTCTCTAAAGAATAAATCAGCGATGTGGGTTGCATCGTCGGTTTTATGACAAGAGATGAAATGTGCCATCTTAGAAAACCTATCAACAACCACAAAAATCGAGTCTCTACCTTTCCTTGACTGAGGCAAGCCTAAAACAAAGTCCATGGAATATCGACCCATGGTGCGCTAGGTACGGGCAAAGGAGTGTATAATCCAAGTGGTAAGACTCTAGATTTGGCTTGCCTACATGCAATGCATCTAGCACAAACTCTCTCCACATCACGTTTCATCTTTGGCCAAAACAAATGTTCATGCAACACGTCTAAAGTCTTCCTTAGACCAAAATGACCCATTAAACCCCCTCCATGTGCTTCACGCACAAGCAACACACGCATAGAACTATTAGGCACACAAAGTTGATTCCCTCTAAACAAGTACCCATCTAGGCTATAGAACTTCCATACGTTGCCTTCTCACATGCTACATACACACTTGCAAAATCATCATCATTATCATACAATTCCTTAACATATTCAAATCCCAATAACTTTGCATTTAAAGTAGAGACAAGAGCATACCTTATTGATAATGCATCAGCCACAATATTTTCCTTACCTCGTTTGTATTTGATTACATAAGGGAAGGTCTCAATGAATTCCACCCACTTGGCATGCCTTTTATTCAACTTACCTTGTCATTTCAAGTACTTCAAGGACTCATGGTCGGTATGTATGCCAAATTCTTTCGACCAAAGGTAATGTTGCCAAGTCTCCAATGTTCTCACCAATGCATAAAGCTCCTTGTCATATGTCGGGTAGTTCAAAGCTGCTCCATTTAGCTGGCCGCTTCTCTTGCATCAAAACAGCTCCAATACCTATTCCGGAGGCATCAAACTCAATCTCAAAAGTTTTAGAAAAATAAGGTAATGCTAATAAAGGAGCTCCACATAACCTTTCTTTATTCTCAATAAATGCACGATCTTGCTCACTACCCCATTTAAAACCAACGGATTTTTTAACAATTTCAGTGTGTGGTGCGGCTAGTGTACTGAAATTTTTGTCAAATCGCCGATAAAAACTAGCCAAACCATGAAAACTTCTTACCTCCGTGATTGACTTAGGTGTAGGCCATTCCTTGATAGCCTTCACCTTTTCCTCATCCACCTCAATTCCTTTCGCACTAATAACATAACCAAGAAACACAACTTTTTCCATGCAAAAGGAGCACTTCTTTAAATTGGCATATAGTTTTTCTTTTCTCAAAACATCAAGCACACATTGCAAATGATTGATATGCTCATTTAAGTCCTTGCTATACACCAAAATATCATCAAAATAGACTACAACAAATCTGCCTACAAACGCATGCAATGCATGATTCATTAACCTCATGAATATACTTGGTGCATTGACCAAAAGGCATGACTAACCACTCATACAATCCATATTTAGTTTTAAAGGCATTTTTTCATTCATCATCCTCTTTCATCTGATACCCACTTTTCAAATCAATTTTTGTGAAAATACATGACCCATGCAATTCATCCAACATGTCATCTAGCCTTGGAATGGGATGTATATACTTTACCGTAATGTTGTTGATAGCTCTGCAATCAACACACATTCTCCAAGTTCCATCCTTCTTACGCACAAGTAGCACCGGTACCACGCATGGACTCATGCTATCTCACGTGTCCTTTGGCCATTAACTCCTCAACTTGCCTTTGAAGTTCCTTTGTCTTCTCCGGATTACTCCTATAGGTTGGTGTCAGTTAGGAATTGTCGCACTTGGCACAAAATCAATTTGATGCTCTATTCCTCTAACAGGTGGCAATCCATTAAGCACATCATTAGGAAACACGTCCTCATATTCTTGCAACAATGAGACAACAACACTAGGCAAAGATTCGTCAAGTTCGTTAGTAATAAAACATGCCTCTTTGTACAAGAGTACAAATATAGGCTGGTTTGTATAAAAAGTACTCTTGACATCACTCGCCTTAGCATAAAAACTCACTTGTTTTTTTGTTTTCCTCTCATTTTCCTCACTCTCTATTTTCTTTTCACTCTTTTTTCTTTTCTCTCCTTTTTTCCTTTCACTCTCTTTTTTCTTTTCACTCCCTTTTTTCCTTTCACTCGCTTTTTTCTTTTCACTCTCTTTTTCATCTACTTTTTTTGAACTCTTGGACTCACAATTTCTTTTCAACTCATTCTCTCTTTTCAATTTTACTTGATCTTCATACAATTGTCTTGGAGTCAACGGTACAAGAGTAATGGTTTTATTATCTTTCACAAAAGAATGCCTATTCTTGAACCCGTCATGAGTGGCCTTCCTATCAAATTGCCATGGCCTGCCCAATAGTATGTTACCCGCATGTATTGGAACAACATCACAAAGTACTTCATCCTTGTATTTCCCAATTGAAAAAGAAACTAGCACTTGCTTATTTACCTTAACCTCCTCACAATCATTCAGCCACTTCAACTTATACGGTTTAGGGTGTTTCAAGGTAGGTAAATTCAATTTTTCAACTAAAATAGTGCTAGTTATGATTAGTGCCAAATATTGTATATTTGACAGCCCTTAATTTATGTTTGTTAGGCTTTTAACTTTGTTAATATCTAATTTTTAGTTTGTTTTAGTGTTTTATGGTGTTGCAGGTCATTGCATTCAAGCTGCGGTTAAGAGGGTGAAAAAGGGCAAAAAGTGAAGATATGGCCCTTACCAGTGTGCTCGAGTGTATGCCTCGTCAGCTGCATATCCCGCATTGCCCTAGCCGCCATCGCTTCATTGCCTGCGCCGTGGGAATTTAGAGTAGTTATGTGCGCTCGAGCACACATCTTGCGATCGAGTGCACATAGGGCTGCGCTCAAGCGCACTACCTACGATCAAGCACTCCCCTGACCTAGCAGCACATTAAATATTTGTTACAAATAGAACCTTACCTTAATTTTGTAACCTTACGCTTGGAGGCACCTTCCAGGAGCCAAAAATTCTCTGTTTATCAATGTAAAGCCTTCCATTCATCATTTATTTTGTTGCCTTTAGTTATTTATGATTAGAGGCTAAATCTTCAACTAAGGTTGAAGATGAAGCCTCACCATAGATTCATTTAATTATCTTCAAGTTTTTGTGTTTAGTTTAATCCGTCGTTTAATGTTTGTGTGTTCGTTTCAATACATTTTTATGACAAAAATTGTGTTGATTGTTGTTTGCGATTCATTAAACGACCAATATCCGTTGTGATTGGTTCGGGGTACATCGGATGATTTTATCGAGTCCAATATCCGTTGTGATCAACGATACATCGGATGATTCGATTTTGGTTCAATATCCGTTGTGATCGTTTAACGGTAAACACATCGGATGATTCGTCTAGATTTTATAATAGCAATAGAACATGCATAGTACTTAATCGATAGGCGGATGTCTAAGCATGATTATATGTAATTTAATGTGGTGAGGTGGATTCTAGACCTTAGTATTTTTATTTATTTGTTTTTAAGCATTTAGTTTAGTTTACATTTATTGCACGCCAACTATTTGATATTTGGAACTAGGTTAAAATAGGGTTAGTTTAGGCATTAAAGTTAATTTTCACAAACACGATTCTCTGTGGGTTCGACCTCTTTGGCGCCGTTGCCAGAGAATCGTTTGTTTTGTGAAATTGATTTTTTTGTTTAGATTAATTCTATTTTTTTACTAGTTATTTTAATTCAGCAATTTTTTTTATTTGTTTCTGTGTTTTTGTATAGAGAAAATTAAAAAAAATTAGAATAGTGTTTGTTTGGCTGTTTTTGGTGTTTGTTAAGGTTTCTGGAAAATCACTGTCTGTAATTGCGATCGATCGCACCTCTTTTGTGATCGAGCGCAGTTGCACCATACAGCACTGTTCGAGTGCCTACACTCGATAGCGTGTAGTAGCGCGTG
>CM017321.1:30306968-30333687 GCA_006937295.1 Carpinus fangiana
CTAATGATGTCTATCTTGTAATGACCGCCTGTTAAGGGTACGCCGGCCATAAAACAACAATTGGATCCATTACCCATATAACACACATTTGACCATAAAGTTAACATGTATAGTAAGCCCATAGCCATTATCCCACGCATACTGGTATACCATGTCATACGATACAAAATTATCTTGTCTGTATTTTACATGCATACTTTTTACAAGTCCCACTTTCTTAACATATTTAGCACATCGCTTTTCACAAAAAGATAGAGTTCATGTGCAATAAAGTATATATTGTGAGAGTTGTACATATACATGTTTTTTGTACACAAAATAGTCGTGCAGTGCATGGAAAATAACATCGAGCATTATGTGAGTTAAAACTCACCTAGGTTGTATAACGTATCCGAATATTCCAAATGATCCGGGTTCTCCAAATCGGTGAAAAATCTTCTAGTAGTCTTATTTATACTAAAATAACTCTATAACAAGAAAATAGGAGCTATCAGACGGCTAGTCAAAACAATGTTCCCTAGAACACTTTGGACCGTATGTCTGGCCTCGTGACCGAACGTCCGCTTCGAGGTTTTCAAGGAGAACCTCATTTTGTCCATGCACCCTCCTAGTCTTCAAAACCAAATTCTAAGGCTATTAAAAGGCTCCTTAAGGTCTCCTAACTAAAAATGAAACCTCCATGCAATGAAATCATGACAACTCAAATGAAACGCTAACCTAAACAAGATTTAGGGCACAACCTAGCTAAAGCTAAAATAACAACATAAAACAACATTTTAAGTAGCATAACGACGTAAAAACGAACTAGACACAAGGGTATTACCTCCTTGAAGCGAAACTTCAAAAACCTCCTCTCTGATAGCACCGAACTCACAAAACCTCACAAAACACACTCACAAGGGTTCTGGCAGCCTGTGGGCAAGGTGAACAGTGGTGAGGGCATGTGAGAATAGAGAGGGGTAGGGGTATTTATAGCTGAGAGATTCTACCAACTCTCTTGAAAAGCAGCGAACGTCCGCCAACCCTAGCATACATCTGGTACTATTTACACAGTGGTTCAAAGGCTGTAATGTACGTCTAAGTATTATCCAAAGGGTATTCCAAAAAATAGCGTAAGTCCGTGTGGTCCAGCATACATCCGTGTACTATGTGCAGAGCACAAGTACGGTGGTCCCCCGGCATACGTCCACAATAGAAACATGAGCGTACGTCCAATCCAAAACTCCAAATTGCCCCTCTAGTGTCCTTAGTGACCCGATGCCCAAATCATCCCACTAGCTATGCTATCTAAGCTTGGTTAATTATTTGAGTCACTACAAATTCCTATAACCCGATATGGAGCCACCAGTCTCATCTCTTATGGCAAGCTCAAGCTCCTAAATTTTAGGCTCCACAATTTCATGAACTACACTAGCAATCATATCCGCAGTTCTATGATCAATCATATGCCCCTCAATCTGCTCCACAATAGCAGTATCAGGCCAAGCCACCTCCTCCGAAGAGTTCTGATGTTGAAGAAAATGTGTCAACTATTCTCAACAAAATTGAGGCCAATAAACAACTGCTGCAAGATAGAAGCTCACGAAGAGGAGCCATCTCCCATCTATCGGCCTCAGATGAGCCATCTCTTCTATCAGTTGCTGACTTTAAAGACAAGATGTTGATCTTATAAGAGAGAATAATTAGATGGTAAACTCTCAATAGGAGAGGGTGAATACTCGATTCCCTTCGTGGCACCTGTCGTTATGCTCACCTCGAAGTTTTATACAAGCTCGTAAATTTCGTCTCAAATGGTTCTGGGTTGTATGTATTTCTACCAGAGCATTTGGTTAGGCCCACGGGCTTTGGTCCTAGTTTTCAAACTTCAACTTCGTCTGCTCGGCCTGAAATTTTACGAGCTTGTACAAAACCTCGAGCCAATCCTGTCAACGGATGGTGTAACACCTCGGTCCCATATTTGGAAGATCAGAAAAAGCCCATATAGAGTGAGTGATTTATAAAGATAATCATGAGTGCTGAGTCCCACATTGCCTAGTTATTAGGTGAAACTAGACTTTGTAATGAATTCTAAAGAAGCTTCAAATTGACTTGTCCTTTTGGGGTGATAGTGATATGTACAAATTTAATTGTACTCGCCAATTGCACGAGTCGATCGTAATAGAGTGGAAGTGCAAGTGCGAGTGTCGAACCCACAGAGAATCAGTTTTGCTAAAAATCAACTTTAAATGCCTAAACTAATAATATCTTAACATAGTTCCAATGTCAAACACGTGGTGCGCGGAAAATAAAACTAAATTAAAATGCAATAAAATAAAGAAATAAAAAAAACTAAAATCCCTAATTCACTTCACAATAAAATTAATTCACATATAAACATGCTTAGCTCGTATGTATTAAACATTTATGCTACAAGGCATACTCTGAGCGCTAACACATTGTTCATATTTCCGTCTATCCATAAAGTACATATGTATATCCTATTGTTGTTACACAATCTTATCAAACTACTCGAGGCAAACACTGTTACAAGAGGTCACAACGGATAATGGTTCGCAGACGAATATCCGATGTATCTCCGGTTGCAACGAGTGTTGACGTTTGGCGATTTGTAGACAACAATCAACACACTTTTGTCACTAAAATGCATTGAAACGAATAAACATAAATCTTAAAAGACAGAATAATACAAACTAAACATAAATATATATAAACAAATTAAAGTAAAGGGAATAAGAGACTAAATAAAAGTAAAATAAAACATAAATTAAATAAACGACAATTTAGGAGGGATTTACAATGGAAAACAGAGGGTTTTGGGCCCTGAGGCGCCTCCCAAACGTCTTCAAAATGTAAGGTTCGTTTACAAGAGAAAGGGGGATATTTATAGGCTCAATTTAGGGTTTCAGCGCTGCCAGGTCAGATAAGGTGCGTTCGATCGCACTAGGTGCGTTCGATCGCACTCGTGAATGAATTTCGGCATTTGATGGGTACAAGTGCGTTCGAACGTAAAACGTGCATTCGAACGCACTGCCTTCAGAATTAGCCCTCACATGTGAAATACAAAGTTGTATATCTTTGAGTTAGCTTTCCAAAGACACTAAGATCACCCCAATCGAAGTTCTACAACTCTAGATATGGCCGTTTTGGTGGGACTCATCAGGTGCGAATTATCGCTTGACTCAAATTTGCTGTCAAAGCTCCCCGAACTGTCTTAAGCCCCAGAGTTGATGGCATTAGCCCCAAATGCAACTTAACAACTTGCAAAACACTAAAACACCAAAACTAACCAAAACATTAGAAATTAACAATACTAAGAGCCTAACGAATGTAAATTAAGGGGTTCAAATAAGTACTTTTAGGCACTCATCAGATAGTGTAGATGCGGCTAGCACTTTTCCTTAGGTCATTGCAAGTGTATCAGAGCCACCTAAAAACGTCAAGTCATGTGGTACTAGAGCATTGCATGGCGTGGCCCTGACGAGGATGGCAGGAATTTAAGAGGGAAATTTTTTAACACCTCGGTCCCATATTGAGAAGATGAGAAAAAGCTCATATAGAGTGGGTAGTTTATAAAGATAGTCATCATGAGTACTAAGTCCAACATTGCCTAATTACTAGGTGAAATTGGGCTTTATAATGAATTCTATGGAAGCTTCAAATTGATTAGTCCTGTTGGACGACAAGAGAGATGAGTGACATATGCGACAAGAGATAGGAGATACAAAAAGCCCGAGAGAGAGGGATGGCGATGACCTTGCGTGTGATTTGAGTCGTGAGCAAGAGTTTGAGACTGAGAGAATATGAATCAGGCTGAGTGAGTGAGTGTTTGTTTTCCTCAAAAATGACACAGTTTTGGAGAAAAACACCAAAACGACATCATTTGATGTTATATTTAAATATAAAATATAAAATCTCTCTCTCTCTCTATATATATATTATATATAGTTAGCGGTTATTAACCACTTTTCCCTACCCCTAAAACCGCTACCCTGCCTAAGGCAGTTATCGGTATTTAATAACTGCCTACTAAAGTGGTTATGTGGTTAGCGATTAATGGTTATAAGCGCCCTGCTTGAACACCTCTAATTGTGTGGCTATATTACAAATGATTGTCAATTTAAGGACTTTTTCATATCTTTCTCATTAAAAAAGTTTTTATTGATCATCGTATAATGCTTTTGTTTGACCATGATTTTTTGTGGTACTACTAAATACCTAAAAATAAGAAATACATTTTTGCATGAAATGAAAACAAAAGAAGGCTTAGGTTGTGTTTGGCAAACCATTTCATCCCCTCAACACTATTCATGCACCATTTTCTTAAAAAAATCAATATCAAAATATTAACACTTTTTATATCACATCATTTATTTTTTATATCACATCATTTATTTTTTATATCACATCATTCATTTTTTATTATTATTCAAATAAAAAAATCACCGTAAAATCAAACCTTTTCACTTTCCAATATAAAAGAAAATAAATACTTTATCCCACGTCCAAATCAGCTACATTAATGATATGGGTGTCAACCCGATCCCAATTCCTGGTTATTGGCCAAAACAGGGGAACCGGAATTGAGGTACCCAGTTTTTTATTTTGGAAAACTAGAATCGGGTAATCGATTCTCGGTTAACCTGTTGGTTTCGATTTGTACCCAGTTATTTGGACCGAGTAACCGGTTTTTAAAAAAAATTGCATTTTGGGGTGTAAAATCAGCTTGATTTAGCTGAATTATTTTGTGACGACTTCGATGGACAAATCAATTAACTAGTAATTGATCCCATGGTTTGCCTCCAAGCCCTATCCCTCACGGGACAAGACTCAGGGAATTCAACCTTTCTCGTCGTAATGAGAAAATTGTAGCAGAAGACTTTACTAAGACTATAAGAAATAGAGATCAATAATTTAACATTCACACAACATTCACTAGAGAAACTATAAAACCATCATAGCATAGATAATCACCAAATGTATCAGTCAACAGACTGTTATCAAAGGAGTTACAGACTATATATTCAAATAAACATTTTCTTTAAATATGATCAATAGATTAGAGCCTAGACTTAAGCTTAAGCAGAGCGAATAAAATTAGAATCTTGATCATGTCGCCACGAGCAGTTCCTCTGTCTTCCCACATGGTTCTTAGCCAAACAGGGTCCATGTCCACAAAAATTACACAGATCAGGTTCTATTCTATTACCCAGGTTGGCTCCATCGGTGTCCTTATCTAGGGTAGCTAAATCGCACAGATATTCGTAATGATAGGGAGAAACATAAATAAAAAGTGGGTAAGTCTAAGACGTAGTGGTTATTAACACAAATAATGCCAATGCCAATTTAGTAATGAACTCTAACATTTTTGTAAAGCATATGACAGTTCTATCATGACAGTTTATCTTAGGTGTGATATAAATATTCAATATATGCATATGATACAGAGTAACAGTCATAGTTCAACAGTATGGTCTACCTGATATATCTCCCATTCTCAGCTAATGATGTCCATACTATAGTGACCACCCTTTAAGGCTGTGCCAGCCACGAACAACCATTGGATCCAAGGGCCATATAACACACACATTTGACCATAAAGCTAACATATATAGTAAGCCCATGGCCATTATATCACACGTATCGGCGTACCATGTCATACGATGCAAATTATCTTATCTATATTTTACATGCATGCTTTTACAAGATATTAACATATTCAGCACAACGTTTTCTCAAAACGCTAGAGTTCATATGCAACAAGTATAAATTGTGAGAGTTGCAAATATACATGTTTTCTTGGTACACAAAATTGTAACAGCCAGATAAAAACCAACCTTTTTGTTGAACAAAATATTTTCCATAAGAGCAATCAACAAAGGTTTTTAATAATGGTGTTTTAACGAGACCCAAAATCCTTAGCGTTAACCTAATCACACCTTTAACCTTTAGAAAATAGAAGCCAAACACACAAACCTTCAGGAGGAGGACGTACGTTAGGTTTGGTGGACGTACACTGCTGTCTGTAGTGCGAACGTACGGGGGGGGGGTGGGGGTTGAAGATTTAGTCTCACCATTTAATTATCTTCATGTTTTTGTGTTTAGTTTAATCTGTCGTTTAATGTTTTGTATGTTCGTTTCAATTCAGTTTCGTAACAAAATTGTTTTGATTGTTTTTTGCGAATCATTAAATGGCCAATATCCGTTGTGTTCCAATCCGGAGGTACATTGGATGATTGGGTCGAGACGAGGTATCCACTGTGATCAATGATACAGTGGATGATTCGATCTCGAACCAATATCCGTTTTGACTCTTTATACGATAAACATATCGGATGATTTGTCTAGATTTTATAATAGCAATAGAATATGCATAGTGCTTAATTGACAGGCGGATGTCTAACATGATAATATGTTTATTAGTGTGGTGAGGTGGATTCTAGACCTTAATGCTTTTTATTTATTTGTTTTTAAGCATTTAGATTAGTTTACATTTTATGCATGCCAAATGTTTGATATTTAGAATTAGGTTATGATAGAGTTAGTTTAGGCATAGAATTAGTTTTATACAAATGCAATTTCCTATGGATACGATCTCGTACTTGCGCAATGCTACACAAACAACAACTCGTGCTATTGCAAGTATATTAAATTTGTACATCAAATTTTCGTATGCTCTGCAAACCGTACAAGTGGACGTATGTGGGACCACCAAACATATGCTACTTTTTGGAATACCCTTTGGGTAATACCTAGGCGTACGACCTTTGGACCACTGTGCAAAGACCACTAGACATACGCTAGGGTTGCCGGACGTCCGCTGCTCTGTCAGGGGGTTGGTGGCAAACTTTCCCTGTAAATAGCTTGTTCCACCTCTCATTTCTCATGCCTGTTTCCTTCCCCTAGTATGCCCCTAGGCTGCCAAAACCCTTCCCTTGAGTTTTGAGTGAGAAATTGGTGAGAGTAAGCTTCAAAGAAGAGTTCCCAAGGAAGGGAGACCATGTCCATGCTTAACTTTGGGGTAAGCTCTATTCTCTTTGTGTTTATCATTGTTTTATCTTATATTTCTGCCTAGATGAGGTTTTCTAAGTGTTTATTAAGCATTCTTTAAAGATATGGTGTTTTCAAAGGATTCTTTTAAAGTTTCGTTGTGTTGTGATTTCTTGCATTGCCTGTGCTGTTTTGCTAGCTTAGAGAAGTTTAAAGGTCTATAAATGCCATTAGAAACATACGGAGTGCTTAACGTATAGAGCAAACGTACACCATAGGGGCTGGACGTACAGTTAGTGGGCAGAGCACCGGTTTTGAGTTTCACACATGTATGCTTAGGCTTAACCATATTTCTAGGTTTCGTAAAGCTTAGAATAACGGTGTCTTGTATCAGTTATAACAAGATTTAGCTTGGTTGGAGGACTCGCTTGAGTGCGCGAGGTAAGTAGACACTCACAACCTTTTTACTTAAAATGTGGGATATGTCAGTTGACTAACCACGAGTATGATATGAGCATGCCTACTTTCTGTAATTACTTGGTAACTGTGCTATTAATTAACTGTTAAGATACATCATAAGACATGGTATGCCGGTACGTGCGGTATGAACGGCCATGGGCTTACTATATAGACTGCATATTATGGTCAAATGTGTGTTATGAGGGCTTTGGATTCATTGGTTTCGTGACCACGGTGCAACCATTCCCAATGGTCCGGTCACTATAGGATGAACGTTATTAATTGGTGTGGACCACTGGAGGTCGGACTCGATCGTGCCACTAATGTTACGTACGGTATGTTGTGCAATGGCTGTGGCACTGGCATTGTACTATAGGTCCCTCGGGACAGGTCCAACCCTGCTGAGAAAGGGTAATATCTCGAGTAGACCATGTATGGGAGTTATGATTTATAATGCATTAGCCTTTCTCTGCATTAAAATAATTAGGTAATTATCGCCGGTTCTACACCATAAACTTTGAAAACCCTAAAACTTATTAACTGGTGTATTAACGAAAGTAATGCCCTCTTTTTGGTTATTACTTAAAATGCACGTTTACTTTCATTAATTTGGCTCATGTCATACCTATGTTGTAAGGTCTACTTACTAAGTCGTTAGACTTACGCGGTTATTATTCTTTAGGTAACCTGGTTTATTGCTATGGAAGTGGCAAGAGATGCTATTGCCTGACTGGTTAGGCTTTACTTATAATTACAGGTTTGTCTTTACTATTTAGCAGCTCCATGTTCTTACTTGATGAATTATAGTGACTCAAATTTACTCACCTTTCCTTGCATTTACTCTAACGTTTTCATAAGGGTAATTTCCCATTTAGTCACAAGTTGACTTAAATAGGTAAATTGCCAGTGACTCCACCAGATTAGCCGAGGCTAATTTTGGGGGCATTACAGTATGGTATCAGAGCATAGTCTTGCCGACCGTAGCTGTAAATCTGAGAATATGATATAGTATCTAGGTTTGATCTTAAAGAACTGGAGCATAGGATAGGTTTAGTTCCCTTGTTTGTGGATGCAGGCCACTGTAATGGCCTATTTGATTGTTTGACTTAGGATGAACGGGATCGCCTGTTCTGCGTTATAGGCACTTGATCCTGCTTCATAATCAAATTCGCGATGGTTGTAGACACCGACCGACTATTCGCGAATGGCCAGTTGAGTTCGGACCTTATGCACTCAGATACCAACCTCGCTCTGTTGAACGCAAGGTTTCAACCCGGGCTAACCTAGAGCTGAAGCCTTCACTTGTCCTTAAGCTAGTTGAAGGAAAAGAGGCACGCATAATGACTAAGAAGAAACCAGCTGTACCTAAATACCACCGTATCTCGGTGATACGAGATTTCCCACCTATCCCCAGGAGGTTTGATTGTACCAATAATAAGTACTCGCCAATTACACGAATCGTTTGCAATTAAGTGGTTGTACAAGTGCGAGTATCGAACCCACAGAGAATGGTGTTTGCGATAATTAATTCTATGCCTAAACTAATAATACCTTAACCTAGTCCCAAAAGCAAACATGTGGTGTACAGAATATAAAAACTACATTAAATGCAATAAAAATGAAGAAATAAAAACGACTAAGATCCCTAATCCACCTCACCACAATTTAATCAACATATAATCATGCTAATTCACACATCTATCAAACAATTAGGCTAAAATGCATGTCCTATTCTCACAATAGTACACACACCCGTCGTACGTCCTAGCTTTATGCATGTTCTTTTGCCTTTACAAAATCTAGTCAAATCATTCGATGTATTAACCCATAAACGGTCACAACGGATGTTGAACCGAAATCGAATCATCCGATGTGTCGTTGACGACAACGAATATTGGACTCGATTAAACCATCCGATGTAACCCAGATAAATCACAACGAATATTGGACGAAAAATGATCCATAAACAACAACCAATCACAATCTTGTCACGAGATTGCGATTGAGTCGAACATACATTAAATTAAAATGATAGAAAATACGAACTAAACATGAATATATATAAACAAATCCATAGTGAAGGAAATAAAAGACTAGATTAAAACAAATAAAAGCATTAAATGATAAAATGACGTTTAGAGGGTTTTACAGTGATGAACAGGGAGGACATAGGTCACTGAGGGCGCCTAGGGCGCGTTTTCCAAACATAATAAAAATCTATACAAAATGTTCTATTTATAAGCAAAAATTAGGGTTGCTGCCAGGTCAAGTGTGCTCGATCGCATGGGCTGCGCTCAATCGCAAGGTGTGCGATCGAGGGCGCGTAACTGCTCTGGAATTCCATGATGCAGGCATGAAGCGATGGCAGCTAAGGTGACGCACACTTCGCGGGTTGACGAGGCATGCGCTCGATCGCGGCCTATGCGCTCAATCGTATGCGCGTTCGATCGCTGGGTCTGTTGCTCGAGCGCAGCTTTGGCTCTGCTGGGCTTTAGCGCAGTGCGCTCGATCGCACCTACAGGGACTCCAAATGTGCATTTTGGCCAATTCCATGCTTTTAACCGCAAATCGAATGCAATGACCTACAACACCACAAAACACTAAAACAACTAAAAGATTAGATATTAACAAGGCTAAAGGTTTAACAAACATAAATTAAGGGGTCTGAATAAGCACTAAATTGCACTCATCAAGGTTTAACCCTCATTTCAGTGACAAGAGGAAGCGAGCAATACATACTCATCTAACTCAAATTTCGGATGAATACGCCCGAATGGAACTAGAGGAAATCCGATTGCTAAAGGCGGGAGCATTACCAGAAGGATCTGACCGTCAAAGGACTGCGTTTCTCTTTAGCATCAACAAGGACTACAAGGCACTGGTTAAGGATGAGGAAGACCCGTCTGAAGACTCGTCTAAGGAGTGATAGGCCTTGGGGTAGTAATCCTTAGATGTTAGATAGCCAGGTTTTCTCTCACCCTTAGCAATGGTGAGTTTTGCGTTTGGGGCATCTGGGGGTGAAGGTAAAGCACAAAGGAATTTTCACTATACCCCGAATTTCAGAAATAAAATCATTTTGACATACCTCGTTTATTCCTAACTTTTATGTGCCTTGGAAATTTTCTAAAAGCTTTCAAAAAAGAAAAATCGTTTTAGATTTAAGCTGACGTACGCACCCGTGACCGAACGTATGCCATTAACCCAGTGTTTTATAAAAACGGCCGAACGTCCTCAAACCTTATTCATTTCGGTTTTCTCCTATTTTCTCTCCACCCAAACACTTCTACATTGATTTTCGCCCAAGTCTCTAAAGGTTTGAAGGATTTCCATCCCATTTTCAAGATTAAATCAAGGTATGAAGATTTTTCCCCAAGTTTTTCAAGTTTTCGCAATTTTAGGGTTTGGTTTAAAATCTTTGAAATTTCTTGCATTTTGCATTCTAGCTGGCTTGGTTGTGAACTAGGATCATATTAGGGGTTATGTGTGCATGCATTCATGCATTTTGAACATTTCCCTTGTTGAAATCGTACCCATTCGAAATTGGGGGGTTTTTGCCCTAAATTCAAAATCCTTCGAATTTCTTGATTCTTGCATGCAATTGATGCATGGAATGGAGCTTAAAACCTTCCATGATAACTTAGGAACAAAACCCAATCACCATTAAGAAAAGCTTAGTTCTCTCTCCTAGGAAAGAACTCCCTCCTGAAAGAAGCTTCTGCTGAAGCTTCCTTCTTCACCTGGTCACTTTCTTTCCTCTGTTGCCTCTCTTGTGTCAACTGATTTCCAGTTAACCGTTGCTCTCTTCAGTTAACAGTTGCTCTCATCTTTTTCTTTTCTGGTTTTATATTTTCTGTTTCCTTCTGTGTCTTGTCTATTCACTATTTTTAGTTCTTTCTTCACTGCTTTTCCCTTTTTCTTCCCCTGTTTCCCCTGCTTTCCTTCCCTCTTTTTTATCATGGACATAAACAGCCTCATAGCCCAAACTAAAGCTCTGTCATGGGAGGATCCCACTTCTCAGATAGAGTCACTTTCCTCTGAAAACACCTCTGATGACTGCCTACCTTTGGTAGGACATGTCATCTCTCAAAAAACGCATAACAACCAATTAGTTTATGCTGCTCTTTCCAAAGCATGGGAGTTTGCTGTTCCCTTTTCCTCTACTGTGCTAGGCCCAAACAAATTCCTCTTCAAGCTCTCAAAGAAAGAACACCTTCTCAGAATCCAAAAGCAGGTTACTTGGAATGTTAATGGTTACTTGCTCATCCTACAGCTTTGGAACCCCCATGCCACCTTAGGAGAACTTCCACTCAACAAAGCACCCTTCTGGATCCAAATACATGGCCTCCCTCTTATCAACATGACCACCAAAACTGCTATCTCTATTGGAATAGGATTGGGGAACCTCCTTTCAATTGATGACACTAGTGGAGCAACTACAACTTTCAAAGGCTACCTCAGGATTCTTGTAGAAATTGAAGCAGACAACCCTCTAAAGCCTGGATTCTCCTTCAGAAGAGATGGTGGTGAGTCCCTGTGGATTTTCCTAAAATATGAATAGCTGGATATCTACTGCTGCTCCTGTGGAAGACTCAGCCACAAGTCAGCTAACTGCATGGCTGAACCAGAAGAGAGAACACCTGCTAGGTATGCTGTTTCTCTAAAGTTGAACATTTTCTCCAATCTCCTTCCTTCCTCTCCCTCCTCAAACACCAACCCCACCATAAACACCTCCCAAACACAACCCTCAAACCCTCATTCTTCCGCAATGGGGTTAAACCAGCTGAAAGAATTTGGATTAGCTCCTAATCCCTTTACTAAAAATACTTTAATCCCCACTCCACCTGCTTCAAGTTCCAAGCCTCAGGAAATTTCAACCCCTAAACATACCTTTGCAGCTGACACGTCACAACCTATCTCATCCACAATAAATGCCACCACAAACACCTTTTCCACCGCTTCATCTCAAATCAACTCTGCCATGCAATCTTACACTCCTCACTTCCTTCCCACCACCCAACCTCTTAACCAACCCCCCTCCCTAACTCCTACCACATTAAATCCTAACCAATCAACCCTCGAGCCATCACTATCCATTATCCTTCCCTTCAACCCAACTAAACCTCCCTCTCTCCTCCCCATCTCAAAAAACATATTCACCTCAACAGTTAAACCTGACTTTAAAAGTTTACCCGCCAAAAAGACTTCTCACAAACATGCAACCAACTCCAAAAAAACCATCTTTACTAAACCTTCTCAAGCCTCTCCTCCATCTCTCCACCCCATCACACCTGTGAATCCCACACCCCCTGGTTACAATCCTTCCTTGGTAAAAAAGAAAAGAGCCAGGCTCTCTGGTGTCCTCCTCCCCCTCAAAAGAAGCTCTGGTTTTTCCCCTCAAACAGCCTGTACTCCTGATGAAATGGAGACCCACATCCCTATGGACATCACCCCTAAACCCCCACTAAAACTACCTGCTAGGTCATACTTCAAAGCTTCCAGAAACAGAAAAAAAAAAATCTTAGCTCCTGCTTCTAGTCTCATTTCTACTGTTTTAGAGAATGAAGGCTCAATCAATTTAGGGGACCTTATGGTGTCCCCCAGCAGCATATGAAGATTCTCTCTTGGAACTGCAGAGGTATTACTCATTCAACTGCAGTTTGATGCCTCAGGGCACTGATCAGAGCCAATGCCCCTGATGTTATCTTTCTCTCTGAAACCAAATCCCTCCCCTCTCTTGTCTCTCCTATTTTGAATCATCTTGGCTTCTACTTGATGACTCATGTTGCTCCAGTTGGTACTTATGGTGGTCTTGTCTTAGCCTGGAGAGCAGGTTTTGAGCTTGAAAGTTTCATCACTAACAAAAACAACATCTCCTCTTGGTGCCTCTCTGACCCCCCCAACTTCCCTTGGATACTCTCTTGTTTATATGGCCCTCCAGAAAAGAAGAACAAAGCTGCTTTTTGGGACTCTCTCACTGCTGCTGGTGAGGATTTTGTTAGTCCCTGGCTTTCCATAGGAGATTTCAATTTTGTGTTGGACCAATTTGAGAAACTTGGAGGCTGTCCTGTTGCTAGCTCCTCCAATTGTCCATTCAGAAATCTCATTGATCACCATGGCCTGATTGACTTAGGTTTTGTTGGTAACCCGTATACTTGGTGTAATAACAGAAAAGGCCTTACTGTCATCAAAGAAAGACTAGACAGAGCCCTAGCTTCCCTTGATTGGGTCCACATCCATCCTGAATTCTCACTTATACACCTCCCTGCCTCACATTCTGACCACAACCCCATCCTCTTAAACACTAACACCTCTTCTTCTTTCCTGCCCAGACCCTTTAAATTTGAAGAATTCTGGACCTATGACCCTACCTGTGGACTTGTTATTGAAGCTGCATGGAAACAAAAGACTTTTGGCTCTCCTGCCCTATGTCTTATTAAGAAACTGAACCAAACCAAATCAGCTCTCAAAAGGTGGAACTCTCTCCACTTTGGCAACATCCAAATCAAGATTAAATCCACCCTGGCCAGAATTTATGACCTACAGATTTCAGCCCCTAGCACTCAATCAAGCTTGATGGAGTCCTCTCTGAAGAAAGAACTTGATGAACTCTTGATTAAAGAAGAATCTCTCTGGAGGTCAAAGTCTAGAGAGACCTGGTTAAAGTGTAAAGACCTCAACACCAAGTATTTTCACTCCTCTACTCTGATTAGGAGAAGATCAAATGTAGTAAACTTCCTGAAATCTAATGAAGGATTCTGGTTGTCTAACAGAGCAGAAATTGGAGGATCTTTTGTTTCTCATTTCTCCAACCTGTTCTCTTCAACAAGGCCTCCTATTGATGATGATATGTTGAGTCTGTTTGCCCCTACTGTTACTGAAGAGGACAATCTTCTCCTTTGCTCCATTCCCGCAGAATCTGAGGTGGTTCAAGCCCTCTATAGCCTTGGTTCCACAAAGGCCCCGGGACCTGATGGCTTCACAGCCTTATTTTTAAAAAAATACTGGTCGGTTGTCAAGCTTGATGTCCTCAACTGCACAAGAAACTTCTTCCAAAACCACCAACTGCTTCTGGAACAAAACCATACTCATATAGCCCTTGTCCCTAAACAAACAGGTTCCCATTCTGTGCACCACTTCAGACCTATCAGCTTATGTAACATCTCCTATAAAATCATCACAAAGATCCTTGCAAACAGATTGAAGTCCATCCTCCCAAAGATCATCTCACCTCTTCAATATGCTTTTGTTCCATCAAGAAATATCCAAGACAACGTCATTCTTTCTCATGAGCTCACGCACTCTTACAAACTCAAAAAAGGGAAAGGTGGCTACATGTTTCTCAATATGGACATGGAAAAAGCCTTTGACAAAATGGAGTGGGATTTCATTTTGGCTATCATGGAGAAGCTTGGTTTTCACCCAACTTGGATAAACTGGATCAAGTTGTGCATTTCTTCTTCTTCATTCTCTATTATTCTGAATGGCAGTCCTTCTGGCAGATTTTCTCCTGAAAGAGGCCTCAGGCAGGGTGATCCACTATCCCCTTTCCTCTTCATTTTAGGTTCTGAAGTTCTATCTAGATTGCTGTTTAGAGAAGAATCTTTGGGTAATCTAAGAGGTTTGAAAATTTCCAGAAACTCCATTGCCATTCACCACCTCCTCTTTGCAGATGACTTGCTGATTTTTGGGAAAGCTACTCAAAAAGAAGCTAACAGCATTCACACATGTTTTGAGAAATATTGTCTCTAGTCTGGCCAGTCTATCAACTCAAACAAATCTTCTATTAGCTTCTCAAAAAATACCAACCTCACCACCAAAGCTCTTATCCTAAATATCCTGCCCTACTCCATTTTCCCTGCAAACTCCTCCTGCCTTGGCCTTCCTATTCTTTTTGGCAGCTCCAAAAAAGATGATTTCCAGTTTATTGTTGATAGAGTGTCCTCCAAAATGGATGGTTGGTGTGCAAAAAATCTCTCTCAGGCAGGTAGGCTCGTGCTTATCAAGTCAGTGGCTGCTGCCATTCCTTCATATGCCATGAGTTCCTTCTTACTGCCTTCAAGCATTTGCAGCCAATTGGATAGATCATTCAAGAATTTCTGGTGGGGTTTTCCTTCTTCAAAAACCAGAAACCTCTCCTTAAAGTCTTGGAACTCTCTTTGCATTCCTAAAGCTCTTGGGGGATTGGGCCTAAGGAAAATGAAAGATGTGAACCTAGCCCTCCTTGCCAAGCTAGGTTGGAAGCTTCTCACTGGTGCAAACTCTCTTTGGGTGTCACAACTCTCAGGTAAGTATCTTTCTACTGGATCTTTTCTCTCCCCCACTCCCATTTCTACTACTTCTTGGCTGTGGAAAGGCATCACCAAAACTAAATCTCTTTTATCTCTAGGTGCCTGCCACAAAATCTACCAATTTTCTTCTTTATCTGTTTGGAACTCCTCTTGGATTCCAACTCTTCCTCTTTTTTCCCCCTCTCCTCTTCCCCTCAGCCTGTCAGCTCACCCTAACCTAAAAGTTTCTGACCTTATCTCTTCAAATGGCCTTTGGAACTTTCCCCTTCTAATCTCCCTGTTCACTATCTCAAGTGTGCTAGTGATCATGAAAATTCACATCAACCCTTCCCCTACTTCTATTTTCCTCTGGACCCACTCCTCAGATGGCAACTTTTCCACCAAATCAGCCCACAAACTGATCAGTAACAATAGAGTTTCCACTGCTTTCTCTCCTTTGGCCACCTACACCTGGAAATCTCTTTGGGAGCTTAACTTAAATGCTAGGTTGGTCCTATTCCTTTGGAAAATTGCCTGGGATATTTTACCAACAAAAGCCAGACTAAAATCCATCTTTTCTATCTCTCCTTTAGAGTCTTACTGTCCCCTCTACAAATCTGAAGAGGATTCCCTCCCTCATCTTTTCTTTAGGTGTATATTTGCTAGAATAGCCTAGAGAAATTCCTTTTGGCCACTGAACTCTCTTGCCTGGTCCTCTCTCTCACTTCCAGACTGGATCAAAGGCATCATAAATCCCTCTTCTTCTCTAGGTATCCCTCTAGCAGACTCCCACCTCTTTCAAATTTTTGCTGCTGTTCTTTGTGATCTCCTTTGGTTTTCTAGGAATAAGGCCTATCATGAAGGTGTGATCCCGAACATCAATACTCTTGCAAACTCTATCAAAAAAACTACTCTTCAACATGCTGCAGCTTGGAATTCTCATTCTTCTGTGGTTCAAGAGCACTGGTCTCCTCCTCCAACTGGATCCTTCAAAGTAAATTTTGACACTACTATCCGTGAGCAGTTCTCTGTACAAGCAGCTGTTTGCAGGGACTCTCAAGGGCGCATCCTAAAAGCTCTCTCTCAGATCAGCCCCCTGTGTGAAGCAAATTTTGGTGAAGCTCTAGCTGCTCAACTAGCTGCTTCTCTAGCAGTTTCCATGGACCTAAAGACTTCTCCTTAGAAGGTGACTCATCTGTTGTCATTGCTGCATTGAAGACCCCAGCCCTCTCACAAGACTGGCATATCAACTCTGTCATTGCAGCAACTCTAGCATCACTCCCTGCTTCTTCTTCTCGGGAAGTAAGGAAAGGACACAGAAGTGCAAACTTCTCTGCACCAACCAAGTGGCATTTTGGGCAGCTGAAAGAGGCTTCTCGGGCTGCATTCCCATTTTTTTCCCACCTATCCCCCTCCCCTTTCTTCTATCCCTTTATGTAGTGGAAAGGACCCCCCTTTCCCTTATGTTCTTGCTTGTGATACTTTTGGTTCTCCTGTTTGAATGTTATTTGTTTGTTTGAATGTTTTCGAATTTTTTGTTGGATTTGTGGATTCTTGGGGTCATTTGGAACTTAGTCTATGATTTGGACTGTTCGGATTGGAATTTTTCATCCAAGTCCAAATTTACCAAAATGCCCCTCACACCCATGGAATAAGGTTTTTGCCCTAATTCGACCCCGTAGAGCGGAAATTCAAACCTACCTAATTTTTGGAGCATGAATCTTTTTCTCAAATGACTCAATTTGTTAACCCGGTCCTTGGAGACCTTGTTCAAGTCTCAAATGCCCTTGTTTCCCTAGAAGGGGCATTTTCATCTTTTACCACCTAACCTAATCAAATGGGTCCTAATTGATCACCATGGGATCCAATACTGCTTAGTTAATCGTTATCCTCATTATTTTTTATTAACCTCAAATTACCAAAATACCCTTATTTCCCTATAAGGAGCAATTTTGACTTTTAAGGCTTGTCTTATTCTAATACGCCTTAAATCATTGCTAGGTACTTCATATCTATCTAGCTAACCGAAATCTCAGATATTTTGATATTCCTAAAATGCCCTAATTTTTCTGACATCATTAAAGTCATATAAGCTTTGATTCACCAACACACAACTTCATTTTCTTTTCCTGTACCGAATGTGGGCATGTAGGACTAGGACTGTCTACATGGGCTTTTGCATGGGATAGTTTTTGCATAGAATTGGGAGCGTAGTGTTGATAAGGGTTTTCCATGCAGGACGATGGTATGTACGCGCGCTAGTGAGGCCGCTTCTTCCTCAGCTGCACACCAACGATCGCACCGAGCGCCATTACAAGAGGCTCAAGACCCCGAGTCCGAGCTAGAGGTTGTGATGGACGATGTGGAGAGTGATGATGTCACCCGAGATAGGCTAGGCCCTAGTGAGCCTATCAGAGAGGCCAGCACCACCACGGACGCAGAGGATGATGATCTTGTATAGAACCGCACCCGCTTTAGAAAGGACAAGGTCAGGCGCCGTTATTTTCACTACTACCATGGGCGCAGGATCATTGTCGAGAGGGGGGCCATTATAGAGGAGTTTAACGAGTGCACACCGAGGGTATGGGCAGTGCTAGATGCCCAAGGTTGGACGGACATGGTAGAGGATCACCGCCCTGCGGTAGGGGAGATAGTCTGGGAGTTCTACATGAACCTCCACTAGAGACGTGGCAACTCCTTCCGCACTTGGCTTAGGGGGACAATGATAGAGGTGACCCCTACACTTATCAACACGATCACCAGAGTACCTCGTGTACGTGACCCGACTTACCTATGGCCAGTCGACCATCTCCCCACTCGCGCTGATATAGTAGTGTGTTTCGCTGAGAGGTGCCCTCACCAAATGGAGTTGGACAGAGATGGTAGCTTTTAGATGAGTGATTTCAGCAATGATGTTCGATGCATCTACCACATTCTGGCGAGCCGAGTACTCCCAGCCATTAGCCATACGCTGATCACCATAGAGAGGGCACGTTGTCTTTATGCCCTATTGACCGAGGCTTCCATCAACTACAGCTCCTTAGTCACTTCCACAATGATGTCAGTCTAACTCTTGGACAAGGGATTCGTGTTGCCATACGGGGCCTTGATCACTCGGATCGTGGAGCAGTTCAGGGTGGATATGATAGGGCTGAGGGAGATTTAGCCAGAGAAAGGATCCATGGATGTATGCTTCCTCAACTCAAGTCAATCTCACTTACGAGAGGTGGAGCAAGAGCAAAAGGCACAGCGACAGTGAAGGGCAGCCCGAGCTGGTGGGGTACCTGCTAGGATAGAGGAGTGTTTAGATCGCTTCAAGGCTTCACTCTGAGAGACGTGGGAGGCTCTACAGTAGACACAGCAAACCCTTTGGGCAATACAGGAGGCTAGAGCTGATTATCACACTATTCTAGACAAGTTACGAGAGCACCTCATGGGGCCTTTGGACGTTAGAGACTACAGCATCCACAGTTCCAACTTCAATCGAGGTCGAGGGAACCCTGGGGCAAAGGGGAGTCCTAGTGCCCGTGGGAGCCCAGGCACGAGAGGGAGCCCAAGCGCAAGAGGGACAACTATATGAACGTTTGTAGAGCCGACTCCATGGAGGCGACCCCGCTCGTAGTTATTGTTGTGGTTATGTGATGTCTATCTTGTTAGGTTGTTGTTTTGTTTTCGGTTAAGTCCACCGCAGTGGTGGAAATTTTGGGTGTATCTTGCTACAACCTAAGTCCACCAGTTTTGGTGACAATTTTGTCTTGTATATATATCTATAACTGCTTGTGCATGTTGGTATGTTGGTATGCTATTTTTACTTTCCTTAAGCTTTGAACTGCGAAACCTTTAGCATGTTTTATTCTCTCTTTCCAAACTTTGAATTGCAAAACCTTTTTCAAAAATGGTTATTTCATCCTTGATTTTGAAAGCTCTAAATTTCGATGACGAAATTTCTATAAGGAGGGGAGAGTGTAATACCCCGATAAAAACCAACCTTTTTGTTAAACTAAATCTTTTCCATAAAAGCAATCAACAAAGGTTTTTATTGGTTTGGTGTTTTCACGAGACCCAAAACCCTTAGCGTTAACCTAATCACACCTTGAACCTTTAGAAAATAGAAGCCAAACACACAAACCTTTAGGAGGCGGACGTACGCTAGGTTTGGCAGACATACTCTGTTGTTTGTAGTGTGGACGTACTGGGGGGACCACTTGACATACTCTCTGCAAACCCTACAAGTGGACGTACGTGGGACCACCGAATGTACGCTACTTTTTGGAATACCCTTTGGGTAATACCTGGATGTATGAGACACCCTTTGGACTACTGTGCAAAGACCACCAGACGTACGCTAGGGTTGCTGGACGTCCGCTGCTCTGTCAGGGGGTTGGTGGCAAACTTTCCCTATCAATAGCCAGTTCCACCTCTCATTTCTCACACCTTTTTCCTTCCACTAGTATGCCCCTAGACTACCAAAACCCTTCCCTTGAGTTTTGAGTGAGAAATTGGTGAGAGTAAGCTTCAAAGAGGAGTTCCCAAGGAGGGGAGATCATGTCTATGCTTGGCTTTGGGGTAAGCTGTGTTCTCTTTGTGTTTATCATTGTTTTATCTTATATTTCTGCCTTGATGAGATTTTCCAAGTGCTTATTAAGCATTCTTTAAAGATAATGGTGTTTTCAACGGATTCTTTCAAAGTTTCGTTGTGTTGTGATTTCTTGCATTGCATGTGCTATTTTGCTAGCTTATAAGAGGTTTAGAGGTCTATAAATGCCTTAGAAACATGAACTATTTAAACATTAAAACGGAATGCTTAACACACTAAGCGGACATACGCCATCCGGGCCGGACGTATGGTCAGTGGGCAGAACACTGGTTTTGAGTTTCACACATGTATGCTTAGGCTTAACCATATTTCTAGGTTTCGTAAGGCTTAGAATAACAGTGTCTTGTATCCATTATAACAGGATTTAGCTTGGTCGGAGTACTCGCTCGAGTGCGCGAGGTAAGTAGACACTTACAACCTTTTTGCTTAAAAAGTGGGATATGTCAGTTGACTGACCACGAGTATGATATGAGCATGCTTACTTTCTGTAATTACTTAGTAATTGTGCTATTAATTAACTGTTAAGATGCATCGTACGTCATAGTAAGCCAGCACATACGGTATGAATGGCCATGAGCTTACTATATAGACTACATACTATGGTCAAATGTGTGTGTTATATGAGGGCTTTGGATCCATTGGTTTCGTAACCACGGTAGAACCATTCTCAATGGTTCGGTCACTATAAGACGAACGTCATTAGTTGGTGTGGGCCACTCGAGGTCGGACTCGATCGTGTCACTAATATTACATACGGCATGTTGTGCAATGGCTGGGGCACTGGCATTGTACTATAGGTCCCCTGGGACAGCGTCATCCCTACTGAGAAGGGGTAATATCTCAGGTAGACCATATATGGGAGTTATGACTTATAATGCATAGCCTTTCTTTGCAATAAAATAATTAGGTAATTATCGCTGGTTCTACACCATAAGCTTTGAAAACCCTAAAACCTATTAAATGGTGTATTAACTTAACGGAGGTAATGCCCTCTTTTTGGTTATTACTTAAAATGCTAATTTACTTTCATTAATTGGGCTTATGTCATACCTATGTTGTAAGGTTTACTTACTAAGTCGTTAGACTTATGCGGTTATTATTATCTAGGTAACCTGGTTTATTGCTATGGAAGTGGTAAGAGATGATACTGCCTAACTGGTTAGGCTTTACTTATAATTATAGAAATGTCTTTACTATTTAGCAGCTCCATGTTCTTACTTGATGAATTATATTGACTCTAATTTACTCACCTTTCCTTACATTTGCTCTTACATTTTCAGAAGGGTAATTTCCCGTTTAGTCACAAGTTGGCTTAAATGGGTAAATTGCTAGTGACTCCACAGGATTAGCCGAGGCTAATTTTGGGGGCGTTAAAAAAATAGCCGTGCAGTGCATGAAAAATAACATTGAACATTATGTGAGTTAAAACTCACCTGGGTCGTAATATGTCTCCAAGAATTCCAAATGATTCGGGTTCTCCAAATATGTGAAAAACCTTCTATTAATTCTATTTCTATCAAAATAACTCTAGAATAAGGAAAACATGAGCTATGAGACGGCTGGTGAAAATAAAGTCCCTTGTCACACTCTGGATACATCCGGGCTCGAGGCTGAACGTCCGCTGTGATACTTCGGACCGTACGTCCGATACGAGATTTTTAGCGAGAACCTCATTCTTCTCCAATTATCCACATATTCTCCAAATCAATTCTTAAGACTAACAAAGGGCTCCTAAGCCGAAATGAAACCTCTATGCAACGCAATCATGCTAAGTTAACAAAACGCTAACCTAAACAAGATTTAAAGCATAACTAAGCTAAAACTACGACTAACAACACAAGACAAAAATTGAGCAGTATAACGATGTAATTAAAGAGCTAGGTAATTGAGCATTACCTCCTTGAAGCTAAACTTCAAGAGTTCCTCCATCGGTAGCACCAAAAACATTCAAAACCTCACAAAACGGTCAACTGGTAGCCTGGGGATACAGCTAGGCGTGAGAAACAAAGAGGGGTAGGGGTATTTATAGGGAAGGGCTGCTACCAACTCCCTGAAAAGTAGCGGACGTCCGCCCAACCCTAGCGTACGTTTGGTACTATTACATAGCGGTCCAAAGGTTGTCTCGTACATCTAGGTATTACCTAAAGGGTATTCTGAAAAGTAACGTACGTTCGTGTACTTTTGAACGTACATCTGTGTACTATACATAGAGTACAACGTACTATCTATCAGCATATGTCTGGTGGTCCCTGATCGGTGTCAAATATTGTATATTGGACCCCCCTTAACTTATGTTTGTTAGGCTCTTAGCTTTGTTAATATTTAATGTTTTATCTTGTTTTAATGTTTTAGTGTGTTGTAGGTCTTTGGTGCAAAAGGTGGCTCAAAGGGGAGAAATGAAGCAAAGAAGGAGTCAAGCCCCTGGAAGTGCGTTTGAACGCACTTGGTGCATTCAAACGCAACTGCGGTCGAACACAGGGACCACGTTTGAACGCAGGTCCAATCAGCCCGCGTTTCCCACGTCGCCCTAGCCGACCCTATCGTACATCACTTCAACCTTGCGCCGTGGGCAGTTATGTGCGTTCGACCGTACATAGTACGTTCGAACGCAGGGCCTACTCTCGAACGCACGTAGCACGGCGGCACACCTGCGACCGAACGTACAGCACCACAATCGAACGCATGCAGTGTTGCGTTCGAACGCACCCCTGACCTGGCAGCACGATTTATTTTGTCTTTAAATAGAACCTTACCTCATTTTGTATATTTCACGCTTAGGAGACAAGTTGAGGCGCCCTCAGTGGCCTAAAACCTCATTGTTCTTGATTGTAAACACTCCTAAACGTCATTTCTTTAATTAATTGTTTTATTTCTTGTTGATTGTGTCTCCCTTTAGCATGGGAGGCTAATCTTCAACTAAGGCTAAAGATGAAGCCTCACCATGGATTTATTTGACATGCTTTCATAGTTAGTTTTACATTAATCTGTTTATTATTTGTCATGTGTGTTCGGTTCGGTTTAATTTCATGACAAAGTTGCATCGATTGTGCCGTAGTTGTTTAGTCTTTGCGTTTAGTCCGATGGATACATTTCATCGTTCGGGTTACGTTCATTTACCATTGTAGTTAGTGTTAAATCACTTTCACTTTGGATCCTTTGGACCTAAACCGTTCATGTTTTGTCTTTTTTCAAATGGGCAGACGTTTTGATTATTTCAATAGGCGCAATAGGACATGCATAGGGCGTAAGGATGCATGAACTAAAGTGACACTAGAACATGCATCGCTTTTAATCGATAGACAGATGTTTAATTAACTGTGTATTTAAATATGGTGAGGTGGATTCTAGACCTTAGGATTTTTATCTCTTTGTTTTATTGCATTTTAATTAGGTTTTATTTTCTGCGCACCATGTGTTTGCTTTTGGGACTAGGTTAAGATATTATTAGTTTAGGCATTTAGAATTGATTTTTAGCAAAGCCGATTCTCTGTGGGTTCGACACTCGTACTTGCACATCCACTGTATTACAAACGACTCGTGCAATTGGCGAGTACAATTAAATTTGTACGTATCAAATTTTGGCGCCGTTGCCGGGGAGTCGTTGTTTTGTTTAAATTAAGGGGAAAATACGTTTTAGCCCCCTCAACTATCACCCTTTTACGTTTTAGCCCCCTAAAATATCAAACGTTGTTAAGTGGCCCCCTCAACTACCAAACAGTTACGTTTTAGCCCCCTCCGTTAGTTTTTACCGTGAAATTGGATGGAAACATCAAAACTACGTCGTTTTGAGATTGCAAGTTACCAAAATACCCTCAACTAATGGAGGGGGCCAAAACACAACTGTTTGGTAGTTGGGGGGGGCCATTTAACAACTTTTTCTTCCCCTTTGCTTTTCGTTTTTCTCTGCCTAGCTTGGCTAGCCATGGCTTTGTGCTACTGGGCTTACCCCGGCAGCCCTGGATCAAACTCAAGAGAGGGAGGCACACGACTGTGTGGACTTAAAGCTTCCTGGAAAGCAGCAGGAGCTGATCAATGCTGTAGCGGGTGCAGCTAAGAAACCAGTTGTTCTGGTTCTTCTTTCTGGTGGTCCGGTTGATATATCTTCAGCCAAGAATGACAAAAATATCGGAAGCATCTTGTGGGCTGGTTATNACTCTACCTCGTTGCTCTACTCTCTCCGCAATAGCCCAGGTTGCCTGACCATGTCTCGTCACCAAAATCACCAGGGTTTGGGTGGTTGACCTGTTGGAACACAAGGCGAGGGTAAGAGTGAACCGGGACGTCGAGCTGAGCAAGCATGCATACAAGCTTGGCCATAACGTAACAACATTGGTCCAGGCCCTTGCGGAGGATATGGGCGTGGACTTGTTTGATTTGGACGAGGTTGGTGGAGCCATGGAGAAGAGAGACGAGCCGCTCCTCTAGAAGCCTTCGTCGCTGAAGCTGAGAGAAAGGAATGAAAATTTACGTTGAATTTATTTGTGGGTGTCCTTGCTTTTGTGGGAAAATGTTTGGAGTAGCGATGGTGGAGAGCTTGCGGCAGGGCTGCCGGGGTAAGCCCAGTAGCACAAAGCCATGGCTAGCCAAGCCAGGCAGAGAAAAACGAAAAGCAAAGGGGAAGAAAAAGTTGTTAAATGGCCCCCCCAACTACCAAACAGTTGTGTTTTAGCCCCCTCCATTAGTTGAGGGTATTTTGGTAACTTGCAATCTCAAAACGACGTAGTTTTGATGTTTCCATCCAATTTCACAGTAAAAACTAACGGAGGGGGCTAAAACGTAACTGTTTGGTAGTTGAGGGGGCCACTTAACAACGTTTGATATTTTATGGGGCTAAAACGTAAAAGGGTGATAGTTGAGGGGGCTAAAACGTATTTTCCCCTTAAATTAATTTTGCTTGCTTAGATTAATTCTATTTTTCTACTAGTTATTTTTATTGTGCATTTATTTTATTTATTTCGTGCTTTTGTATAGAAAAAAAATCCAAAAAAAAAATTAGATTAGTGTTTGTTTTTGCATTTTTTTTAGTTTAAGTTCAGTTCTGGAAAATCAGGCGCCGACAGTGCGGTCGAACGCAGATTCTGCGTTCGAACGCACTTGAGCCTATTCCTTCGGCCCCGTACCTGCGCTCGCGATACAATCTTCTGCGTGCGAGCGCGCGCCTCTAACAGACCGTAGTGCGCCGTTGCGAACGAACGCACCTCTGTTGCGTTCGAACGTACGTGCACAGACTGCTACATTTCTTCATATCTGCGTGTCTGCGATCAATCGTAGTGTCCTGCGTTCGAACGCACATCAGCTGGCTGCACCATCAGACCCGAGGCAGTGTATGTGTCCTGTTTTCTTTTTTTTAGTTATTTTATTTAATTATTGTTTTGTCTGTTATTATTTATTTATTTGTTGTTGTTAGTTTTGTTTAGTTTAATTCTATTTTTGATTATTTAATTCGGTTATTATTTTTGTTAGTTTATTTATTAGTTATTTGTTTAGTTTAATTTTTTGTTAGTTTTTGTTTATTTTTATTTTATTTTTGTATTTTGTTACTTGTTTCATGTGGGATATTTTGAACTGTTTGGGTGAAGCATGAGTCTTCCGTTTAATTATTTTGATGTTTCTCCTAGTGGTAGGACGCCTAATCCTGCCAATTTTCACCCACATGAACCATGTTCACACTGCTCGAGCCCTTACCATAGTTTAGGTGATTGTCCACATTAGGGACAATTTTCTAATTTTTCACATGAGCAGTTAAACACCAGTTTCTCCAGTCCTGGTTTTGAATCAGATTCAAATTTTTATAACCTGGATTGGAGCAACTATTCTGATTTTTCGTGGCATGATCATGCTACGGAAAATTTTTCTCCCCAGGTTGACGAACTGCACCATCCTGAATATCCACAGTTCGACAACCATTTTTCTTCCCATTCATCATTTGACTATCCTCTTGAGAAATCTTCTTTGGAAGAAACTCTTAAGGAATTCATGGAACTAGTCAGCCAAACCACCATTCCTGAGCCACAAGAACCATCATTAGAAGACGCACTCGAGGAGTTTAGGAAAACAGTCGACCAACCTTGTCAAGAAATCATAGATGCCACTGTGGCAAACACTAAACAGTTGCAAGGTTGGAAGGACAGCTTGGTCATCTAGTTGCTGAGTTCAACAGAATTGAGGAAGAGGAACTTCAAAGTCAGGAGATGGCTAGAGGGCAGTACATGATTGATGAGGATTGCCCTAATCATGAGCATGTCCAAGCCACCATCACATGTAGGAGTGAGGAAATTGTTGATGATGTTGCAAGTCAGTTTAGCTTAGAGGACCCTAAGATGGAATGTTTCACCCCAGATGACTATGACTAGACCTTGATAGGTGATCGTACCAAATTTAGGTACTCGCAAGAGAACGAACCGTTAGG
>CM017321.1:30333787-30356576 GCA_006937295.1 Carpinus fangiana
TAAAGTTTAAAAAAAACGGAAAATGAGTGTTTAATGTATTTAGCTTATTCTTATTGGGTGAGATTCATCTTTAACCTTAGTTACTTTTATCCCAATAGTTTTCAGTTTAATTTTATTTCTGCACTTTTAAATTGTTCGAAATCAACCCTCTTTGGGACTAGGTTAAGGTACGTTTACTTTAGGAGTTGTATTAGTGTTTATTTACAAAACGCCGTTCTCTGTGGTTCGACCTCGCATTTTCACGCGCACTTTATTGCACACGATTCGTACACTTGCGAGTATTATTTTTGATACGATCACTTGTTCGTAAAGCCATCATACTTCACGTGCCTATTGAGCTGCCATGGACGTCCTAGCAATAAGTGTCCCGCTTGCATCGGTACTACATCACACAACACTTCATCTTCGAATTTACTGATTCGAAATGCAAGCACTTGCTTGTTCACCCTTATCTCACCACTATCATTTAGCCATTGCAACTTGTACGGTCTAGGGTGCTTTACCATGGGCAATCCCAATTTCTCCACCATAATTGTGCTTGCAACATTAGTACAACTACCACCATCAATAATCATACCACATACCTTGTCTTTAACGTAGCACCTAGTGTGAAAGATGTTCTCCCGCTGTACTTCATCAACTCCTTTTGCTTGCATGCTCAATGCTCACCTTGCCACCAATGTCAATGCGTCAGGGGCTAAATACTCCTCCTCGAAAACATCCTCGAATGGCGGCATGTCGTCGGTGTCGGAATCTTCACACTCGGTCACAATTTCACCATTGGCTTGCAACACCATGACTAGCTTGTTTGGACATTGACTTGTTATGTGGCCCCCCCCGCCTTGACATCTAAAACATTTAATATCACGATTCCTAGATGATGAGAATCAATAAGCATCATCAAAGGATCCATTGCTGGCTGATTAAATGACTGATTGGCATCCCTATTTTAGACCTTTCCAATTCCATACCAATTGATTGGCTGATTGATCTATTGAAAACATTCCATCGGTGATTTCTTTTCCTGGAGGAGTTGCTAATTTAAGACGAAATCAGCATTAATTTTAGGATTCTTTTATTTAGTTTTTCATAATTTTCCTTTGGTAATTTGTATTCCTATTTCAACCACGCATTATAAATAGCATGGACTCATTGTATTGAGGGACATGAAATGAAATGAAATAAATATTTTAAAATGTGAGGTTTGCTCCATCTATTGGTTCTTCAAAGAACCTATGAACTTATCAAGGATTCTTCCTTGCGGCGTTCAAATATTTTACCATCTGTTCATGATTCAATTATAACCATTGGGAGGTTTTGTTACTTTATACTTTTGGTTCGCGTTTTATTTATAAACGTTGGGTCGAGGTTTGTAACTTTATACCTTTGGTTCGCGTTTTATTTATAAACGTTGGGTCGAGGTTTGTTACACCGTTGGTTCGCGTTTTAATTATAAACGTTGGGTTGGGGTTTCCTATCAAATCTGAATTTTAGCTTTCTTGGGTCTATATTCCAATATTGTTGTTGGGTCTCAACGGCATATCATTGAGGTTCGCATCAATGGTTGCATTCTTCACCTCCATGGTTGCTTTCTTCACCTCCTGAATGGCCTAGCTATTTATCATTGATGCGAACCTCAATGATATGCCGTTGAGACCCAACAACAATATTGGAATATAGACCCAAGAAAGCTAAAATTCAGATTTGATAGGAAACCCCGACCCAACGCTTATAATTAAGAGCCTATTTATAGGGACTAGGAAACCCTAAAACCCTAATTACAGTCGTAGGTCAGTCTCCTAGTCTAATTAGGAGACTGAAAACCAAGTTTTCGCAATAAAAAAGCGATTTCCGTGTTGTGCACGCCCGACGATCAATCTTAGGCTTTGGGCGATCGATCACAGGTGCAGCTATGATCGTTTACAGCTACAAAATGATGCCAACTTGTCCCTTTTAGCCCAATTTCCAATGAACCTCTTGCATTTGATCTAAAACACAAAAACAAAGCAAAATCAAACAAATAACATTGCTAAGGAATTAATATATGTGAGTTAAGGGGCTTGAATGTGCAACATTCGGCGCTTATCAATTAGGTATTCATGATATGATTGGATCATTGGCATCTTGTTATATTAATTGACCATAATTAGTGGTGGATATCAAAGCCCTACACTTTTATTTATTTTTATTTCTTTTAAATAATATCAATTGCGTGACACTTTTGGTATTTTAATTTAGTTAATTAATTCAAAACAAAATTAACAATCTCCGTGGGATCAATCTCGCACTTGCTGCACTATATATTACTATTTTGATCTTGTGCACTTGCGAGTTAAAACATACTACATATTATCTATTAATTTAGGTAGTATTTGGCACAATAATACGCAACACCTGCTCCTTCTTGTTCATGGTCTTCACCGGTTCTTCTACGTTGGTTAATCCCTCATGGATTTCCAACGGCTCATACTCTACAATTACATCAGGGTTAGCGATGTACTTCCTCAGCAAAGATACATGGAAAACGTCATGCGTTCTGGCCAAATCTGGGGGTAAGGCAATCCTTTAAGCCAAATTCCCTACTTTCTAGTGATCTCGAACTTCCCAACGAATCCGGGGTTAAGCTTCCCCCTCTTCCCAAACTCTTCTGTCAACTCTGAGCTACGCTCATCCTCTCCTTGATGACACTCAACTAGTCACTAGTGTCCTGAATCAGCTATGGCCCCAACATCTACCTCTCATCCATATAGTGCTTCATACGGCGCCATTCCAATAGCCGCCTGATAATTGTTGTTGTAGGCAAACTCGATCACAGGCAAGTACTGAAACCAGCTACCTTTGAATTCCAATAGACACGCTCGCAGCATATCCTTTAGGATCTGGTTCATCTGCTTAGACTAACCGTCTGTCTGAGGATGGAAAGAGGTACTGAACTTCAACTCCTTCCCCATTTCCTTCTGAAGACTTTGCCAAAATCTCGAAGTAAAATGAGAGTCTCAATCAAAAATGATCGCCGACGGTACTCCATGCAAACGGACTATATTCTAGACATATAGTTTGGCCAACTTATCCATTAGATCCTTAACCTTTATGGGAATAAAGTGAGCAATCTTCGTTAGACGATCGACAGCAACCCAAACGGAATCTTCCCCAGCGGGTGCTTGGGTAACCCCAAAATAAAGTCCATATCAGTCTCGTCCCACTTCCACTTTAGTATAAGCAACGGTTTAAGCGTCCCAGCCAGTCTCTGATGCTCCACCTTCACTTGCTGGCAGGTTGAACATTGCTCCACAAACTTCACAATGTCCCTATTCATATTGTTCCACCAATATGACCCCTTCACATCATGGTACAACTTGGTGCCTCTAGGATTCACAGTGTACGGAGAATGATGAGCCTCACTCATTATCTCCTTCCTCAGTCCTCCGATTCCCGGCACACACACTTGCTTGAAATGGGTGAGCAACTCATCCTCCTTAAGACAAAACTCCTTTGCCTTCCCTTCTGCAAGTAATTGCTTGATCTTGTCACACTCAGGGTCCTCAAGCTGAGCAACCTTGATTCTTGCTTACAATTCTGACTGAACCATTAGGTTAGCCATGTATACAAGCGTACCTTCCCCTACTACTTCCAATCCCATCCCAGCGAATTCCTTGATCAACTGGGGCTGAGAAATCCCAAAAGCAGCAAGCTCCACCATAGATTTCCAGCTCAACGCGTCTGCTACCACATTAGCATTGGTAGGATGATAATTGATCTCACAATCATAATCCTTGATCAGCTCCAGCCACCTCCTCTGCCTCATGTTCAACTCCTTCTGAGTAAAGAAATACTTCAAGCTCTTATGGTCCGCGTAGATCTTGCACCTCTAACCATACAAGTAGTGCCTCCAAATTTTAAGAGCAAACACAACCGCTGCCAACTCCAGGTCGTGTGTAGGATAGTTCTACTTGTACGGCTTTAGCTGGCATGAAGCATAGGCAACAACGTTGTCGTTCTACGTTAGTAGGCATCCTAAACACTTCTTAGAAACGTCGTTATACACCACTAAATTACCAGATTCTATAGGTAATGCCAACACTGGAGTAGTCACCAATCACCTTTTCGGCTATTGGAAACTTTTCTCACACCCATCCGTCCAAAGAAAACGAGCATTCTACCTAGTCAAAGCAGTGAGTGGTTTCGACAGCTTCGAAAAACCTTCAACGAAGCGTCGATAATAACCAGCGAGTCCTAAGAAACTCTGAATCTCAAACATGCTAGATGGTCTTGTCCACTCCACAACAGCCTTCACCTTCTCCTGATCAACTGCTACTCCTTCACCAGAAAGACAAGCTATCTAGCCAAAACTCGCACTTCTCGAGTTTAGTATAGAGCTTCTCCCTTCGAGGCTTCTCCAATGCCTTCCGTAGATGCTCCTCGTGCGCCTCTGGCGTCTTTGAGTAAATCAAGATGTCATCAATAAAGACAACGGTGAACTGATCCAAGTAGTCATGAAAGATTTTGTCCATCGTTAGTCCGAAAGACATCACTAAAAACGCATAGTGTCCATATTTTAAGAATGTCCTCTCCCTTCACCCTTACTTGCTGATAGCCTGAGCTCAAATCAACCTTAGAAAACACTCACGCTGATGGATTTCAAGGCACCACTTCGAAGGATCTTGTTCAAGTACCAATTGGGTCTATTTGAGAAGGATCGGATTGCAAGGCTATTATAGGCGTCCAGCTCTTCTTTCCTATTTTAGCTTATTTCCTATGCTGGAATTTTAATTATATTTGGGTCTCATTAGTTAATTAGGTTATTTATATTTAAATGGATGTTTTATCTATATTTTAAGAGTTATTGTAACGGGCTTGGCCCAAAGTCATCTTATCTAGTTAGAGATATTTTATGATTGGATAATGGGCTTAGCCCAAAGTTAGTCAAATTAGGGTTAGGTTTTATTTTACAGCGTCTATTTAAATACTCTTTGTACTCCTATGGAGAACAGATTTTGATTATTCATAAAACATGTGAGGTTTATTCTCTTTGGTTCTTTGAAGAACTACTTGAACTTTTCGGGATTTCCCGTGGCGTTCATCTTGACTTATCAAATGAAAATTCCACCACCGTTTGTGGCATCTTCCTTATACCGAGGTTCTTGTTTGTCATAAACAACGGGTCGAGGTCTTCCATTCGAATCTGTCCATAGAACGATCTTGGGCTCCCTTTCGTTGTTGGGTCTCGTTATTCTTGGCGGGGTTCACATCACACGCCCCTTGTAGCTGATCCAACAGGTCGTCAATCCTTGGCAAAGGATATCGATTCTTGACCGTCACCTTATTCAACTCCCGATAATCAAAGCACATCCTCATTGACCCATTTCTTCTTAACAAACAACACCGGCGCTCCCGATGGTGATGTACTAGGTCGAATAAAACCCTTATCCAAAAGCTCCTAGACCTGTTCCTTTTGCAGCTTCAACTCCAACGACGCCATCCTATTTGGCGCCTTAGAGATAGGATTAGTGCCTGGCACACACTCCCTCTACGGTGGTAATCCAAAGTAGTCTGTCAAAAAGACATCTGGATACTCGCACACCACAGGAATATCTTCCAAATTCTTTTTTGCTTGCTTCGTTGGAGCAACAACGAATGCCAGAAGTGCTTGACCTCGTCCGACGATAAGCTTCCTAACTTGTATGGCCGAAATCGCTGGAGGTAAAGACCTCGCCCGTGATCCAACGTATGTCACTTTTCCTTCTCCCCATGGTGTAAGCGTCACTTGCTTCCGAGTGTAGTCGATAACCACTGGATGCCTCGCAAAGCAAACCATTCCGAGAATAACGTCATAACTAAGCATAACGAGAACAACTAAGTTTGCGGGGAAGTACACTTCCACAAATAAATGCTAACAGGGCATTCACAAACTACACGTATACAAACCACAGTTTTCCCAACTAGAGTAGTTACAGCTAGATCAAGTTCCAAAGTTTTCACACCGAGTCTAGATAACCTTACGAACACAATAGATATGAAAGAGTGGGTAGCCCCCAAATCAAACAAAACTGAAGCTTCAAGTATAGGGGCAGTACCTGTCACTACTTCCGATCCTTCTTCCGGCTCTCATGGAACAAGCGCGTAAACTCGAGCTGGCGCTAACGGCTTCTAAGCAACTCCCATGCCCACGCAATCCTTGCTAAAGTGCCCTAACTGGCTGCACCAATAGCAAGTCTCGGTTGCCATCCTGTAGGGTCCCCAGTGTACACGGTTACACTTCTTGCACAGTTCTGACGTTTGATTCTTCTGCGAGGAAATTGGAGGGTTACCAGAGGTACGTTCTTGTGACCTCTGAGGTAGAAAACTCCCCACCGCCATTCTCTTAGCTGGCCCGGCTCCTCCAACTGATGTACCAGCTCCTTGAGTCTCTTCTGATCCGCGTACTCTGCCACATTCTCCTTCAGACTTTCCTCATAGATCAATGCCTTATCGACAAATGTCATGATTTGAATACGAGAGTTCAGACCCCATTCGAACTTCTTAGCCTTCTCTTCCTCAGTCGAGATGAGATATAACCACAAACGAGACAATTGTAGAAACTTCGCAGCATACTCAATCACCGACATCCCTCCATGGACCAAATCTAAAACTCTCGTGCCTTTGTCTCCTGCACGACTCGGGGAAAGGAGTGTCGATTGAACTCGTGCTTGAAGACTTCCCAAGAAATGGCAGTCTCCGAACCCAAGTCAGCGACAAGCACTACTTTCTTGTCCTGCCACCAGTGCTTAGCTTCTCCAGTCATCTTATAAGGGTAGCTAACAACTCCTCCATGTCGTTCATCCAATTCTCAGCACATATGTGGTCGCCTCTCCCTTCAAAACTCTCCTTCAGAGAACATCCAGTCCCTTCAGCTGGCTGTCTCGCAACCCTATAGTGATCTAAGGCCGAAACCAATTGGCCAATCCGGTCCATTGGGAGTGTTGCTTCATCAATGGGAGTGTCCATAGGCTCGGGGTGAACGCTTCCCTCACCGATCTCCAGCGCGTTAGGTCCGGTTTCAGGGTTCCTTTGGGGCAGCATTCTCTACAGCGAAGAGTAGAGTTAGAACCGACTCTTCTAGAACCAATTCGACCAAGTCTAGAGACTAAGTCCTAATCCATTATCTAGCCTAATCTCTGGTGTGATCATGGCCAAAGTTCTCTCTTTTCCCTTTATCCTATAGTCATCGTTTCAAAGCAAAAGCTCTGATACCAACTGTGACGACCCTGATGGGCCAATCAACTAACTAGTAATTTATCCCACGGCGCTATCTTAGCCTTGTCCCTCTCAGAACAAGATCTCTAGGACTACGGGATACAGAGACAGTAAATACCAGAAATAAAGTACTACGTCACCACAATGTTATAAATAGTCATCAAATGTACTAGTCATCAGAACATCATCAGGAAAATAGATATAACCCAAAATAACAAAATATCAACATAGTTCACAAAAGATCAACAGATCAAAGCCTAGACTCACGCTTAAGAAGAACTTGAGTCTTAGTCAAGCTTAAGAAGAACTTGAGTAATCTTCGACGGTATCTTCGTCTAGTGCAGCTAAACCGCGCAATTATTCGTAATGATGGGAGAAATACATAAATAAAAAGGGTAAGTCTAAGACTTAGTGATTTTTAACCCAGATAATACCTATGCCAGTTTAGTAATGAACTTGGATGTATAATAAGCAAAAGCAATTCAATTATGACAGCTTACATTATATGTGATATATATCTAACAGATGGTATATGCATATGATGTAAACAACAGTCATAGTTCAACAGTATGGTCTACCTATGACAATCCTAAATTGTTTAGGGTATTTTCAGTTTACTCATAGGTTTCTAAAAAGAGTTGGCATAAGTTAACATTGAGAACGGACAATTGGAAAAAAAATATATATATATTAATATAAAAAAATATATGTAGTTATATCTGCGTAGGTATATGTTGGTATATAATGATAGTAATAATAATTAATAAAATAGATAATAGTATTAATAGTATTAATAAAATTAAGTAAAGGTATATAAAAAAATAATAATAATAAAAAACCCTAAGTGCCGCCTACTCAAAGAAAACCCTAAAACCGTGCCTCACCTTAACCGAATGACAAGCCTCTGCCGCCTCACCTCATTTCCTCACATCGCACTCAGCTTTTCATTTGTACAATTCTCAATTGTGTCAGGTATGGTGCCTTGCCTTACAAATTGTTTTGTTTTTCTTATATATATATTCAACGTTGAACACAAGGGGGGGGGGGGGGGGGGGNGTTTTGTCTTGTGGTAATTTTGTCTTGTAGTGGGGAAGAGAGAATTGGTTTCTTTCTTTTACTCCTCACGCGCAGCAACATATATATGTCTCACACCTTCAAGTACAAATTGGGCCGGTTACGAGGGCACGAGCAAAGAAGTTCAATGATGTACTCAACGGACTTATTCAGGAGTTATGGACTCAAGCAAATTCGTGGAGGCCCATTGAGCATGATCCACGTGGGCAACAAAGAATCGTCACCTTGATTCAAGTTCTAGAAGGATCCGGTCAAGGCTAAGAATTGGCAAGAAATATTTTGAGTCTATTCTAGAAGGATCGAATTGCATGGCTACTCTAGGCGTCCAGCTCTTCTTTCCTATTTTAGCTTCTTTCCTATGCTAATTAGGTTGGAATTTTAATTATATTTGGGTCTTATTAGTTAATTAGGCTATTTATATTTAAATGGATGTTTTATCTATATTTTAAGTGTTATTGTAATGGGCTTGGCCCAAAGTCATCTTATCTAGGGTTAGAGATATTTTATGATTACATAATGGGCTTAGCCCAAATCAGTCAAATTAAGGTTAGGTTTTAGTTTACAGTACCTATTTAAATACTCTTTGTACTCCTGTGGAGGCAGACATTGATTATTCATAAAACTTGTGAGGTTTATTCTCTTTGGTTCTTTGAAGAACTGCTTGAACTTATCTTCCATTCGAATCTGTCCATAGAACGATCTTGGGTTCCCTTTCGTTGTTGGGTCTCGTTATTCTTGACGGGGTTCACATCAATTAATTTGTCTTATTTCTTCACTCTTGCCATAGACATGCAAACACTCACCGTCTGTCATCTATATATATAACAATTTGAAGGACTTATATATATACATATACACACTTGAGGAATACTTTAAAGTATAGATATATATATTTATATATGTACGTAATGTTTTGAAGTATTTTTTTGAATATATGTACTGCTTCAAAATATATAGATATATATATATAATGATTCAAGGTATTCATATATATATATATATGTGCATGTAATTTCTCGGAGTGTATATATATATGTACAGTTGTGTAAAGTTTACTTATCTATCTATATAGATTAATATAGAATAAATGAGAGAAAAATTTGTATAAACAAATAATTCAAAGTACATTAAGATATATTATATAAATATATGTATTATGAATCCGAATATGGAATTTTATGGGAAAGCCTACCTAAATACCTAAGAAAGTTTATTCTCAATTGATTAGCTAGCCAACTCATAGAAGTAATAGAATGCATTACTATGATGTTTATGAGGGTGGTAACATGTTTGTATTTCCTTCAGGAGATTAGTTAGCAGTCAGAGGAAATTATTGGCTATAGTTATAAGAGGTAAGTGAATTTATTATCCCTTCCTATTTATGAAATTTTGTTTGAAAATAGTAAAATGATCATTTTGTTTATATTACCGAATTATGTTATATGCATGATAAGTTTGAGAAAAAGAAATGTTGAGAAAACAATGACGTCTTTAAGAAATTTTGAGAAATGATGATAAACACTCTACATGATGCCCTACGATGTATAAAGAAGTATTAAGAGAAATACAAGAAATGAGAAAAAGTTTTACAATGAGGGCACATGTATGGAGGAGAGTATTTTTTGCCCAAGAGAAACAAGAAAGAAGCTTGGTGTCAATGTTAAGGATGGAAGCGCAACCGCTGAAAGAGGCTCTGCTAGAAGGTGATTCCATCGTAGTTTTATTTTGCCATGCTGAGTGCACCTAGAGTTAATCGGTTGGCCAGGGGATGGGGCTGCGGCCACAGTATCTTGTCCTAGGTCGCAAGGACTGTCAATAATTTTATTGATGATAATGTTTTTATTATGCTTTATGTTTCTTGATCGTACCAAATTTAGTACTCGCAATAGTACGAACCGATGTTCATATAGCATTTGCGAAGTACGTGTTTGTATCCATAGGGAACCGCACGTGTTTAAAATTAACTTTAATTCTAGACTAATATTATCTTAACCTAGTTCCTATTTGGGAGGGTGTTTTTGAAATAATGGAAACATAAACTAAATAAATTGCAGTGAAATAAACAAAATAAATACTAAGGTTAAAGAATCCACCTCACCAAATCAAATACGCTAGTTAAATACACTAAGCTAATTAATCCCTCTATCGATTGAACCAAAGCTTAATCTATTGTGCCTATTGAATGATTCAAAGAATCCGTCCCGTTGACGAAAGACAAAACATAAACGATTTAGTCCAAAGGATCCAAAGTGAATGTGATTTAACACAAATGACAATGGATAAATAGACTTAAATCGAATGATGAAATATATCCATCGGACGAAAGACAATGAATAAACAACTTCGGCACAATCGAACTCGATTTTGTCACTAAACCAAATTGAAACGACTAAGTGGTATGTAAATGACAGAATTAAATAAACATAATGTAAAAACTAACATAATATCAATGGTGAGGCTTCATCCTCAACCTTAGTTGAGGATTTAGCCTCCCATGTAAAAGGGAGACACAAGCAAACTAAAATAAAGCAATAATGCGCCCATGAAACGTATGGCATAAAAATATTACACAAGGGTCGTATTTATAGAAAACTAAAGTGCTGCCAGGCCACAGGGATGCGCTCGAGCGCAGGCATGTATGCAATTGATCGCATGAGGTGAGATCGATCTTGCCCCTTAGGCTCAAGCACAATGTGCTCGATCTCACCACGTGCGCTCGAGCACATTGGCAGGGGCACCAAACTTCTCTTTAAGCCATTTTCACCCTTGTAACTATGGTATGAATGCAAGGACCTGTAACACCATAAAACACCAAAACAACATAAAAACATTAGATATTAACAAAACCTATAGCCTAACAAATATAAATTAAGGGGTGTCAAATATACAATATTTGGCATTGATCGTTTCTTATGCTATTTAATTATTTAAAAATATACTAGGAACATATGTAGTTATGAGTTTCATTTTTCAAAACGGGATAAGGAGTAAAACTACCTATGGTTGAGGATTTCACTTACTGGGACCCTTTTAGGCTCGTCAGTTTTATTTCTTGTTTCAAGTGATGATCAGGTTCCTTTAGGAGGCCGGAATGGGGGTGGGTGTATTTATGAATTTCTTGTGATATCACACTAGTCAAGTTAATAAGTGCGTTGGCATTTTAGAGATTGATGAAATTATTTTAATAAGGAACGCTATTAGCATTTGTGAGAAATATTTTTGTTAAGCAGGAATATTTCAGTTTATTTTTAAGGACATGATATTCTAGAGTTTCACGCATTCATTTTATATTAGTCTTTTATTAATTGATAAACCTTATGGACTAGGGATGTTTCACTACCCGAGATATTACCCCTTCTCAATAGGGTTACCCGAGATATAATGCCAATGCCCCAACCATTGGACAACATACCATTAGTGGCACGATCGAGTCCGACCTCAAATGGCCCACACCATTTAATGATGTCCATCCTATAGTTCAGCACAACGTTCGTATAAGGTGTTTTTGTGTTTGGAAACGTTCATGAGGTGAAATTCTTGCAATTCTATTTCAAGGAGTTATGTTAAATCCTTAGCTTTTTAAATACGTCATTATGCTGCTCGTTTTATGTTTAGTTGTAGTTTCTAGCCTAGTTACACTTTGAAACTCATTTGGGTTAGCGTTTTTGTTAGCTTAGTTGTAGTCTCGTTTTATGTGAAGAGAAAATGAGGTTCCTTCTGGGAACCAACATAGCGGGCGTACAGTATTGTGGATGTATGGCCCGTCGTGACACGGTGGACGTACGGCTTTGAGCTTAGAAGTACGGTCAGTGTTTTAGTGGAATTAGGACTAATAGAAGGTTTTCCACCGATTTGGAGAACCCGTATCTTTCGGAGTATTCGGAGACGCTTTTCGATCTAGGTGAGTTTTAACTCACATAATGCATATTTTACAACTCTCACAGTTTATACTTATTGCACATGAACTCTGTCATTTTGCGAAAAACATTGTGCTGAACATGTTATCCAAGTGAGACTTGTAAAAATGACATCCATGAAAAATACAAACAAGATAATTGCATCTTATGACATGGTATACCAGTACGTGTGGTAGTATTGGCGATGGGCTTACTATACATATTAGCTTTGTGGTCAAATGTGTGTGTTATACAGGGCTTTGGATCTATTGGTTTCGTGACCTTGGCGCAACTATTCCCAATGGTTCGGTCAATATAGAACCGACGTCATTAGTTGGTGTGGGCCACTCGGGGTCAGACTTGATCATGCTACTAATGTTACGTATGATATGTTGTGTAGTGGCTGGGGCACTAGAGTTGTATTATAGACCATACTGTTGAACTATGACCATTGTTTACATCTTATGTATATCATTACTATAAATATATCACGCATTAATAAACTGTTGTTTACATCATATGCATATATCATTTATTATATATATCACGTAATAAATAAGCTGTTATGACGGAACTGCTTTTGCTTATTAAACATCTGAGTTCATTACTAAATTGGCATGGGTATTATGTACGTTAAAAATCACTAGGTCTTACACTTACCCTTTTCCTTTATGTTTCATCTCCTATTACGATTATTATTACTTGGGTGCTAGCTCAGGACTCGATCCATGTGATCTTTCAAGACATGGACCCTATTTGGAGGCCGTGTAGACATGATAAAGATTTTGATTTCACTAGCTCTACTTAAGCTTGGTTCAAGGCTTTGATCTGTTGATCTTTTGTGAACAATATTGGCGTTTATTCATTTGGGTTGTATCTGTTTTCCTGCTGATGGTCTAATAACCAGTACATTTGGTAACTATTTATGAAATTATGATGACGTAGCATTTTATTTATGGTGTTACTGTGTGATGTTTCAATTACTGTCTCTTAATCCTATAGTCTTGGTTCTTGTGCTGCAGTTTTCTCGTTACGACGAGGAAAGTGATTTTTCGGAGGTCATGTTTTGGAGGGACTTGGCTGGGATAGCGCTCCATGATTTGCCCATCGGGCGGGGCGTCACAGTTGGTATCAGAGCTTTTGCTTTGAGGGGACAATAGGATAGAGGAAAAAGAGAACATAGACCATGATCACATTAGAGATTAGGGATAAGTGATTAGGACTTAGTCTCTAGGTCGCTTGGTTCTAGTAGAGGGAAGTGTTCACCTCGAGCCTGTGGACATTCCCATTGATGAAGCAACACTCGTAGGAGGCCAAATGATGGATGCGATTGGCCAATTGGTTTCGGCCTTACATCGTGATAGGGTTACGAGACAGCTAGCTGAATGTACTGGAAGTTCTCTGAAGGATTTTTGTAGTCATCACTTAGAGAGTTTTGACGGAAGAGGCGACCACATCCACGCTGAGAATTGGTTGAAGGACGTGGAGGAGATGTTAGCTACCCTTGGATGTATGAATGAGCAGAAGGTGGCTTTTGCTGCTATAAGCTGACTGGAGAAGCTAAGAGCTGGTGGCAAGACAAGAAAGTGGCGCTTGTAGCTGACTTGGGTTCGGAGAATGCCATTTCATGGGAAGTCTTCAAACACGAGTTCAATCGGCACTTCTTTCCCAGAGTCGTGCAGGAGGCAAAGGCACGAGAGTTTTGGATTTGGTCCAAGGAGGGATGTCGGTGATTGAGTACGTTGCAAAGTTTCTGCAGCTGTCGCACTTTGGGTTATACCTCGTCCCGACTAAGGGAAAGAAGGCGAAGAAGTTTGAACAAGGCTTGAACTCTCGTATTCGAATCATGATGAGTTCTTTCGACATTCGGGATTTCTCCCAGTTGGTCGATAGGGCATCGATCTATGAGGAAAGTCTGAAGGAGAATGTGGCTGAGTACGCAAATCCGAAGAGTCCTCACTCAAGGAATTGGTACTTCGGTCGGAGGAGTCTGGCAAGCTAAGAGAATGGCGGTGGGGAATTTTTCACCACAGAGGTCACAATGACGTACCTCTGGTAACCCTCCAGTTTTGACGCAGAAAAATCAGACGTCGGAGCTGTGCAAGAAGTGTAACCGTGTACACTGGGGACCAGCCTGAGTTTATGTGGGCAAAAGGGTTGCTCATAAACCTTTGGCACCAGCCTAAGTTTACGCGCTTCTTCCCTGAGAGCACGTGACAGGTACTGCCCCATATTTGGATTTGAAGCTTCAGTTTTGTTTGATTCGGGGGCTACCCACTCTTTTGTATCTATAATGTTTGTAAGGTTGTCTAGACTTGTTGTGAGAAATTTGGAACCTGGTCTAACTGTAACTACCCCCGTAGGGAAAACTGTGGTCTATAAGTGTGTAGTTTGCGAATGCCCCGTTAGCATTTGTGGAGGAGTACTTCCCACAAATGGCGAGTACTCCCTATGTTTAGTTACGACGTTATTCTCGGAATGAATTGGTTGACGAAGCATTCGGCGGTTATCAATTGTGCTCAAAAGCAAGTGACGCTTACGCCGCAGGGAGAAGGAAAAGTGACGTACGTTGGATCGCGAGCGAGATCTTTACCTCCAACGATTTCGGCCGCGCAAGCTAGGAAGCTTATCATTAGAGGTGATCAGGCGTTTCTGGCATTCGTTGTCGCTCCAATGAAGCAAACAAAAAAGAATCTGGAAGATATTCCTATGGTGTGTGAGTATCCAGATGTCTTTTAGACAAACTACTCTAGATTACCATCACAGAGTGAGGTGGAGTTTGGGATTGAATGTGTGCCAGACACTGATGGAGATCAAGGCACCACTTTGAAGGATCTCGTTCAAGTACCAATTCGGCTGGTTACGAGGGCACTAGCAAAGAAGTTCGGGGATGTACTCAACGGACTCATTCAAGAGTTATGGACTCAAGCAAATTCGTGGAGGCCCATTGAGCATGATCCACTTGGCCCAAAGTCATCTTATCTAGGGTTAGAGATATTTTATGATTAGATAATGGGCTTAGCCCAAAGTCAGTCAAATTAGGGTTAGGTTTTATTTTACAATACCTATTTAAATACTCTTTGTACTCCTATGGAGGCAGACATTGATTATTCATAAAACTTGTGAGGTTTATTCTCTTTGGTTCTTTGAAGAACTACTTGAACTTATCGGGATTTCCCGTGGCGTTCATAACGGAAACTCCACCACCGTTTGTGGCGTCTTCCTTATACCGAGGTCCTTGTGTTGTCATAAACAACAGGTCGAGGTCTTCCATTCGAATCTGTCCATAGAACGATCTTGGGTTCCCTTTCGTTGTTGGGTCTCGTTATTCTTGACAGGGTTCACATCAGACACTAATCCTTTCTTTAAGGCATTGTATAGATTGGCATTGTTGAAGTTGAAGCAGCTAAAGGAATAGCTCCAAGTGCTTTTGGACAAGGGTTTTATTCGCCCTAGTATATCACTGTGGGGAGCGCTGATGTTGTCTGTTAAGAAGAAGGACGGGTCAATGAGGATGTGCATTGACTATCAGGAGTTGAATAAGGTGACAATTAATAATCGATATCCTTTGCCAAGGATTGACGACCTGCAAGGAGTGCGAGTTTTTTCTAAGGTCGATTTGCGCTTAGGCTATCGCCAAGTGAGGGTGAAGGAACATTCCTAAAACAGCCTTTAGGACTCGTTATAGACACTAGGAGTTCTTAGTTATGTCTTTTGGACTAACTAATGCGCCAACAGTCTTTATGGACACATTGAACAGAGACTTTCATGACTATTTGGATCAGTTCACTGTTGTCTTTATTGACGACATCTTAATCTACTCAAGGACGCCGAAGGAGCTCGAGAAGCATCCCCGGAAAGCATTGGAGATGTTAGTTTTGGCTGGATGGGTTGTCTTTCCTCAGACATGTGATTTGTAGTGAAGGAGTAGTAGTTGACCCAGAGAAGGTGAAGGCCATGGTAGAGTGGACTAGATCAACTAGCGTGTTCGTGATTCAGAGTTTCTTAGGACTCAGTTTATCGAAGGTTTTTCAAAGCTGTCGAGACTACTCACTGCTTTGACTAGGAAGAATGCCAGTTTTGTTTGGACGGATGAGTGTGAGCAATGTTTCCAAGAGCTGAAAAGGCGATTGGTGACTGCTCCAGTGTTGGCATTACCTACAGAATATGGTAATTTCTAAGAAGGGTTTAGGTTGCGTGCTATGCAAAACGGGAATGTTATTGCCTACGCTTCTCGCCAGCTAAAGTCGTACGAGCAAAACGAACACACGACTTGGAGTTGGCAGCAGTTGTGTTTGCTCTTAAGATTTGGAGGCACTACTTGTATGGCGAGAGGTGCAAGATCTACATGGACCATAAGAGCTTGAAGTATTTCTTCACTCAGAAGGAGTTGAACATGAGGTAGAGGAGGTGGCTAGAGCTAATCAAGGATTATGATTGCAAGATCCTGGCAAGGCTAACGTGGTAGCAGATGTGTTGGGCAGGAAATCAACGGTGGAGTTTGCCACTCTTGGGATTTCTCAACCCCAGCTGATTAAGGAACTCACTGGGATGGGACTGGAAGTAGTAGGTGAAGGTACGCTCGTACACCTGGCTAACCTGATGGTTCAGTCAGAATTGCTTGCAAGAATCAAGGTTGCTCAGCTTGAGAACCCTGAGTGTGCCAAAGATCAAGCAATTGCTTGCGGAAGGTAAGGCAAAGGAGTTTTGTCTTAAGGAGGATGGATTTCTCACCCATTTGAAGCAAGTGTGTGTGCCGAGAATCAAAGGACTGAGGAAGGAGATAATGAGTGAGGCTCATCGTTCTTCGTACACGGTGCATCCTGGAGGCACCAAGATATATCGCGATGTGAATGGACATTGCGATAGTTGAATAATATGAAGAAGGACATTGCAAAGTTTGTCGAGCATTGTTCGACCGGCGGGGACACTTAAGCCATTGCTTATACCGAAGTGGAAGTGGGACGAGATCGCTATGGACTTTATTTTGGCTTTACCAAGAACAACCCATTAGGGAAGATTCCATTTGGGTTGTTGTCGATCGTCTGACGAAGAGTGCTCACCTCATTCCCATCAAGGTTAAGGATCCGATGGATAAGTTGGCTAGACTATATGTCCAGAATATAGTCTGCTTACATGGAGTACCCATCGGCGATCATTTCGGACAGAGACTCATGTTTTACTTCGAGATTTTGGCAAAGTCTTCAGAAGGAAATGGAAAAGAAGTTGAAGTTCAGCAATGTTTTCAACCTTCATGCGGACGAACCAGATCCTAGAGGATATGTTGTGGGCATGTGTGTTGGAATTTAAAGGTAACTGGGTTCAGTACTTGCCTATGATCGAGTTTGCCTATAACAATAGTTATCAGGTGACTGTTGGAATACCGCCGTATGAAGCACTTTACGGACGAAAGTGTCAGTCGCCTTTGTATTGGGACAACTTCGGTGAGAGACAGACATTGGAGCCGAAGCTGATTTAAGACACTCGTGACAAGGTGCGTGTCATCGAGGAAAGGATGAGTGTAGTTTAGAGTCGGCAGAAGAGTTATGCTGATAACCGAAGGAGGCCTTTGGAATTCGAGGGGAGTGATGTGGTTTGAGAAGAAGGGGAAGCTTAACCCTAGATTTGTTGGACTGTTTGAGATTACTCAGAGAGTGGGGAGGTTGTCTTATAGGATTGACTTACCCCTAGATTTGGTCGGAATGGATGACATATTCAACGGTTGTGGAGTATGAGCCGTTGGAAATCCTGGTGGGATTAACCTATGTGGAAGAACCGGTGAAGGTCGTGGACAAGAAGGAGCAGGTGCTGCGTACCGAGACGATTCCTATCGTCAAGGTACTGTGGCGCAATCATGAAGTTAAGGAAGCCTCGTGGGAAGTAGAACACGACATGCGAAGTCACTACCAGCATTTGTTTGAATGATTGTATACGACTCTTTCTTTTAAGATTATACTTAGACAGTATACCTATTTCCATTTTGGGTAAGGGAATAGTGACTAAGAAAGGGTTGTTTTCTCTTCAAGATTATGGCACCAATACCAATTGACCCGGACTCGTGTGGAACTACTTGGTCGTACCAAAAATAGTATTCGCCAATTACACGAATCGTTTTGCAATAAAGTGGTTGTGCAAATGCAAGTGTCAAACCCACAGAGAATTAGGTTTTGTCAAAAACCAATTTAAAATGCCTAAACTAATATTACCTTAACTAGTCCTAATATCAAACAGTTAGCGTGCATTAAATAAAAACTAAATTACATGCAGAAAACATAGAAATAAAAGCCTAAGGTCTAGAATCCACCTCACCATATTAAATAACGCAATTAATTTCTACATCCGTCTACTGATTAAAAGCGAGGAGCTGGACATGCTGATCATATAGGTGGGAATGGAGCTGGACATGTTGATCATACACGTGGGAATGGAGCTAAATTTCAACAAGACCCTTTGTCACTTCCTAGTGGCCCAATTACAAGACTTAGAGCCAAACGTTTCAAGGAAGAACTAAATGGGCTAATCCAAGAGAATGGGGCTGACTCTAAAAAGACCAAGATTGGCTTAAATAATAATCAAGGTTTAGTCTATGTCATCAAAGCAATTGAAGAGGTTAATTAGCATGCAAAATTGTGTCCAACATGGTTTGACCATTAGAGGGTGTGAATTTGTTGAGTTTCTAGGATATTAAATAGGAGAATGAATCTATTCATTTAGCTAGTTTTTGGTTGTCTCTAGATGTCCAAGAGGTCTAAAAACGTGGGGACTTGTTATGTTAATATTTGTGTTGCTTTTAAAGCTGTAGTTATGGTTTTTCCTATTCTCGGAGGCTTGTTCTAAGTATATGGATTATTACGAATTTTAATGGTAATTTGTCTTTTCAGAAAAACCATAACTACAGCTTGAAAGAACTCTTTGAACTTATCAAGTTAATCTTGTGGCATTCAAACAACCAAACTTATCACCTTGATTTCTTGAGAGATTCTTAGGTTTTCTTGGTGTGGCGTTTTCAATCCTTTGTAATCTTGGTTTTCATCTGGTTAGGTGACGGGTCAAGACTCAACAAATCTTGTCTTCACGATTATCGGGTTTCATCACAATTGTTGGTGGAGGTCATATCATTTTGGTATCAGAGCTTTGGTTCTAAGATAAGTTTGACTATCTTTTATTTTCATTCTAGTAAGAAAGTGAATGATTCCAGAAAGAAAATTTCTTCCTCTCAAAAATTTCTTCCTTTCAATCTTGTTTCTCACCTTATTCAAGTTCTTGACCTTTTGATGACTTTTGGTTGTTTTTCATTTTTTTTTTTTTTGAATTGCTGCTGGATTATTTTGAATTAGTTTATTAAAGTTTGATTAAGAACTAAAGAAGACACAAAAGAGTGGAAAGAGGCAGGAGTGTGTGAGACCATAATTTCGTAAAAGCCGTTTAGAGTGAAAACACGAGTGCAAGTGTATCCATTCTTGAGTGAAACACGTGAGGGACTCGCTTGTGAGGATTCTAACCTTATTTTGCAGGTTTTAAAAAAAACAAAATGTCCAATAATCAAGAAGAAGAAGAATTTCGACAACCTGAAGTTCCAAACCTCCAAATGCAAGCGTTGATAGGGAAGATGAGGCGTACGTTAAGGGATGATTAAGGGATGACAACCCTAATAGGCAGCAAGGGGGGCGTGCTCCCTGGCGGAATGATGAGGAAGAGGCAGAGTCGGAGGGGGTTGATGATCCAAATTTGAACCTAGGCAGGTTTGAGCGTGGGTTTGGGAATAGAGAAGCTAGGATGGGTAGGCCTAGGAGGGATAATGATTTAGGAAACATAAAGATTAAAATTCCATCTTTTCAAGGTAAAAGTGATCCTGAAGTTTATTTGGAGTGGGAAACTAAAATGGAGATGAAGAAGGTTAAGTTGGCTGCAATTGAATTTACCGATTATGCCATTGTTTGGTGGGATCAATTATTGATTAATAGGAGGAGGAATAGAGAGCCACCCGTGGACAATTGGGAGGAGATGAGGAATAGAGAGCCACCCGTTTTGTACCCAGTCACTATTATAGGGGATTGTATCAAAAGTTGCAGAACTTAAGACAAGGAAGAAGTACATGAGCAAAATATGAGGATGAGGATGAGGAAGAAGTAGATGATGATGACAAACGTAGGAAGGCGAGTTCTCACTTAAGACAAGCATCCTCTTTGGAGGATGCTGATAATGAGCAAAATGCTATGGTTGGAGATTTATTGGTAGCAAGGCGAGTTCTCAATGTGCAGGTTAAGGAGGAAGAAAGTAACCAAAGGGAGAACTTGTTTCATACTCGGTGCTTTGTAAATAACAAAGTTTGCAGTGTCATTATCGATGGAGGGAGTTGCACAAACGTAGCCAGCACTTACCGGCTTCAGTGGCTGAATGAATGTGGCGAAGTCAAGGTGACAAGACAAGTGTTGGTGGCATTATCCATTGGCAAATATGAGGATGAGGTGCTTTGTGATGTGATTCCTATGCATGCATGCCATTTTTTGTTGGGGAGACCATGGCAGTATGATCGGAGGGCTACGCATGATGGATTCACAAATAAGTATGTTTTTCACTCTTAAAGGGCAACCTATTACTCTTGTGCCATTAACTCCGAAACAGGTCAAGGAGGACCAATTAAAGTTACAAAGATCAAATGAAAAAAAAAAAAGGGAAAAAGAAAGGAAGGCCGAAGTTGAAAAAAACAAAGAGTTTAACAAAAAAGGAGAGAAAAACATTCATCAGAGTGAAAAAGAAAGAGAGAGTACTTCGGCCATAGTGAGAGCAAGAGAGGAAACATTCAATTACATTGCAAAAAAAAGTAAGATCAAGAGAGCATTAATTTCAACCAGCCCCTTATTGTACTCATGTACAGGGAGGCTCTTTTATGTATTAATGATCTCGTCGGTGCTTTGCCGAGCGATATTATTTCTCTTTTGCAGGAATTTGAAGATGTCTTTCCCGAAGAGGTACCTCATGGTTTACCTCCAATCCAGGGGATTGAACATCAAATTGATTTCATACCTGGTGCATCAGTTCTAAACCGACCTGCTTATAGAAGTAATCCCAAGGAGACCAAGGACCTTTAGAGGCAAGTAGGAGAATTATGGAGAAGGGGTACGTGCGTGAAAGCATGAGTCCTTGTGCGGTTCTGGTGCTATTAGTTCCTAAGAAGGATGGAGCATGGAGGATGTGTGTTGACTGCCGAGCCATCAACAACATAACGGTAAAGTATCGTCATCCCATTCCTAGATTGGATGATATGCTGGATGAGTTGAATGGTTCTTGTGTCTTTACAAAAATTGACCTTAAAAGTGGATGAATGGAAAACTGCTTTTAAGACTAAATATGGTTTGTATGAGTGATGCCTTTCGGTTTAACTAATGCTCCGAGCACAATTATGCGTTTGATGAACCATGTTTTGTGTGCATTGATTGGCAGGTTTGTACTTGTGTATTTTGATGATATCCTACTTTACAATAAAAATTTGGAAGAACATGTAATGCATTTGAAATCTGTTTTGGAAATTCTAAGGAAAGAAAGGTTATTTGCTAACCTCAAGAGGTGCACCTTTTGCACGGATAAGCTTGTGTTTCTTGGTTTTGTTGTTAGTAAGAGAGGAATTGAGGTGGACAAGGAAAAGGTGAAGGCGTGAGGAGTTTCCATGGCTTAGCTAGCTTCTATAGACGGTTTGTGCGTGATTTTAGTAGCTTAGCCGCCCCTCTTACTGAAGTCATTAAGAAAAATGTGCCGTTTAAGTGGGGGAAAGAACAAGAAAAGGCATTTAATATGATCAAAGAAAAGTTAACTATTGCAAGTTTGCTTGTTTTACCTAACTTTGCTAAAGCTTTTGAAATTGAGTGTGATCCTTCAGGAATAGGTATTTGAGCAGTTTTCATGCAAGAAGGCTGCCCAGTTGCTTATTTAAGTGAAAAGTTGAGTGGAGCAGCCCTAAATTACCCCACTTATGATAAGGAGATGTATGCCTTGGTAAGGGCTTCAGAAAATTGGCAACACTATCTATGGCCAAAAGAATTTGTGATTCACACAGATCATGAATCTTTGAAGCATTTGAAAGGATAACAAAGGTTGAACAAACGCCATGCCAAGTGGGTGGAATTTATTGAAACATTTCCTTATGTGATCAGATACAAGCAAGGTAAGGAAAATGTGGTAGCTGGCTGGCAGGAAAATGTGGTGACTGAACAAAGTAAAAATAAAAATAAACTAACAGGAAATAAAATAACGAAAATATAATAAATCAAAAATGTAGTGCGGAAAATAAAGAAGAAAAAAAATACCGCACCTTCCCCGCTCATATGGGTGTCCAACCAATCCCTTGCATCCTTTCTTCTTAAGAATTATATACCCCTCTGGAAGGATGGTCCGCCATCTTATGTAGTTGTCCTTGTTTCGAGGGATCCACTTAGGAACACGGTCCTAGATTTGTGATCTTTTGTGTGTGACTCCATGAAGATCTCTACGTAAGATGGTTTTTCGAGACATTGAAAGGATGAAACTTGAGGTTCAAGATATGTCTCGAGAGGGATTGTGATGAAGGAATGAGCTCAATCTGCCCCCCC
>CM017321.1:30357571-30394213 GCA_006937295.1 Carpinus fangiana
TTGGGCCTATTACTAGAGCAAGATCCAAGATGATCAAAGAAGCAATTAGTGGGCTGATTCAAGAGATTTGGGCTGGTTCTAAAACGGAGCATTCAAACTTGGGCCCAAAGGAAGATGAAGGAGTAATAAATTTAATCCAAGCTATTGATGGGGCTGATCTTGCTTAATTGAGTATAATTTCCTTAGCAATGGCGTGGATTAATGGCTGATTAGAAGGATTGACTGATTGATTGACATCCCTATTTCAGATCTTTCCAATTCCATATCAAATTAATTGGCTGATTCATATATCTATTGAAGACATTCCTTAGGTGATTTCTTTCTTGGAGGAGCTGCTAATTTAAGACAAAATCAGCCTTAATTTTAGGATTCTTTTATTTAGTCTTTTATTACTTTCCTTTAGTAATTTGTATTCCGTTTTCAACCATGAATTATAAATAGCGTGGACTCATTGTAATGAATGACATGAAATGAAATGAAATATTTAAAAAGGTGAGGTTTGCTTCTTCTATTGGTTCTTCAAAGAACTGCTGAACTTATCAAGGATTCTTCCTTGTGGCGTTCAAACTTTATAACTTTGGTTCATGATTCTTTCATAATCATTGGGTCAGGGTTTTACTTCTTTATACCTTTGGTTCGCGTTTCAATTATAAACGTTGGGTCAAGGTTTGTTATCAAATCTGAATTTTAGCTTTCTTGGGTCTATATTCCAATATTGTTGTTGGGTCTCAACGGCATATCATTGAGGTTCGCATCATCAGAAACATTAAATTTAGCACTTATGTTATACTCACCTGAAAGATCCAACTTGTATGCATTATTATTGATCCTCGCAAGGACTTAAAATGGACCATCCCCTCTAGGATGTAGCTTGGACCTCCTACGGGCTGGAAATCTTTCCTTTTCTCATATGCACCCAAACCCAATCACCCGGCTCAAAGATGACTTATCTACGGCCCTTGTTGGCTTTGGTTGCATATTGCTCATTTTTCTTTTCTATTTGTTGCCGTACACTTTCATGGAGTTTTTTCACCGTCTCAGCCTTCTTTTGACAATCCAAACTAGTCTTTTCATTAACTGGTAAAGGCAGCTAATCTAAAGGAGTTAGTGGATTAAAACCGTCAACAATCTTAAAAGGGGAAAAATCAGTAGTAGAATAAACACTCTGATTACATGCAAACTGAATAAAAGGTAAACAATCCTCCCAATTTTTCAAGTTTTTTGAATTACAGTACGCAACAAGGTGGATAAAGTTCGATTCACTACCTCGGTTTGTTCATCCGTTTGGGGGTGACAAGTAGTCGAAAACAATACTCCTTGGAACACAATGAAGCCGTACTATCTCTCTAGAGAACAAATCAGCAATGTGGGTTGCATCATCAGTTTTATGACAAGAGATGATATCCGCCATCTTAGAAAACATATCAACAACCACAAAAATCGAGTCTCTACCTTTCCTTGACCGAGGCAAGCCTAAAAAAAAGTCCGTGGAAATATCGACTCATGGCGCACTAGGTACGGGCAATGGAGTGTATAATCCACGTGGTAAGACTCTAGATTTGGCCTGCCTACATGTAACGCATCTAGCACAAACTCTCTCCACATCATGTTTCGTCTTTGGCCAAAAAAAATGTTGATGCAACACGTCTAAAGTCTTTCTTACACCAAAATGACCCATTAAACCCCCTCCATGTGCTTCACGCACAAGCAACTCACGCATAGAACTCCATGTGCTTCACGCACAAGCAACTCACGCATAGAACTATTAAGCACACAAAGTTGATTCCCTCTAAACAAGTACCCATCTAGTCTATAGAACTTTCCAAACGCTGCCTTCTCACATGCTCCATACACACTTGCAAAATCAACATCATTAGCATACAATTCCTTAACATATTCAAATCCCAATAACTTTGCATTTAAAGTAGAGACAAGGGTGATGGAGATCAAGGCACCACTTCGAAGGATCTCGTTCAAGTACCAATTGGGCAGGTTACGAGGGCACGAGCAAAGAAGTTCAAGGATGTACTCACCAGACTCATTCAAGAGTTATGGGCTCAAGCAAATTCATAGAGGCCCATTGAGCATGATCCACGTGAGCAACAAAGAATCGTCACCTTGATTCAAGTTCTAGAAGGATCCGGTCAAGGCTAAGAATTGGCAAGAAATAGTTTGGGTCTATTCGAGAAGGATCGGATTGCAAGGCTATTATAGGCGTCCAGCTCTTCTTTCCTATTTTAGCTTATTTTCTATGCTAGAATTTTAATTATATTTGGGTCTCATTAGTTAATTAGGTTATTTATATTTAAATGGATGTTTTATCTATATTTTAAGAGTTATTGTAATGGGCTTGGCCCAAAGTCATCTTATCTAGGGTTAGAGATATTTTGTAATTGGATAATGGGCTTAGCCCAAAGTCAATCAAATTAGGGTTAGGTTTTATTTTACAGCCTCTATTTAAATACTCTTTGTACTCTTATGGAGAACAGATTTTGATTTTTGATAAAACTTGTGAGGTTTATTCTCTTCGGTTCTTTGAAGAACTACTTGAACTTATCGGGATTTCCCGTGGCGTTCATCTTGACTTATCAAACAGAAATTCAACCACCGTTTGTGGCGTCTTCCTTATACCGAGGTTCTTGTTTGTCATAAGCAACGGGTCGAGGTCTTCTATTCGAATTTGTCCGTAGAACGATCTTGGGTTCCCTTTCGTTGTTGGGTCTCGTTATTCTTGGCGGGGTTCACATCATTTGGTATCAGAGCCAGGTTTCTAGTTCAGGTTTGCTTATCCTTTAACATCTTTCATTCCTTTGTTTCTGCTTTAGCCGTCCACATCACTTATCTCTTCTTAGCCGAATTTCCTTTGCCCTATCTGTTCAATCTTTGTTTGTTCTTTTTGATGTCTAAACTATTGCTCTGGTCTCACATCTCTTAGTTATTTCGAAATCTTATTTCATTATTCTCAAAAGCTAGTTGCTGATTAAAAAATAAAAATAAAAATAAAAAAAAAGGAAAAAAAAAAAAAGAAAGAAGAGAGAGACTCAAAGTAGACGAAAAGGAGTTCAAAAAAAATTCCTTCTAATTCTAATCTGAAAAATTAGAATTCTATATTCCTTGTGTTCAAATTCCTTCTACTTCTAATCCGAAAAATTCTATATTCCTTGTGTTCAAATTCCTTCAAATTCTAATCTGAATAATTCTATATTCCTTGTGTTCAATTCTGAAATTCCTTGATTAGTTCTTGGTGAATTGTTGCTGGAAATTTTGAGTTGTTTGTGTAGTTTCAAAAGAACTAAAAGAGAATTATCGAGTGAAAAGAGGCAAGAGTGGTGAGAACATCGGAAGGTAAGAGCCATATTATATTGAGTGAAACACGAGTGGACAGTGATCCAAATTCTTGAGTGTAAACACGTAAGGGAGTGATTCGTGAGTTCCTTTTTTTTTTAATTTTTAATTTTTTTTTCTAACCTTTGTTTTGCAGCAATCATGACTCAAGACTAGGTAAGAGCATTGCCGAAAACAATACAAAATTGACTGATCCGAAAGTGTTTATGGAGGCCATGATGAGTGAGATGAGGCGTGTGATGAAGATGGAGATGGAGCAGATTCACGAAAGGATAGATCAGATGGAGAATAGACGTGAGGAGCAACCACAAAACGGTCGTAATTTGCGTAGAAGGGGAAGAGTTCCACCGAGGGAGGAGGATGAAGAGCGTTATGGGTCTGGTTTTGATGAAGAAGAAGATCGGGAGTCCATTGTTAACAATAGGAGACCCGGAGGAAGATTTGGAGAAGCTAGGAATCGCGAAGATAACAACTTGGGTGGTATTAAGATGAAGATTCCGTCCTTTCAAGGTAGATCTGATCCTGAGGCATATCTTGAGTGGGAGAAGAAGATGGAGTTCGTGTTTGATTGCCACAACTACTCGGAGACAAAGAAGGTAAAATTAGCCGTGATTGAATTTTCTGAATATGCTATATTACTTGGTGGGATCAGCTTGTGATAAACAGGAGGCGGAATAGAGAACGACCAATAGACACATGGGAGGAGATGAAAGTAGTGATGAGAAAGCAGTTCGTTCCAAGTTACTACTATCGAGAGTTGTACAAAAAGCTACAAGGTCTTAGACAAGGGAGTCGAAAAGTAGAGGATTACTACAAGGAGATGGAGATTGCTATGATCCACGCTAACATAGAGGAGGATCGGGAGGCCATGACTTAGTAGAGATGCGGCATTATGTGGAATTGGAAGATATGGTGCATATGGCTATCAAAGTGGAACAACAACTCAAGAGAGGGAGTGGGACACGTGCAGGCCATAACTCTAGTTCTTCCTCTTGGAAATCGAGTCATGCCAAGCCGCTGGACAAGTCACAAATGCCAAACCCGAACCCAAGTCCACGACCACCAGCCACGTTCCTCAAGGTAAAACTGAAGCCTCTACCTCTAGGAATCGTGACATTAAATGTTTTAGATGTCAAGGCAGGGGCCACATAGCAAGTCAATGTCCAAACAAGCAAGTCATGGTGTTGCAAGCCAATGGTGAAATTGTGACCAATTGTGAAGATTCCGACACCGACGACATGCCGCCATTGGAGGATGTTTTCTAGGAGGAGTATTTAGCCCCTGACGCATTGACATTGGTGGCAAGGAGAGCATTGAGCTTGCAAGCAAAAGGAGTTGATGAAGTACAGCGGGAGAACATCTTTCACACTAGGTGCTACGTTAAAGACAATGTATGTAGTATGATTGTTGATGGTGGTAGTTGTACTAATGTTGCAAGCACAATTATGGTGGAGAAATTGGGATTGCCCATGGTAACGCACCCTAGACCGTACAAGTTGCAATGGCTAAATGATAGTGGTGAGATAAGGGTGAACAAACAAGTGTTAGTTGCATTTAGAATCGGTAAATAAGAAGATGAAGTGTTGTGTGATATAGTACGAGCCCTTATTGCCAACGGGACACTTATTGCCAGGGCGTCCATGGCAATTCGATAGGCATGTGAAGTATGATGGCTTTACGAACAAGTACTCTTTTGTACTTAATCAACAATCAACCACTCTTGTACCATTGACACCGCAGCAAGTATACGAAGATCAAGTGAGATTACAAAAGGAGAGTAATCAAAAGTAAGAGAGTGAGCAAAAGAAAAAGAGTGAAAATCAGAGAGAGGCCGAGAAAAATGAGAGAAAAAGAAAATCAAAGTTCGGCCCTTGAGAGAAAATCAGAGAGAAAACAAAAGAATTTCTATGCAAAAGTGAGTGAGATCAAGCAAGCAATGTTTTCAAATCAGCCGATGATTGTACTTTTGTACAAAGAGGCCCTTTTAAACACTAATGAACTTGACCTTGCTTTGCCTAGTTCTATTGTTTCTCTTTTGCAGGAGTACAAGGATGTCTTCCCCGAGGAAACACCACATGGGTTACCTCCAATCCGAGGGATTGAGCATCAAATTGATCTTGTTCCCGGTGCAACCATTCCAAACCGACTAGCTTATAAGAGCAATCCTGAGGAGACAAAGGAGCTTCAACGGCAGGTAAGTGAATTATTGGAGAAAGGGCATGTGAGGGAGAGCACGAGCCCTTGTGCGGTTCCGGTCTTACTTCTACCTAAAAAGGATGGGACGTGGAGAATGTGCATTGATTGCCGAGCCATCAACAACATAACGGTAAAGTATCGTCATTCTATCCCACGCTTAGATTATATGTTAGATGAGCTGCATGGTTCTTGCATATTTTCTAAGATTGATTTAAAAAGTGGTTATCATCAAATTAGGATAAAAGAAGGAGATGAATGGAAAACCGCCTTTAAAACAAAATATGGTTTGTATGAATGGTTAGTTATGCCTTTTGGTTTGACTAATGCTCCGAGCACCTGTATGAGACTTATGAACCATGTTTTGCGTGCATTTATAGGCAGATTTGTTGTTGTCTATTTTGATGATATACTCATTTATAGCAAAAACATAGATGATCATGTAGTACATGTGAAATCCGTTTTAGATGTGCTAAGGAAAGAAAAGTTGTTTGCTAATTTAAAGAAGTGCACTTTTTACACCGATAAGCTTGTATTTTTGGGATTTGTTGTTAGTGCACAAGCTATACAGGTTGATGAAGAGACGGTACGTGCAATACAAGATTGGCCGAGCCCCACAAGTGTAGGTAATGTTCGTAGTTTTCATGGACTTGCTAGTTTCAACAGGCGGTTTTGTGAAGGACTTCAGATTGGCCGAGCCCCACAGGCGGTTTGTGGGTGACAACTGATGCGGGGGCACTTGAGGATCTGCAGAGGTGGTGCTTGGGGATGCATCTGGGATGTGGGCAGTGAAGTAAGCGTTTCCAACGCTTCCGTGGTGGCCTTTTCGTAGGAGGATTCTCTTCCTTCTCTGCAAGTCGCCGCTGCTACATTTGACTATCGGGCCTCTGCTTGCTCGCTAGCACATAGTGGGGACTGGGTAAGTGAATCAAACATTGGGTTGCCAGGTGTGTAATTGGCCGGATTTTTGAACGTAGTGGCTGGGCTTGGGCATCTTCCTTCGATTTTAGACGCTTTCTTTTTGGCGTCGTTGATGGTGGCACATGGTGGGACCATGGCAGCGGCTTGGTACAATGTTGCAATGCAGTTTGGGTTTGTCTGGCGGGGTTTGGCCGGGAGGTGCTTTTTCTTTGGGTTGTTGGCGGTGGCTGTGCTGATGGGATGGTCTATGGTGGTGAGACTTCAATGTGGCGGGTTGGATCATGTAGGTTGACGGAGTGATTGTGGTCGTTTGGGTTTGGATCTTTGCACGGTTGTTTTTCTAGTGGATTTTCCGGTGGAGATGGGTGTGGGTAGGACACTGTTTGTGGTGATGGTGATTTTGGTGAAGATTGTGCGACAAGATGGGTTTTCTTGGGATGAATTTGAGATGGGGTTTTGGGTGGTTTTGATGGGTTTTTGTATACATAATCGGTGGAGTGATTTTTGGGTTGAGTTTTAGGTGTTTGGTTTTCTGTCAGGAATTTGTGTGATAGGTTCACTGTTGGTGGTGAAGATGAGAGTGAGACTAATTGTTGCTCACGGCGAGCTGCAATTTCATCCCCCCATTCTTTGAGAAGGCGGCGAAACACTATGAGACATTCTTCCAAAATTTTTTTAGACATAGTTGACTTGAATCCGTAGTCGGAACTTATGTGAACGGCTAAAGAAGAAACAAAGGAATGAAAGATGTTAAGGATAAGCAAACCTGAACTAGAAACCATGCTATGATACCAAATGATGTGAACCCCGTCAAGAATAACGAGCCCCAACAATGAAAGGGAACCCAAGATCGTTCTATGGACAGATTCGAATGGAAGACCTCGACCCGTTGTTTATGACAAACAAGAACCTCGGTATAAGAAAGACGCCACAAACGGTGGCGGAATTTCCGTTTGATAAGTCAAGATGAACGCCACGGGAAATCCCGATAAGTTCAAGTAGTTCTTCAAAGAACCAAAGAGAATAAACCTCACAAGTTTTATCAAAAATCAAAATCTGTTCTCCATAGGACTACAAAGAGTATTTAAATAGAGGCTGTAAAATAAAACCTAACCCTAAAATAAAACCTAATCCTAATTTGACTGACTTTGGGCTAAGCCCATTGCCCAATCATAAAATATCTCTAACCCTAGATAAGATGACTTTGGGCCAAGCCCATTACAATAACTCTTAAAATATAGATAAAACATCCATTTTAATATAAATAACCTAATTACCTAATGAGACCCAAATATAATTAAAATTCCAGCGTAGGAAATAAGCTAAAATAGGAAAGAAGAGCTGGACGCCTATAATAGCCTTGCAATCCAATCCTTCTCGAATAGACCCAAACTATTTCTTGCCAATTCTTAGCCTTGACCGGATCCATCTAGAACTTGAATCAAGGTGACGATTCTTTGTTGCCCACGTGGATCATGCTCAATGGGCCTCCATGAATTTGCTTGAGCTCATAACTCTTGAATGTGTCCGTTGAGTAGTTCCTTGAACTTCTTTGCTCGTGCCCTCGTAACCAGCCCAATTGGTACTTGAACGAGATCTTTCGAACTGGTGCCTTGATCTCCATCAGTAGCTTCTCTATCCTCCTCTACATTAGCCCGACTCATAGCGATCTTCATCTCCTTGTAGTTGTCATCCACGCTCTTATAGCCTTGAGTAAGACTTTGCAATTTATGATACAATTCCCTATAATAGTGACTAGGGACAAACCGCAGCCTCATGATAGCCTTCATTTTTTCCCAAGTTTAAATAGGCCTCTCATGGTTTCTCCTTATGTTCATCACAAGTTCATCCCACCAAATAATAGCATAGTCAGTAAACTGAATGACAACGAGTTTTACCTTTTTCTCCTCAGAGTAGTTGTGGCACTCAACGTGTGCACGCCTTGGCATGAACCTACCCTCATCGTTGAAAGCTCGATCATCTTCATCTTCGAAGTCATCATCGTGGTCATCATCAAAATCATCCACGTGTGCACGCCTTTCTTGCCTTCTAGCATTAGGAGCTCTTTGGGGATGCCCCTCACGCCAAGTAGCAATAACAGTGTCTTGCTTATCCATCCGTTCTCGAATCTCATTAAACACCACGTTCATGCTTTCAAATTGTTGTTGTATAGCCTGCAACATGAAGAACGACTCCTCCCCTCCTTCTTTGTTTGATGTGCCGTCCCTGGAAGACATACTCCTGAAACAATATATAAATGTTAGAAATAATTCCTCACAACACTCCCTCACATGTTTGCACTCAAATGTTGTCACTCATACTCGTGTTTCACTCTTAAATTGGCTTTGTTTTCGATATTTGTCTCACACTCTCTTGCCTTTTTCCACTCGTAGCTTCCCCTTTTCAGTTCTTTATTGAACTAACAAACATGATCAAAAATTCAACTTGTAGAATTTAAACCAATACATTGGATGGAAAATATTATGGAAACAACGAATCAAAGGAAGGAATTTAAACCAGTGGTAGAAAAATATTATGGGAAACAACGAATCAATGGAAAGAATTTAAACCAATGTCAATGGCAGAAAAATATTACGGAGATAACGAATCAAAGGAAAGAATTTAAATCAATACCAACAGCAGGAAAAATATTATAGGAACAAGAGAAGCAAAGGAAAGAATTTGAGCCAATATTGACGGAAGGGAAAAAATATTATGGAGACAACGAATCAATGGAAAAGGACATCAGAAGATACTTGGTTCTTTTTTCTCTTTTTTTTTTTTTTTTTTTTTTTTTTTTAAACTTGGTGCGCAATTTTAACTTGGTGCACAATACAAAACAAAGACAAGGAATAAAGAACACAAAAGAAACAAGATAAGATGATAACAAGAAACAAAAAGTAAAAGGATAGTAAACCTGATTTTAGAGCCTAGGCTCTGATACCAAATGATGCGAACCTCAATGATATGCCGTTGAGACCCAACAACAATATTGGAATATAGACCCAAGAAAGCTAAAATTCAGATTTGATAGCAAACCTTGACCCAACGTTTATAATTGAAACGCGAACCAAAGGTATAAAGAAGTAAAACCCTGACCCAATGATTATGAAAGAATCATGAACCGAAGGTATAAAGTTTGAACGCCACAAGGAAGAATCCTTGATAAGTTCAGCAGTTCTTTGAAGAACCAATAGAGGAAGCAAACCTCACCTTTTTAAATATTTCATTTCATTTCATGTCATTCATTACAATGAGTCCACGCTATTTATAATGCATGGTTGAAAACGGAATACAAATTACTAAAGGAAAATAATAAAAGACTAAATAAAAGAATCCAAAAATTAAGGCTGATTTCGTCTTAAATTAGCAGCTCCTCCAAGAAAGAAGTCACCTAAGGAATGTCTTCAATAGATATATCAATCAGCCAATTAATTTGATATGGAATTGAAAAGATCTGAAATAGGGATTTCAATCAATCAGTCAATCCTTCTAATCAGCCATTAATCCACGCCATTGCTAAAGAAATTATACTCAATTAAGCAAGATCAGCCCCATCAATAGCTTGGATTAAATTTATTATTCCTTCATCTTCCTTTGGGCCCAAGTTTGAATGCTCCGTTTTTGGAACCAGCTCAAATCTCTTGAATCAGCCCACTAATTGCTTCTTTGATCATCTTGGATCTTTCTCTAGTAATAGGCCCAACTGGAACATGCAATGGATCCTTTAATGATGCTTGTTGATTCCCATCACCCTACCCCCACACTAAAATGGCACAATGTCCCCAATGTGCCCGGAAATACAATCCTAGAGGTATGTCGCAAGTGAGGTAAGTCGTAAGAGAAAACTCCCCCAAACTTGGATGGCAAACACTCAACCTGAAAAACAAAAACAAACAAACAAAATCAACAGGTAAAAATAATGAGGGGTGCCTCCCACAAGCGCTAAGTTTAATGTCTTCAGCCAGACTCGTGATACGGACCAAGCTACCTATGACACTAGGTAGACACATCAACTGCAGTACCGAAAATGGTACGCACTAGCTTGCCCGGGTCAAACGGGTGATGGTTGTAGCTGTGATGATCAATATGCAACAATGAATATCCGGCTGTTCTAATCAACCGATGATCACAAAATGGGTGAGGAAAATAGTCATTCCTTCCCAAGGTCAATCGAGGCCCTTTTGGCCGCCTATAAATGGGTGCAACCCATTTGCTCTCATCAATAAAATCTGGTGGCTCAAGTGCAAACGAATAAGCAGTGGGGAAAACTAAATCCATGGTTTCCCCAGACTCCAACTGTAGCTCAGATATGGGATCGATAATGGATGTAAGTAGCTCAACTACTTCATCAAAGTACTGATCATCTCCCAACTAATCAAATATCTCCAGCTCAACGTCCTCCAAACTTGGCTCAACTGCTTCCCCAGTTGGCTCAAGTATCCTACCACAATCTATGTTTCCTCCAAACTGAGCGAAACATTTAAACTTCTGTTCATCACAAGTTGATCCCACCAAATAATAGCATAGTCAATAAACTCAATGACAGCGAGTTTTACCTTTTTCTCCTTGGAGTAGTTGTGGCACTCAAAAATCAACTCCACCTTCTTCTCCCATTCCAAATACGCTTCAGGATCATTTTTCCCATGGAAAGATGGTATCTTCATTTTGATGTTTCCTAGGTTTCGGTCAGTCCCATTTTGCCATCTCGGATCTCTTTGGAAACCTCTACCACACCTTTCTCCCCTTGGCACGAACCTGCCCTCACCGTTCAAAGCTTGATCGTCTTCATCTTCGAACTAAACATCTTGATCGTCATCAAAATCATCCATGTCTGCACGCCTTTCTTGCATTCTAACATTAGGGGCTCTTTGGGGATGCCCCTCACGCCAAGTCGCAATAACAGCTTCTTGGCTATCCATCTGATCCTGAATTGATTAAATGCCACATTCATGCGTTCGAATTGTTGTTGTATAACCTTCAACATGAAGAACGACTCCTCCTCTTCTTCTTTGTTGGGTGTGCCGTCCTTGGAAGTCATAGTTTTAAACTATAGAGAAATGTTAGAAATAATTCCTCAAAAACTGTCCCTCATGTGTTTGCACTCAAATGATGTCACTCACACTCCTGTTTCACTCTTAAATTGGCTTTGTTTTCGATATTAGTCTCACACTCTCTTGCCTTTTTCCTCTTGTAGCTTCCCCTTTTCAGTTTTTTATTGAACTAACAAACTTGATCAAGAAATTCAACTTGTAGAATTTAAACCAATATCAACGGTAGAAAAATATTATAGAAACAACGAATCAATGGAAAAGGACATCAGAAAATACTTTTTTTTTTTTTTTTGGTGACGTCTCTCTTTTTTTTTTTTTACGTCTTTTTTTTTTTATGAACTTTGTGCACGATTTTAACTTGGTGCACAATACAAAACAAAGACAAGGAATAAAGACTTGGTGCACGATTTTAAACCTGATTTTAGAGCCTAGGCTCTGATACCAAATGATGCGCCGTTGAGACCCGTTGAGACCCAAGGAAGCTAAAATTCAAATTTGATAGCAAACCTCGACCCAACGTTTATAATTTGAAACGCGAACCAAAGGTATAAAGAAGTAAAACCCCGACCCAATGATTAGGGCTTCAATCAAGCTCTAACTAAAGTACTAGTTACACATAATTTGGATGCTAATCATAAAATAAAAGGGAAAGGAAGAAACCGAAAACACTTCTTGATCGAGCCTCAAATTTCAATCTTCAGAAGTGTCCCCCGGAATTGTCTCTCTCAATTTTCTAAGTTTGGAGGTATGGCCACATGTTGGGTGCTCGAGTGCACTTGATCCCAAATTGGTGTGCTCGAGCGCATCACTGCACTCGATCCTAACTCTTGTGCGCTTAAGCGCTGATGCGCTCGATCCCAAAGCTCCAGCTTTTTTTTGAAAATATCTCTTTTTCTTGGGAAGTTACAAGAATGCTTGCTTTTCTTCGGAAACCTAAAAACTACACACAATCAAAAAAAAAAAAACAAAACAAAACAAAAAACACAAAAAAACAGAAAACAAAACAAAACATCAAACTATAACAAAACCAAGAGATTAACATATGTGAATTAAGGGGCTAGAATGTGTTAACATCCGCGGGCAAACAAACTCGAATAACAAGATTGACCCAAAGTTCTGCATGGGAGTGCCAAATGATTCCGGGTTGTGCAACTTGCTACAATAGCATTTGGGTTGACCCATTGATTTTGTTCATAGTTTTGAAAATTTGAGTTCATCCTATTGGGACCAAAATTAAATTACCTTGTAGATAACATCGAGGCAATCTTGTCGACGAGTGCCTCGAGGTTATTCTAATTTGTTTTCTATTAGAATTGGCAAGAAATATTTTGAGTCTATTCTAGAAGTATCGGATTGCATGGCTACTCTAGGCGTCCAGCTCTTCTTTCCTATTTTAGGTTCTTTCCTATGCTAATTAGGTTGGAATTTTAATTATATTTGGGTCTTATTAGTTAATTAGGTTATTTATATTTAAATGGATGTTTTATCTATATTTTAAGAGTTATTGTAATGGGCTTGGCCGAAAGTCATCTTATCTAGGGTTAGAGATATTTTATGATTAGACAATGGGCTTAGCCCAAAGTCAGTAAAATTAGGGTCTCGTTATTCTTGACGGGGTTCACATCATTTGGTATCAGAGCACGGATTCTAGTTCAGGTTTGCTTATCCTTTAACATCTTTCATTCCTTTCTTTCGTCCACATCATTTATCTCTTCTTAGCCGAATTTCCTTTGCCCTATCTGTTCAATCTTTGTTTGTTCATGTTGATGTCTAAACTATTGGGTCTGGTCTGACATCTCTTTGTTATTTCGAAATCTTATTTCATTATTCTCAAAAGCATGTTGCTGTTCCAAAAAAAAAAAAAAAAAAAAAAAAAAAAAGAGAGAGACTCGAAGAAGTAGACAAAAAGGAGTTCAAAATTTTTTTTTGTAAAAAAAAAACCATATTCCTTCTAATTCTAATCTGAAAAATTCTATATTCCTTGTGTTCAAATCTAGAATTCCTTGATTAGTTCTTGGTGAATTGTTGCGGGAAATTTTGAGTTGTTTGTTTAGTTTCAAAAGAACTAAAAGAGAATTATCGAGTGAAAGAGTGGTGAGAACATCGGAGGGTAAAAGCCATATTATTTTGAGTGAAACACGAGTGGAGAGTGATCCAAATTCTTGAGTGTAAACACGTAAGGGAGTGATTGGTGAGGTCCTTTTTATTTTATTATTTTTTTTTCTAACCTTTGTTTTGCAGCAATCATGACTCAAGATAGTGGTAAGAGCATTGCTGAAAACGATACAAAATTGACTGATCCGAAAGTGTTTATGGAGGCCATGATGAGTGAGATGAGGCGTGTGATGAAGATGGAGATGGAGCAGATTCACGCACAGATAGATCAGATGGAGAATAGACGTGAGGAGCAACCACAAAACGGTCGTAATTTGTGTAGAAGGGGAAGAGTTCCACCGAGGGAGGAGGATGAAGAGCGTTATGGGTCTGGTCTTTTAACTATTAACTACTCATTGTGAGTGTCAAGAGGGAAATTGATCAGGGAATGGGCTTCAATACTCACTTTCTTGTCATTGGACACATTTGGATTATTCGGGGGATTTCTGTTCTCAAATTGCTTCTCTTTTGCTTCCTCCTTATAGCAATCAACAATGTGAGGCTTATAAATGTATGTTTTACTTACAAGTGCACAAGATCCGCATAAATTAATAGGCGAATAAATGTATGTTTTACTTACAAGTGCACAAGATCAAAATAGTAGCATAGTATGCAAGTGCGAGATCATTCCCACGAAAATTTGTAAATTTTGATTAAAATTAATTTTGCAACGTAAAACAAGAGAAAAGATTGAGTTTGATTCGATAATGATAAAAGGTAGGGCTTTGATATCAACCACTAATTATGCTCAATTAATAAACAGTATGCCAATGCTCAAATCATAAGCTATAGATTTCCCTAGGGAACAAATTAGGCATGGATGGGTGTATACTCTAACTTTTTTCCTTCTTAAAGGATTTAGCATTGGTGTACTCTAAGTTGTTCTTTAAGAAAGCATAAATCTATATAAATCGACAAACACACATGGCCTAAGGCATGGATGTATACTTTGGGTTCCCTATGTTGATTACCCAAAGAACTCGTGGCGAGGTTCTTTTGTCACTCTATTAGGACATACCACATCCATATAATGGCCAATCACACACATGAGGAATTCAATTAAGCGTGAAACAATCAAGTTAAATATTACAATATGATTATCACAAAGGCACCAATATTGAAATATTAAATAAACATAATTAGGACTTTAATCTAGCCCTACTAAGGAGTTTAGTTATACATAGGTTTGATGTTAAACATCTTCATAAAATATGATAGAAAGAAAAAGAATAAACCCGAAAAATGCTTCCTATAATTCTAAGTTTACAAGCCAATTTATAGAGTTTAAGGGAACCCTAGAAGCACCTAGAAACCGTAGAAATTGTAAAACAAACCCTAAGCCTATTTCCAAACTAGGACCAGCTACCACATTATTCATTGGCGCACAACTGCGCTTGATTGCAAGTATGGTGCGCTCGATCACAGAAGTGGGATCGATCGTTTCTGTTGCGCGTGTGAGCGTAAGCTGCACTCGTTTCTTGGCTTGGGCGCTTGAGCATAGGCATAGTGCGATCGATCGCACTACCAGAATGCCTGCTCTTAATCCTAAACTTCTAGCTTCTTCCAATTTTGTCTTTTAAGCTCGGTACATCTAGAATTACTTCATTTTCTCCAAAAACCTAGAAAAACACAAAAAACACAAAAATTAAACAAAATAAAATAAAATAACCAAAACTAAGAAATTAACAAATGTAAGTTAAGGGCTAAAATATGAATATTTTGGCACTTATCATACCCCAAACTTACATATGGATAGTCCCTTAGCAATATGAATCCAAAATAAATTGAAAAACAAAAAGATAAATCCAACTTTCGTGGGATGAACGGTTGCATTTAGCGTATGTAACGAGCATTTTAAACCCCTAGGCATTCCCTAGACGACGAGTTAAGTCTTGTGAAGGTTTTCTAGGATTGTTACCCACTAACATTATGAAAAAAGATCATGTTATCCAAAAATTGAAGTATCACTAAAAACCCAAGATTTTCATTTATTAGCAAGCTTAAAAAGATAAACTTCATCTTCACAAGGAATTGAAATTTGAAAGTCTAGTCACTTACAAAAGGCAGGCTATGGTGTCACAAAACGGCGTAAGGTCTCGCACAAAAATATAAAGCTTCCAAATAATTCAAATGTGCAATGCCTCAATATCTCAAAGTTCACTAAAATCCCCATCAGAATGGATAACTATGGCATAACTTTCCTTATTTTTATTTTATTTTTTTACTAGGCTCTGCAATGTTTTGTTTCCTGAAGCTTTCAAATTGAACCATTTTAACAACTTATTTTTTTTAGAGCACCCTAGCAGCCTCACTATAAAGGGAAGAAAGAGAAATGAAATGCCAAAAAAAAAGAGATAAATGAGTTGTTTAATGAATAAGTGAGTGATGAGAATCAACAAGCATCATTAAAGGATCCATTGCATGTTCCAGTTTGGACTATTACTAGAGCAAGATCCAAGATGAAGGAGTGATGGCTGATTAGAAGGAATGAATGACTGATTAACGTTTCTATTTCAGCCCTTTCCAATTCCATACCAATTAATTGGCTGATTGATATATCTATTCAAGACATTCCATAGGTGATTTCTTTTCTTGGAGGAGCTGCTAATTTAAGACAAAATCAGCCATAATTTTAGGATTCTTTTATTTGGTCTGTTATTATTTTCCTTTAGTCAGACAAATTAGCCTTGACCATCCCCTTCTAGAACTTGAATCAAGGTGGCGATTCTTTGTTGCCCACGTGGATCATGCTCAATGGGCCTCCATGAATTTGCTTGAGTCCATAACTCTTGAATGAGTCCGTTGAGTACATCCTTGAACTTCTTTGCTCGTGCCCTCGTAACCGGCCCAATTGGTACTTGAACAAGATCCTTCGAAGTGGTGCCTTGATCTCCATCAGTTCCAAGTTACTACTACCGAGAGTTGTACAAAAAGCTACAAGGTCTTAGACAAGGGACTCGAAGCGTAGAGGATTACTACAAGGAGATGGAGATTGCTATGATCCGCGCTAATGTAGAGGAGGATTGGGAGGTAGAGATGCAGTATTAAACCGGGAGATCCATCATAAGGTAGAGATGCAGTATTATGTGGAATTGGAAGATATGGTGCATATGGCTTGATGGAGATCAAGGCACCACTTCGAAGGATCTCGTTCAAGTACCAAAGAAGTTCAGGGATGTACTCAACGGACTCATTCAAGACTTATGGGCTCAAGCAAATTCATGGAGGCCCATTGAGCATGATCCACGTGGGCAACAAAGAATCGTCACCTTGATTCAAGTTCTAGAAGGATCCGGTCAAGGCTAAGAATTGGCAAGAAATAGTTTGGGTCTATTCGAGAAGGATCGGATTGCAAGGCTATTATAGGCGTCCAGCTCTTCTTTCCTATTTTAGCTTATTTCCTATGCTGGAATTTTAATTATATTTGGGTCTCATTAGTTAATTAGGTTATTTATATTTAAATAGATGTTTTATCTATATTTTAAGAGTTATTGTAATGGGCTTGGCCCAAAGTCATCTTATCTAGCGTTAGAGATATTTTATGATTGGATAATGGGCTTAGCCCAAAGTCAGTCAAATTAGGGTTAGGTTTTATTTTACAGCCTCTATTTAAATACTCTTTGTACTCCTATGGAGAAAGATTTTGATTTTTGATAAAACTTGTGAGGTTTATTCTCTTTGGTTCTTTGAAGAACTACTTGAACTTATTGGGATTTCCCGTGGCGTTCATCTTGACTTATCAAACGGAAATTCCACCACCATTTGTGACGTCTTCCTTATACCGAGGTTCTTGTTTGTCATAAACAACGGGTCGAGGTCTTCCATTCGAATCTTAGCGGGGTTCACATCATTTGGTATCAAAGCACGGTTTCTAGTTCAGGTTTGCTTATCCTTTAACATCTTTCGTTCCTTTGTTTCTTCTTTAGCCGTCCACATCATTTATCTCTTCTTTGCCGAATTTCCTTTGCCCTATCTGTTCAATCTTTGTTTGTTCTTGTTGATGTCTAAACTATTGGTCTGGTCTCACATCTCTTAGTTATTTCGAAATCTTATTTCATTATTCTCAAAAGCTAGTTGCTGATTAAAAAAGAAAAAAAAAACGAAAAAAAAGAAGAAGAGAGAGACTCGAAGAAGTAGACAAAAAGGAGTTCAAAAAAAATTCCTTGTAATTCTAATATGAAAAATTAGAATTCTATATTCATTGTGTTCAAATTCCTTCTAATTCTAATCTGAAAAATTCTATATTCCTTGTGTTCAAATCTGAAATCCCTTGATTAGTTCTTGGTGAATTGTTGCGGGAAATTTTGAGTTGTTTGTTTAGTTTCAAAAGAACTAAAAGAGAATTATCGAGTGAAAAGAGGCAAGAGTGGTGAGAACATTAGAGGGCAAGAGCCACATTATATTGAGTGAAACACGAGTGGAGAGTGATCCAAATTCTTGAGTGTAAACACGTAAGGGAGTGATTCGTGAGGTCCTTTTTTTTTATTTTTTTATTTTTTTTTCTAACCTTTGTATTGCAGCAATCATGATTCAAGATAGTGGTAAGAGCATTGCCGAAAACGATACAAAATTGACTGATCCGAAAGTGTTTATAGAGGCCAAGATGAGTGAGATGAGGCGTGTGATGAAGATGGAGATGGAACAGATTCACGAAAGGATAGATCAGATGGAGAATAGACGTGAGGAGCAACCACAAAACGGTCGTAATTTGCGTAGAAGGGGAAGAGTTCCACCGAGGGAGGAGGGTGAAGAGCGTTATGGGTCTGGTTGTGATGAAGAAGAAGATCTGGTTTTGATGAAGAAGAAGAGCGTTATGGGTCTCTTTGTACTCTTGTGGAGAACAGATTTTGATTATTCATAAAACTTGTGAGGTTTTGAAGAACTACTTGAACTTATCGGTATTTCTCGTGGCGTTCATCTTGACTTATCAAACAGAAATTCCACCACCGTTTGTGGCGTCTTCCTTCTACCGAGGTTCTTGTTTGTCATAAACAACGGGTCGAGGTCTTCCATTCGAATCTGTCCATAGAACGATCTTGGGTTCCCTTTCGTTGTTGGGTCTCGTTATTCTCGGCGGGGTTCACATCAGCTTGTTTTGAAAAATTCTCTTAGGACCACGATTTGTAGATGAGATGGCTCCTCGAGACATTGAAAAGGTGAAACTTGTGGTGCATGATATGTCTCGAAGGGGATTGTGACGAAGGAATGAGCTTCAGTGCTCACTTTCTTGCCGTTGGACCAATTTGATATTGGCGGGGGCTCAATCTGCTCCTTCTTTTCTTCTTCTCCATTCTCTGTTCGCATCTTAGGAGTGGGATCCAATAAAGCCTTAGCTTGCTCATGTACCATGTCAAGGTCCAAATCAAACTCAAATTGAGCAAAGCTCTCTTCCAAAGGATCCTCCAGGCTTGGCTCACAAAAAATTTCCTCTACAACTTCCTCCCTCTCAAATGTGGTGGTGGCTTGGACATGCTCGTGATGAGGATCGCTGGGGCAATCCTCATCAATCATATATTGTCCTATCGCCACCTCCTGACTTTGAAATTCTTCTTCCTCAATTCTTTGAATTCAGCAACTAGATAACCAAACCTTCCTTCCAACCTTGCAAATGCTTCAATGTTTGCCACAGTGGCATCTATGATTTCTTAACAAGGTTGGTTGATTGTTTTCCTAAATGCCTCGAGTGCGTCTTCCAATGATTGTTCTTGTGGCGCAGGAATGGTGGGTTGGCCGACTAGTTCAATGAATTCCTTAACAGTTTCTTCCAAAACAGATTTCTCAGGATGATAGTCAAATGATGAAGGAACAAAAAATGGATTTTCGGACTGCGGATAATCAGGATAGTGCAGTCCATAAGATTGGGGAGCAAAATTTTCCGTAGCATGAGCATGCCACGAAAAATCAGAATGGTTGCTTCTGTCTGGGTTATAAAAATTTGAATATGATTCAAACCTAGGATTGGAGAAACTGGTGTTCAACTGCTCATGTGAAAAATTAGAAAATTGTCCCCAATGTGGACAATCGCCTAAACTATGGTAAGGGCTCAAACAGTGTGATTATGGTTCATGTGGGTGAAAATTGGTAGGATTTGGCGTCCTACCGCTAGGAGAAACATTAAAATAATCGAACGGAAGACTCATGCTTCACCCAAACAGTTCAAAATATCTCACAAGAAACAAATAAAATAAAATAAACAAAAACTAACAAAAATAAACTAAAGAAATAACTAACAAAAACAATAAATTAATTAAACAACTAAAAATAAAAATAAACCAACAATAACTAAAAACAGCAAGTAAATAAATAAAAAGAGGCAGAAACAATAAATGAAAATAAACTAATAATTAAACAAAGCAAAAAAAATAAAAATTAAAACTAAACACATACACTGCCTCGGGTCTGTTGGTGCAGCCAGCTGAGGTGCGCTCGAGCGCAGGAACATATGATCGAACGCAGACACGCAAACATGTAGCAGACTGTGCACGTGCGTTTGATCGCAACTAGGTGCGATCGTTCACAACGGCGCTCTACGGTTTTGTCAGAGGCGCGCGCTCGCACGCAACAGCGTACTAGGCGAGCGCAGGTATGCAACTGACCTGAAAGAGACTCAAATGCGTTCGAACGCACAGAGGTACGATCGAACGCACTATCACAGGCTTATTTTTCTGAGACTTAAACAGAAGTAAAAACAGTAAATCAAACACTATTCTATTTTTTTTTTAAGAAATTTTTTTCTATACAAAAGCACGAAATAAATAAAATAAATGCACAATTAAAATAACTAGTAGAAAAATAAAATTAATCTAAACAAAAAAAATCAATTGAAACAAAACAACGATTCCCCGGCAACGGCGCCAAAATTTGATCGTACCAAAAATAGTACTCGCCAATTGCACGATTCGTTTGTAATAAAATGGTTGTGCAAGTGCGAGTGTCGAGCCCACAGAGAATCGTATTTGTGAAAATCAACTTTATAATGCCCAAAAGCAAACAGTTGGTGTGCAGAAAATTAAAACTAAATTAAAATGCAATAAAATAAATAAATAAAAACGCTAATGTCTAGAATCCACCTAACCATATTAAATACATAATGTCATGCTCGGTCATACATCAAAAACGATTACGCTACTAGGCGTATTCTATTTGCTATTGGTCCGAACTAATCGATGCAAACACTTTTTTAAGAGGTCATAACGGATATTGGTCCGTAGACGAATCATCCGATGTATCTGTGGTTGCAACTAGTGTTGACGTTAAATGATTCATAAACAACAATCAACGTAATTTTGTCACGAAATTGAATTGAAACAAACAAGCAAAACAGTAAACGGTGAATGGAGTATTAAACTAAGCATAAAAATATGTAGATAAAAACATGGTTAAGGGAATAAGAGACTAACCATGTTTTAGGAGGGTTTTACAGTGAAAAACAGAGGGTTTGAGGCCCTAGAGGTGCCTCTCAAAAGTGAAAAAAAGTGAATTACACAAAGACCGTAGTGCGTTCAAGGACCAAGCACCACTTGTAGAGGCTGAATTTCTATCTTTGGTTAATTCCGCCCCTTTGAACCACCATTCGCACCAAGGACCTACAACACACTAAAACAACTCAAAATATTAGATATTAACAAAATTAAGAGCCTAACAAACATAAGTTAAGGGGGGTCCAATATACAATATTTGACACCGATCACATGTTATACCCCACAAATTATGTGCTAATGTGCTTGTGTTAAAGCAGATAAAAAATGTGAATTCTCAAATGTCTAAAGTAAGTAACCAAACTTAAAAATTCTATCATCAGATTATGTGTTCAGAATTTTAAGCTCACCAATGAAAGTCAAATTACAATTTTAAAATCAACAAAAAATTTGAAGACAACATGAACATGCTTTTTTTTCAAAAACGGGACAAAGTGTGTGTAAATGTGTCTCCCATACCCCCAAACTTAAAGTACACATTGTCCCCAATGTGTAAATAATCATGGAAAGAGCTAACCTGGGGAGAGGGAGAACTGTCTGGATTGGCATGGCTCATAGCACACCCCTAAACTTGAACTGAAGTACCCTTTTGTCCCTGAAAAACACAATACTAAAACAATACTGGAAAACAAAAAGAAACTAAAAAACAATGACAAGAAATTGAAAAACAATAGAAAGAAAAAGGATAAACTGTGGGTGCCTCCCATGAGCGCTAAGTTTAACGTCTTCAGCCAGACTGTGTAACTGCTCACTGCTGTGCTCCCATTTGGTATCAGCAAGGAATTTTACCGAACAGGTGGTGCATAGCTCTCAACCCAAGTGGTGCAAACCACTTCTAAAATTGCCCACCACCTGCAAAACAATAAAAATCCCACACAGAAGACAACTCCAGTATGTATACATAAATTGTAGTTGTCAGATGCAGAAAAATCTTTGGGAAAATGGGGAGTGATGGACAAAATGTGCAAGAAGGGAGACAATGGGGAATAGGAAAATACGGTGAAGTGGGTGAGAGTGTGCTGGCCGGCAAGCGGCCATAAGTGAAGGTGAGGCTGGGAGAGAGTGTGGGGAGTGGGTGATAAGTGCATGACATATGGGCTAAGTGCAGAGGCAGTCACGGTGCAGGGGGAGTGATGGGAAAGGGGGAAAAGTGACCACAAGAATGTCACGTGACTCTCTATCCCAAGTGCGCTTACAGTGTGATCGATTGTAGTTGTGCTTAGGTGTGTACGTGTGTGGATGCACTCACGCGCCTAAGGGCGCACGGTGATATTGCGATCATTCGCTCCAATAAAATGCATAGCACAATCTAAGAGGTTTTTGCGCTCGATCGTAATAACAGAATGCCATTTCCCATTGACCGAAACACAAAATCAACAATGGAAAAGTAAAAGATTGAAAAACAACAAAAAAAGAAAATCAAAATACAGACAAGTAAAAATGTATTGCACTAAGTGGCCTCAGTACCACTAACCTCAACAGAGGCATTTGAGCTCCTAGACTGCTCAATTGCCCTTCACAGTAGCTTCAATACTACTCTTTTGGGAAGCTGCACTTGAAGTCCTTCACATGTAGCTCAGGTGCTCTTGGTGTAGAATTCACTCCAATGTATGGCTTCACTCTGTGTCCATTCACCTTGAATGTTTGATTTTTCTGTGGACTATGAACCTCCAAAGCTACTTGAGGAGACATGTTAGTGACAACACAAGGACCAAACCATTTATACCTGAACTTACTAGGGAGGAGCCGTAATCTTGATTTATAGGTCCACACTTTCTATCCCACATGAAACTCCTTCTTGGTATGGTTCTTGTCATGATCAGTCTTGGTTCTTCCCTTGTAGAGCTTGGTATGTTCATCTTTCTTATTCCTCAACTCCTCATGTTTGTTCAGCTGTTGATTCCTTTTAGCACCGGCTATGATGGAGGAGTCTCCAAGGGTTGCACGACTTCTATGATGTCTTCAATAACATCTTCAAAAACTGGCTTCATGTCCTTCCTTGTGACACTGTGAGTGAGGGTGTGTAACGTCCCGAGAATTAGTTAACTAGTAATTAATTCAACGGTTCATCTCCTAGCCTTGTTCCACTCCTAACAAGACCTCCGGGACCTCTACTTCTCAAATACAAAGGATACTAAGCAGTGGAAGTAATAAAGTACTATAAACATTAATCATTATAACATCATTACAAGGGATCTATGCTAATCCTTAACAAGCAAGCATGCAACAAACCCTAAGTCTACAACATAACTCAAAAGTACTAATTACCATGAGTACTCGCTTAAGCTTGCAATAAGTCTTCAAGCATCTCCATGATCGAATCCTCCACAAGAACCGGATGCTTCACGGTATCCACTATCTATAGCAGCATAATTGTACATATGGAGAAAAAGGGAAATAATACAAGGGTAAGTTCGACGACTTAGTAAGTAGAAATCCACATGACATACCCGTCATTAATTTGTGGATTTTTTTATTTATAAAACACATGCAACATTATGAGATGACAGTTATCATGCAGGTTATACATAAAATGTAATATATGCTTATAATTATAAGGAACAGTAATAGTTCAACAATATGGTCTACCTAAGATACCCCTTCCTAGTAGGGTTGACGCTTTTCCGAGGGACCTGTAGTATAATGCCGGTGCCCCAGCCATACATATAGTGAGTAGAAATCCACAGGAGATATGGGACGACTGGTGAAAATAGTGTTTCCCTGTAACACACTGACCGTATGTCCGGCTCTAGGCCGTACGTCTGCTGTAAAACTTTGGGCCGTACGTCTGGTCATGAGACAGTATGTCCACTCCGATGTCTTTCAAGGAGAATCTCATTTTCTCTCCACTGTCAGCCTATTCTCCGACTCCTAAGGCTAACAAAGGCTACCTAAGGCCTCCTAACTCAAATCAAAACCACCACGAAAGACAACAACGCTAAGCTGCCAAAACGCTAGCCTAAGCAAGATTAAAGCATAACTAAGCTAACAACTACAACTAGCAACATAGAACTATATCGAGTAGCATAACAACGTATTAAAAAGCTAAGGAAACCGAGTGTTACCTCCTTGAAGCAAAACCTCGAGAGTTCCTCCTCCAGCAACACCAAAAGACTCACAAAACCTCACAAACTGCCAACAAGCAGCCTAGGGGCGAAGAGAGGGGTTAAGGGGCGGAATATGTGCCAAATGGGCGAGGGGGTGATGGGGTATTTATACGGGCAAAAAGTAGTGGACGTTCGATCTTAAGGGCGTACATCCAGTACTATTCCACAGCGGTCCAAAAGCTGTTTCGTACAACCAGGTATTACCCAGTGGATTCTGTGAATAGTGCTGCATACGTCCGCTGTATTGTTCACAGAGTACAATTGTACTATCTATCAGAGCGTACATCTAGTGGGGGACCACCGTACGTCCGCGCTAAAGGATAACAGCATACGTCCGGCGTTTCAGTCTACTTCCGCATTAAAAGACAAGAGCGTACGTTCACCGACCCTAGCGTACATTCTCACTAAAAGACAAACCAGAAGGCAAATTCTCAAAATGCCCATATGGTTGGTCCTAGTGACCTAAAGTCCAAATTAAGCTTCTAACTAAGCCACTTATGCTTAGTTAAATGTTTGGGTCACTATAAGGTTGTAACACCCCGAGAATTAATTAACTGGTAATTAATTCCACGGTTCATCTCCCAGACTTGTTCCACTTTGAACAAGACCTCCAGGACCTTTACTCCTAAAAAACAAAGGATACTAAGCAGCAGAAGTAATAAAGTACTATAAACATTAATCTTTATAACCAAAGCGTCTAAGCAAAGATCATCAAAGCAGCAGAAAACATACTATAACATAAGTACAAGGGATCTATGCTAAACCTTAATAAGCAAGCAAGCATGCACCAAGCCCTAATGTCTATAACATAACTCAAAAGTACTAGTTACCATGAGTACCCCGCTTAAGCTTGCAATTAGTCCCCAAGCATCTCCTGGATCGAATCTTCCACAAGAACCGGATGCTTCACAGTATCCACTATCTAGAACAGCATAATCGTATATATGGAGAAAAAAGGGAAATAATACAAGGGTAAGTCCAACAATTTGGTGAGTAGAAATACACATGACGTACCCGCCACTAATTTGTTGATTCTTTTATTTATAAAACATTATCAGATGACAGTTATCATGCAGGTGATATATATATAATATAATATATGCTTATAATCAAGAGTAAATATTGTTCAACAATATAGTCTACCTGAGATATTACCCCTTCTCAGCAGGGTTGACGCTGTCCCAAGGGACCTGTAGTACAATGCTAGTGCCCCAGCCATTGCACGAAAGATATCGTACGTAACACAAGCAGCACGGCCCAGTTCAACCTCCGGTGGCCCACACTGTTAATGATGTCTGTCCTATAATGGCCATCTATTAGGATTGGCTGCATCATTGGTCACGAATTATTAGATCCAAAGAATTCTCCGACTCCTAAGACCAGCACAAAATTCCTAAGGCCTCCTAACACAAATCAAAACCTTTGTGCAAAGCAACAACTCTAAGCTAACGTAACGCTAGCCTAAGCAAGATTAAAGCATAACTAAGCTAACAACTACAACTAGCAACAAATCGAGCAGCATAACGACGTATTAAAAAGCTCAGGAAAGCTAAGAAAACCGAGCGTTACCTCCTTGAAACGAAGCTGCAAGAGTTCATCCTCTGGCAACACCAAAACGCTCACGAAACCTCACAAAAAATCACAAAACGGTCTACTGACAGCCTAGGGGCGAAGAAAGGGGTTGAGGGCGGAATAGGTATGAAAACGGCGAGGGGGTGAGGGGGTATTTATAGGACCAGAAAGCAGCGGACGTCCAGCCAAAGTGGCGTACATCCGGTACTATTACAATGCGGTCCAAAGGCTGTCTCGTACGTCTGGGTATTACCCGGAGGGTATTCCAAAAAGTAGCGTACATCCTCTGTACTATTCACAGAGTCCTACTATACAATTTAAAGAGCATACGTCTGGTGGGGGACCACCGTACGTTCGTACTACAGACAACAGCGTACGTCCGCACTAAAAAATAGGAGCGTACGTCCGCCAACCCTAGCGTACGTCCGGTCCAAAAGTCCAATTTCTCAAAATGCCATTCTGGTAGATCCTAGTTACCCAAAGTCCAAATTAACCCTTTAATTAAGCTACTTATGCTTAGTTAAATATTTGGGTCACTACAAGGGTAGCTTCCAATGGATCTGATGGATGGTCTTGAAAGTAGTCTCAATGACACCTTGGATCATACAAACATCAAAGCGCTCTAACTGATCTTAAGGTAAGTTTGATTCCTCAAAAACCTTGAATGTTATCTTTTCACCATTTTCGTATTAGCAGTTCTTATAAAGGGCCTTCCTAAGATAATAGGTAAAGGTGATGGCATTGGGGCTTCTTCCATATCCACGACAATAAAATCAGCAGGTAAAATAAATTTACGTACTTTCACTAAGACATCCTCAAGTATACCTCTTGGTCTTTTGAATCTTCTTTCTACTAATTGCAAGGTGATAGAAGTGGGTAGCAGCTCCCCCAAACCCAGCATCTCATACACTGTGTATGGCATCAACTTGACACCAGCTCCTAGGTCCAGTAATGATCGCTCACAATCATGAACTCCAATCCTGCAAGGAATAGTAAAGCTTCCTGGATCTTTAAGCTTAGTGGTCGTATCAAAAATAGATACTCACAATAGCATAAATCGTTTTGCAATAAAGTGGTTGTGCAACTGCGAGGTCGAACCCACAGAGAATAGAGTTTTGTGTAAAACTAATTTAAATTGCCTAAAGTAAACCTTAACTTAGTTCCAAATATCAAACGGGTGGCGTGCATTAAATGTAAACTAACCTAATTGCATAAAAACAAATAGATAAAAAAACTAAGGTCTAGAATCCACCACACCACAATTAAATTACACAATTAATTAATACATCCGTCTATCGATTAAAAGCGATGCATGTTCTAGTGTCACGCTAGTTCATACATCCTTACGTCCTATGTATGTCCTATCGTGCCTATTGAAATACTCAAAGCATCCGTCCATTTGACAAAAGACAAAACATATCTGAATAGGTCCAAAGGATCAAATGTGAATGTGATTTAACACAAACTACAATGGATAAATGAACGTAAATCGAAAGATTAAATGTATCCATCGGACTAAACACTATGAATAAATAACTACGACACAATCGATACAATCTTCTCACAAAATTGATACAACACGTATGACAAATAAAAGACGCATTAACGTACAAACTAACTATGAAAGCATATCAATAAATCCATGGTGAGGCTTCATCTTCAACTTAGCCTCCCACGCTAAAGGGAGACACAATCGAAAAGAAATAAAAGCAATAAATAAATAAACAACGTTTAGAAGTATTTACAGTGAAAAACAGGGAGGATCTAGGCCTCTAAGGGCGCTTCCAAACTTCTCCCAAACATAAAAATAACGAAAATACACAACGTCCTATTTATAAACAAAACTAATGAGCTACCAAGTCACGTGGTTGTGCTCAATCGCAGGCAGTGAGATCGATTGTAGACATATGGTGGTTGTGCTCAATCGCAGATGGTGCGATCGATCGCATGTAACTACCTCAAAATTCGCACGGCTCAAGTTTAAGGCGCTGGCGGCTAGGGCGACGCGGGATTTGAGGCTGACAAGGCTCGATCGCGCCCCTTGGGATCGAGCACAGTGTTCTCGATTGCACTAGCAGGGACCATAATCACTTCTTTGCTCAATTTCACCCCCCCTTTAACCGCAGCTTGAATGCAATGACCTGCAACACTATAAAACACTAAAACAATACAAAAACATTAGATATTAACAAAACTAAGAACCTAACAAACATAAGTTAAGGGAGGTCAAATATACATTATTTGGATCGATCACTTAGGTGGTAACTTCCTTAACAACACCGCACTTACCTCTTCTGTTAAAGCCACTGTTTCATGCTCCTGAAACTTCTTTCTGTTAGTGTTAAAATATTTAAGAAATTTGGCATATGACGGAATTTGTTTAATTGCATCTAATAAAGGAATGTTAATCTGAACTTTTCTCAATCTTTCAAAAATATCAAGCAACTTGTTTTCTTTCTCTGGCTTTACTAACCTTTGAGGGAAGGGTGGTGCATTCACCTTCTCCATTTCACTTACCTTGGACGTTGGATGCTTCATCTGGAGATACTTGTGATTTCATTTCATTCTTTGGCTTTACTAACCTCTGAGAAAAGGGTGGTGGTGGATATTCTCTCTCCATTTTACTTACCTCGGATTTTGAGGCTCTATGCGGAGGTGATTGTTCCATCGCTTCTGTTCCTATGACTTTTCCACTTGTGTAAGCATAATTAGTGGTGAATATCACAGCCCTACCTCTTTCTCATTATTTAATCAAACTCAATTTTTCTCTCTTTTATTGCGAACTTAATTTTAGGCAAAAATTTACCAATCCCTGTGGGATCGATCTTGCACTTACACATTATACTTCTACACTGACCTTGCGCACTTGCAAGTAAAACTGCAATTATTTGCCTATTAATTTAGGTAGATAATTTCACAACAAGTTTTTTAGTTTCTTGTTGTGAAATATTTTGTTTTTAATTTCTTGTTGTTTTTAGTTTCTTTTAATTCCAATTATGTTATTATTCTAAATTTATTTAGAATTATTTTGTTTGATAATTCTGTTTCTGTTTAAAGAAATAAAAAAAAATTAAAAAAAAGAGAAAAAAAAAAATAGATTTTTGTTTCTGTGTTGTTCCAAATTGCGGCAGTATAGTTCCTGTGATTGCGATCGAGCGTAGTGCGATCGTCGAGTGCACATCATTCAGCGATTGAGCGTAGTTCCAGAGACATCAACACAGCAGTACAGAAGCTGCTGTAACTGCTGAATTTGATTCAATTCATGCAAGGGCTTCGATCCAAGAATCCAACCATCCTTCATCCCAGACAATCCCAACCAGTCATCATGCATTGCCTATCAATCGGAGGCGAAAGGAAATTACTACATATCCCGAAAAATACTCAATGCGTTGACGCATTTCAGGGGCACACCTACTAAGTATCGAAACTTGCACCTTAGGGAATTCTCTTATCTTTGTAAATTTCAGTACATATAAGGCCAAGATCAAGAGGGAATCAGGTACTATCCTTTTTCCTTGAAAGAGAAGGCTAGGTTGTCGTACAATTCAATGCCTTCAAGTACTAAACAAGGGAGTTGTAGATTTTGGGTGTGGAGGAGTGCTAATGGGAAAGAGCAGTGAAGAAGCCATGGAGCTTTTTGAGACATTAAGTGATCACTCCCAACAATCCTCATCCAGAGGGAGACAAGGAGTAAAGTGTAAGGGCATGTATGAAGTGAAACCAAATGGTGAATCTCCAAGTCACATGGCTACTATGGACATAAAGTTAGATATGATTGTCATGGCCATGGCTTTGTAGAACATCTCACCCAGTCAACAAGCTGCACCACTATAGGTTTGTGCCATTTGTATTCATCTGTGAATCAAGAGCAAGCAAACTACGTGGGACAGAACAATGATCCTCCCAAGAACAACCCAGACTCCAACACCAACAATCCAGGGTGGCGAAATCACCCCAACTTCTCATGAAGTAACAATCAGAATGCTCTAAACCATCAAGGGCAGCAAAGGAACCATCAAGGGCAGAAGGGGGGACTTAGAGAGTCTTGTGATGCAATTGGTGACACAACAACAACAAATGCTGAAGACATGAGCAGTTTTTGGAAGTGGAAACACAATTTCGGACAGAGCAAAGTGTAGTGACCCAAATTACTAACTAGGCGGAAGTAGCTTAGTTCGAGGGAATTCATTAGGGCTTTGGGTCACTAAGAACGCTAGAGGGGTAATTTGGGCCTTTGAGCGGATGTACACTAGTTTGGCGGACGTACGCTGCTGTATGTAGTACAAACGTACATGGGGGGACCACCAGACATACGCTCTGCAAATTGTATAGAGGACGTATGCCAATAGTACCGGACGTACGCTACTTTTTGAATACCATCTGGATAATACCTAGATGCACGAAGTAGCCTTTGGACAGATAGGCAAGAACCACCGGACATGCGCCCCTTGGCCGAACGTCCGCTTCTTTTCTAAGCCTACAAATAGCACCCTACCCATTCGTGTTTTTCACAAATTCAGGACACCCCTAGGATACCAGAGTGTTTCCAAAGTGTTTTTCAAGTGTTTTTGAGTGTGTTGTGAGCGTGTGTGTAAGGCGTTGTGAGTTTCGTAACGTTCGTCAGGCGTTATGCTGCTCGTTTTATGTTAAATTATAGTTGTTAGCTTAGTTGTGCTTTAAGACCTGTTTGGGTTAGCGTTTTCATTAGCATAGTGTTGTTACGTTGCATGAAGGCCGTTAACTAGACTAGAAGGCTTTAGGTTGTTGAAGAATAGGTGGACTGTGGAAAGAAAATGAGGTTCTCTCCGAGAACCCATATAGTAGACGCACGGTGTTGAGCCGGACGTACGGTTTGTCATTGTACGGCGGACGTACGCTCCTGAACTGGACGTACGGTCACTGTGTGACAAGGAAACCCTATTTTCACCAACCGTCTCGTAGCTCACGTTTTCCTTACGTTAGAGTTGTTTTAGTGGAATTAGGACTAATAGAAGGTTTTTCACAGATTTGAAGAACCCGGATCTTTTGGAATTTTTGAAGACGCGTACCGATCCAGGTGACTGCACATAATGCGCATTGTTATTTTCCATGCACTGCACATCTATTTTGTGTAGCCAGCAAGCACGCATATTTTACAACTCTCACGTTTTGTACGTATTGCACATGAACTCTGTCGTTTGAGAAAAACGTTGTACTGAACATGTTAACCAAGTGGAACTTGTAAAATAACATGCTTGTAAAATACAGACAAGATAATTGCGTCGTAGACCGGTACGTGCGGTAGTGCGGTAGTAATGGCCACGGGCTTACTAATCTTGTTAGCTTTATGGTCAAATGTGTACGTTATGTGAGGGCTGTGGATCCATTGGTTTTGTTACCTTGATGCAACCATTCCCAATGGTGTAGGCCACTCGGGGTCAGACCCGATCGTGCCATTAATGTTACGTACGGTATATTGTACAATGACAGCATTAACCCCGCTGAGAAGGGATAATATCTCGGGTAGACCATACTGTTGAACTATGACTATTATTTACATCATATGCATATATCATTATATATATATCACACATAATTAAACAGTCATGATGGAACTGCTTTTGTTTATTAAACACCTGAGTTCACTACTAAAATTAGCATGGGTATTATTTGCGTTAAAAATTACTAAGTTTTAGACTTACCCCTTTTATTTTATGTCTTTCCCGATCATTACGAATAATTGCGCAGTTTAGCTGTACTAGAAGAAGATGCTGTCGGAGACTACTTGGGTGATTGCTTAGAACCTGATACGGGTATTCTTTGAGGATATTGATCCTGTTTGGCTTAGGACGATGTGGGAAGATGGAGGATCTGCCCGTGCAGATATGGTAGAGATTTTGATTTCCCAAGCTTTGTTGAAGCTTAAGTCTAGGCTTTGATCTGTTGATCTTTTGTGAACAATGTTGATGTATTTTACCTTAGGCTGTATCTATTTCCTAATAATGGTCTGATGACCAGTACATTTGACGACTATTTGTTATATTATGAATGTCTTACTTTATCTCTGGTATTGCTGTGTGATGTTTCAATTATTGTCTCTTAATCTCATATTTTTGGTAAAGTCTTCCGCTGCAGTTTTCTCGTTATGACGAGGAAAGTGTTTTTTCCCACAGGTCGTGTCTTGGAGGGACATGGCTGGGATGGCGCACAGTGGGGTCAGTTACTAGTTAATTGATATTCCCATTGGGCGAGGCGCCACACAAAGACAAACTAATGCAAGGCTTGACCAAACAAGGTGAAAGCAAGGTGAATTTCCAGCTCAAACAATTCCAAATCTAGGGGGTCACAACAACTACAAGCTGTCACAGTTCTCAAAAGTGGCAAGGTGATAGGAACTGAAGAGATGGCCCAATCACAGATAAGTCGGATGAGGGTATATCCACCACCACCCTTCCCTCAAAGGTTAGTAAAGCCAAAGACTGAAGTCAATTCACAAGTATCTCTAGTTGAAGCATCCACATCCAAGGTAAGTGAAATGGAGAAGGTGAATGCACCACCCTTCCTTTACTAGATGCAATCAAACAAATTCCATCTTATGCCAAATTTCTTAAAGATTTTTGCACTAACAAGAGGAAGTTTCAGGAGCATGAAACAGTGTAAGTGTGGTGTTGTTAAGGAAGTTACCAGCTTAGCTTAAAGATCCAGGGAGTTTTACTATTCCTTGTAGGATTGGTGATCATGATTTTGAGCGTTCATTACTGGACCTAGGAGCTGGTGTCAATTTGATGCCATACACGGTATCTGAGATGCTAGGTTTGGGGGAGCTGCAACCAACTTCTATCACTTTGCAACTGGCAGACGGAAGCATCAAAAGACCAAGAGGTATAATTGAGGATGTCTTGGTAAATGTAGGTAAATTCATTTTACGTATTGATTTTGTTGTCTTGGATATGGAAGAAGGCCCGATGCCATCACCTTTACCAATTATCTTAGGGAGGCCATTCATAAGAACTACAAATACAAAAATTTGTGTGAAAAAGTGTACTGTGAGCATAAAAGTAAATGGCGAAAAGATAGTATTTAAGGTTTTTGAAGAATTACAATTACCTCAAGATGATGTTGAATGTTTTAATGCTTGCATGATCCAAGGTGTTGTTGAGAATACTTGTTAGGACCATCAAATGAATCCATTGCAAGCTACCCTTACTCACAGTGTCACAAGGAAGGACAAGGAGCCAGTTATTGAAGATGTTACTGAAGACATCATGGAAGTCATGAAACCCCTGGTACCTTTTCCATCACATCCAGCTGCTAAAAGGAAGAAACAACTGAAGCAACTTGAGGAGTTGAGGCATAAGGCAGATGAGAATAACAAACTCTGCAAAGGATGAACCAAGACTAATCATGACACGTACCATGCCAAGAAGGAGTTTCAAGTGGGATAGAAAAGTGTGGACTTATAAATAGAGATTTCGCCTCATCCCTGGTAAGTTCAAGTATCAATGGTTTGGTCCTTGTATTATCACTAACGTGTTTCCTCAGGGAGCGTTGGAGGTTCATAGTCCACGGAAAAATCAAACATTCAAGGTGAATGCACACAGAGTGAAGCCATATGTTGGAGTGAATTCTACACCAAGAGCACCTGAGCCACATGTGGTGGACTTCAAGTGCACCTTCCCAAAAGAGTAGCACTGAAGCTACTATGGAGGCGTTGTTGAGGTCAGCGGTACAGAGGCCACTGAGTGCGGTAATAATTTTTGTTTTTCTATGTTTTTCTATATTTTTCATTTTATTTTACTTTTCCCTTAGTAATTTTTATGGTTCCGCAAGCTGGGAAGAGGCATTCTACTACTGTGATCGATTGAACATCCTTGGGCGATCGAGCGTAGAAACCTCTTCAATTGTACAAAACATTCTAAGGAAGCAAATGATCGCTATGTGAACTCCGATCGATCGCAGATCTCACTGTGCGACCATAGGGGTAGGAATGCATCAGCGCACACTCACACAATCATGCATGAGTATGATCGATCGCAATTTATGTGCGATCAAGCACACTCGTGACAGAGGGCCATGAGACCTATTTTAGGTAATTGTTTTCTCATCTCCCCATCACTTTCCACTGTGCAGGGCACATTCCAGGAACCCTCACCATACGCCCCCCGCATTCACAGTATTCTCCACACTCTCTCCCATTGCCAACCACCACCCACAGTCACTCACGGGCCACCACACGCTGCCACAAGTCCCTGTTACCTACCTACTCACATCACATTTCCACTATTCCCCTGTTTTCTACCGATTTTTCTCCAACCCTCACACTCTCCATTTTCACTAAGTTTTTGTGTTTTTTCTATTTTTGACAACTGCGATCTATGTATACAGATTGTAGTTGTCTTCTGTTATTGGTTTCCTTGTATTTTGCAGGGGGTTGGAAAATCTTTGGAGTGGATTTGCATCACTTAGTTTTAAAGTTGCACACAATCTGTTTGACAGAAGTCCCGACTAACACCACATGGGGGACGACGGTGATCAGCCACACCGTCTGGTTGAAGACGTTAAACTTAGCGCTCATGGAAGGAACCCCACAGCATATCCTTTTAATACTTGTTGTTTTTATTTTTGTTTTATTTTTATTTTGTTTTGTTTTCTGTTGTTACTTTAGTATTGTGTTTTCAGGGACTAAAGGGTACTTCAGCTCAAGTTTGGGGGTGTGTTATGAGCCTAATTACTTTAGTATTGTGCAATGAATGAAAATGAACCGTACATAATGTTTGTGGGTAACATTCTTGGAAAACACTCTAGGGAATACCTAAAGGTTTAAAAGGCTTGTTTCATATGCTAAATGAAATCGTACATCCCATGAAAGCTGAACTTATCTTTTTCTTTTTCATTTAGTTTTTAGTTTTGTATTGCTAAGGGACTAGCAACATGTAAGTTTGGGCATGTGATAAGTGGTTAAATATTCATATTTAAGCCCCTTAATTTATATATGTTAGCTCTTAGTTTGTGTTATTTTGTTATATTTTATTTCCTTTTTGTGTTTTGTGTGTTTTATAGGTCTTTGGAAAAAATGACGCGTTTTTGGAAATATTGGGCTTAAATGACAAAAGTTGGGAAAAGCTGGAGCTCTGCCAAAGATTGAGCGCACCTGTGCTCGCGCACGCAAGAAGAGGATTGATCGCATCTGCGATCGAGCACACTTTGTGCGTGAAGACTAAGTCAGCCGTAACCCTATTTTGGAAACTTTTACTTTTAGGCTTTTTGTGCAACATGGGCGAAAACCCTACTATTTTTTTCTAGGGTTTCCTTAGACTTTATAAATAGGCAAAACACAGAAAAACACACACGGGATTTCAGAAAAGAATTGACGGCTCTCAACGAAGCGATTTTCCAGGTTTATTCTTTTTCCTTTATTTTTTTTATGAAGATAATTAGCATCAAGATCATGTGTAAACCTTTTAGTAGGGCTTGATTGTAGCCCTGATCATGTTTATTTATTAATTCAATATTGGCGCCTTTGCGATAATTTCATTATAGTATTTAACTTGATGAATACCTGTTTTCATAAATTCCTCATATGGTATGGACTTGTTAGTTAAATGAATTTGGATGGCCGAGTCCTGAGTTTAACATAAGTAACAAAAGCAATCCACACCGGGTTCTTGGGTTAATAAACATGGAAAATCGGGAGTATATACCATGCCCTAAGTCTCATGTGGTTGTCGGTTTTCATAGGTCTTATGCTCTCTTAAAGAACAACTTAGTATACACCGTGCTAAATCCTTTAGGAAAGAAAAGGGTTAGAGTATACACCACGCCCTTAGGATGGCAACCATTAAATACTCATAATGCAATTAAATACTCAGCGGTGAATATCACAGCCCTACCTCTTTCTCACTATTTAATCCAACTCAATTTTTCTCTCTTTTATTGCGAACTAAATTTTAAGCAAAAAGTTACCAATCTCTGTGGGATCGATCTTGTACTTACACATTATACTACTACATTGACCTTGTGCACTTGCAAGTAAAATTGCAATTATTTCCCTATTAATTTAGGTAGATAATTTCACAACACAAACTTTTTCAATCAATTGTTTCTAACCTTCAGATTTCAAAAACATAAATTTCGATGACGAAATTCCTATAAGGAGAGGAGAGTGTAAATAATTTCTCTTTATGAAAACGGTTAAGGAGTTTTCATAATTGGTTTTAAACAAGGACCCAGACCCAGACCTACAAAAATGCTAGGGTTAGCAGACGTCATCCACTGGTCTTATGCTCTGTAAATAATACCTTTTGGATAATACCTGTACATATGATGCCCTCTTTCGATAGCTGTACAAATAGTACCGGGCGTAAGCTAAGGTTGGTGGACGTCCGCTGCTTTTTCAGAGAGTTGGTAGCACCACTCAGTTGTAAATATCCATTCCCTCCTCTTCTTCTTCATGCCTCTTCTACTTGAAAGACTTGTGAGTTTGGACGAGTTTTGTGAGGCGGAGCGGTCTTTGCCAATTTTGATGGAGATCAAGGCACCACTTCGAAGGATCTCATTCAAGTACCAATTGGGCCGGTTACGAGGGCACGAGCAAAAAAGTTCAAGGATGTACTCAACGGACTCATTCAAGAGTTATGGACTCAAGCAAATTCGTGGAGGCCCATTGAGCATGATCCACGTGGGCAACAAAGAATCGTCACCTTGATTCAAGTTCTAGAAGGATCCGGTCAAGGCTAAGAATTGGCAAGAAATATTTTGAGTCTATTCTAGAAGGATCGGATTGCATGGCTACTCTAGGCGTCCAGCTCTTCTTTCCTATTTTAGCTTCTTTCCTATGCT
>CM017321.1:30399310-30407286 GCA_006937295.1 Carpinus fangiana
TATTTAAACAGGTAAGGATCATCCCAAAAGAAGTAATTCGCCCCAACCAAGAATTTTGACCGGTCTTGCTTGGTCCAATGTGATGGCAACTGGGCAGTGATGATATAGTTCACAATATTTGCGATTCATGGTACAAAAATTTGAGAGATGTGCATAAGTTGTTCATCAGGAAACGTCTCAGCAATCAGCACAACATCTTCATTAAAGTCCACAACCAGCCTAGATAGTTGGTTAGTTACCACATTCTTGGAACCCTTTTTGTCTTGAATCTCAATGTTAAACTCTTGCAGCAACAGAATCCACCAGATGAGATGAGATTTAGCATCTTTCTTAAACAAAAGATACTTCAGAGCAGCATGATCTAGGTAGACCAAGACCTTAGATCCTAGCAAGTAAGATCTAAACTTATCTAAAGCAAACACAATAGCCAACAACTCCTTTTCAGTGGTTAAGTAGTTGAGTTGTGCATCATTCAGGGTCTTGCTAGCATAGTATATAACATGAGGAAGCTTCTCCACTCTCTGCCCCAACACGGCTCCCACAGCATAATCGGAAGCATCACACATTATCTCAAATGGCAGTCCCCAATTAGGTGGTTGGATGATTGGTGTAGAGATCAATGGCTTTTGCAAACGGAACATCTTTTGCAAGTAGATTACACAAACGTTTTGCTATCTTGCTAAAGTCCATGATGAATCTTCTGTAGAATCCTGCATGTCGCATAAATGACCGAATTTCTTTCACTGTCCATGGTGGCGGATGGCTAGAAATCAAATCCACCTTAGCTTTGTCAACCTCTATACCTTTGGAAGAAATCACATGGCCCAAAACAATCCCTTGTTTCACCATAAAGTGGCATTTTTCCCACGCATCGCTCAAAAGTAGCAGGTGCATTGCACAGCCCAAATGGCAAACGACGATAGGCAAACGTACCGAAAGGACAAGTGAAAGTAGTCTTCTCTTCATCTTCAGGATCCAACAGAATTTGGTTATAACCGGAGTAGCCATCCAAGAAACAATAGTAATCATGGCCTGCCAATCTCTCCACCATCTGATCAATGAAAGGTAGAGGAAAGTGGTCCTTCCTAGTTACAGAATTTAGCTTTCTCTAGTCGATGCACACTCTCCATCCTGATTGCACCCGAGTTGGGACCAACTCATTGTCTTTGTTCTTGATCATTGTTATCCCTACCTTCTTGGGTACCACATGAATGGGACTCAACCATCTACTGTCGAAGATCGGGTATATGATTCATGCATCCAGAAGTTTGATCACCTTAGCTCCAACTACCTCTTGCATGGACAGATTTAAACGTCTCTATGGTTCCCGAGAGGTTTTAGCATTTTCTTCTAGGTGAATCTTATGCATTACCACCGCAGGGCTAATTCCCTTGATGTCTCCAATTGACCATCCAATTGCTTCTTTATGCTCTCTCAACACATTCAGCAATTCTTGTTCTTGATCCTCATCCAAGTCAGAAGAGACGATTACTGATAAAGATTCACTAGGATCCAGATATTTGAAGTTCAATGTGTCTAGTAAGGGCTTTAACTCTAGCTTTACTTGCTCAACTGTTGATGATGATGTGTTAGTGGATCCCTCAATATCAGTCTCACTTGCTGTAGCTGAGTCCAACATTGCATCAGCTTGTTCCAGTAGTGTATCCAGGTTCATGTCACCTCCATATGCAGTAAGGCACTCTTCCAAATGGTCATCACTGCTCAGCTCATTTACCGTCTCCTCTACTATCTCTTCTATCAAGCAGGTGCTTCTGACTTCCTCATACTCAAATGGCTGCCTGCTGATATCAAAGGTATTCAGCTCCACTGTCATGTTCCTGAAAGATAACTTCATCACTCCAGTTCTACAATTGATTAGGGTAGCTAAAAAGGGACCCCCCTAATATGATTGGAACTTGAATTTCTACATTTACTGTTGGTTATGTATCTAAGACGATGAAGTCCACAGGGTAGTAGAACTTATCAACTTTGATCAGAACGTCTTCAATGATTTCCCTTGGCTTCTTTACAGATGTGTCGGCCAGTTGAAGTGTGATGGATGTTGATTTCAGCTCTCCCAATCCCAATTGAACATAGACCGAATATGGCAGAAGATTAACACTAGCTCCCAAATCCAACATAGCTCTTTCTCCTCGGTTGTCACCAATCTTACAAGCAATAGTTGGACATCCAGGGTCCTTATACTTATAGGCATCTTGTATTGCAGAATAGAGCTTACCTGCTCAGTCAGAAAAGCTTTCTTGGGCACATTTGTCTTCCTCTTGACTATGACCAAATCCTTCAAAAATTTTGCATAAGAAGGCACTTGTTGGATGGCATCTAGGAATGGAATGTTGATCTGCACGTGCTTGAACACTTCTGAAAATCATCGTACTTTGAGCTTTTCTTTGGTGCTATCAGTCTTTTCTTTGGGAACATATTTCTTGGACTGATCCTTAACATTTGGAATGACTGTGTCTGGTCCAACTTCTCCTGCAGGTTTGTCTTGGCTCTCCCCTTCTTCTTTAGGTATGGCCGCTTGATTATCCACTTGTTTACTTGACCTCGAAGTGGTGATTGCTTGCACGTGTTCCTGTTCATGAGTAGGAGTAGAGAAACTCCCAATGCCGAATTGCCTCTTTGGGTTAGGCATAGGTTGACTCGATAACTTCCCCCTTTCTCTTTCCCCCACTTGATTGGCTAGCTGGCCAATTGCCCCTCTATCTTGGCAACATAACTTTTCAGCTCGTGAATGTCTTTGCTTGGGAGTTGGATCTATTAATCTCTTATAGGTTTTTGTCAGTTGACTGCATGAATGCTTTCATCATTTCTTTCAATGAAGACTGAGGTGCAAGCTGTGGTGCTTGATAAGCCGATGGAGCTTGGTATGATGGCCGATATTGATTCTGAGCTTGAGTAGAATTACTGTAACATCCCGATGAAAATAACCTTTTTATTTGAAGAAATTCTTTCCACTAGAACATTTAACAAGAGCCTTTGACAAAACCTCTTAGACAAGGCCTAAGACCCCTAGTGTTAACCTAAACACAGTTTGAACCCTTAGAAAAAGAAGCCAAACACTGATACTTAGGATGCGGATGTAGGCTAGGTCTGGCGAACGTACGTTGCTGTCTGTAGTGCAGACATACGATGGGGGACCACCAGACGTACGCTCTACAAACCGTACCAGCAGACGTTCGTGGGACCACCGAACATACGCTACTTTTTTAATACCCTTTGGATAATACCTGGACGTCCGAGACACCCTCTGGACCAATGTGCAAAGACCACCGGACGTATGCTAGGGTTGCCCGATGTCCGCTGCTCTGTCAAAGAGTTGGTGGCAAACTTTTCCTATAAATAGCCCGCCCCTCCTCTCATTTCTCATGCTTTCTTCCTTCTCTTGGTGTGCCCCCAGGCTGCCAGAACCCTTTCTTAGCATATTGAGTGAGAAATCCGTGAGAGTGAGCTTCAAAGTGGAGTTTCCGAGGAGAGGAGACTATGTCTGTGCTTAGCTTCGAGGTTGCTATGTTCCTTTGATAATGGTTTTCAAGTGTTCACTAAACGTTTTCCTAAAGATAATGATGTTTTTTCAAAAGGCTTTCTCAAAGAATCGTGGTTCTATTATTCTTTATGTTGCATGTAATATTTTGCTAGCTTAGAAGAGGTTCAGAGGTCTATGAATGCCATTAGGAACATGCACTGTCCGAATCTTAAAACGGTGTGCTTAACACATTGAGCGGACGTACGCTATCGAGGCCGGATGTACGGTCAGTGGGCAGAGCACCTGTTCTTAAGTTTCACACCTGTCAGGCTTGGCTACATTTCTAGGTTTCGTGAGGACTTAGAATAACAGTGTCTTGTATCCGTTATAAGAGGATGTAGCTTGGTCGGAGGATTCGCTCGAGTGCACGAGGTAAATAAACACTTACACCCGTTTTACATAAAACGTGGGATATGTCAGCTGACTAACCACACGTATGATATGAGGATGTCTATTTTCTATAATTATTCGGTAACTGTGTTATTAAATAAACTGTTAAGATGCATCCAAAGACATGGTACGCTGGTATATACGGAATGAACGGCCATGGGCTTACTATATAAATTGCGTATTATGGTCAAATGTGTGTGTTATACGGGGTTTTGGATCCATTAGTTTCATGACCTTGATGCAACCATTCCCAATGGTTCGGTCACTATAGGACGGACGTCATTAGTTGGTGTGGGCCACTCGAGATCGGACTTGATCATGCCACTAATGTTACGTATGGTATGTTATGCAATGGCTGGAGCACTAACATTGTATTATAGGTCCCTCGGGATAGCATCAACCCTACTGAGAATGGGTAGACCATCTATGAGAGTTATGACTTATAATGCATTAGCTTGTTCTGTATTAAAACGCTTAGATAATTATCGCCAGTTCTACACCATAATTTTTAAAAACCCTAAAACTATTAAATGGTGTATTAGCGGAGGTAATGCCCTCTTTACGGTTATTACTCAAATTGCACGTTTACTTTTAAAAACCCTAAACCTAAGTGTGAGGTTTACTTACTAAGTCGTTAGACTTACGCGATTATTATTTTTTAGGTAACCTGATTCACTGCTATAGAAGTGGCAAGAGTTGCTACTACCTGACTGGTTATGCTTTACCTAATAGTTACAGGTTTATCTTTATTATTTAGTAGCTCCACGTTCTTAATTGATGGATTATAGTAAATCTCATATTTATTCACCTTCCTTTGCATTTACTGTGACAGTTTATAAGGGTGATTACCCGTTGGATCACTAGTTGGCTCAACTGGGTAAATTGCCAGTGACCCCACTAGATTAGCCAAGGTTAATTTTGGGGGCGTTACAATTACCTGCCTGATTCAGTGGCTGATTCTGCTTCCAAGAGAAATTTGGGTGATTCCGCCACCCTGGATTGTAAGTTTCAAAAAAGGGTCCACTTGTGGGTTTTCTATACTCATTGAAGGCATTGACTTCCTCAATCAGTTGTTCTATTGACAGAGTAGGGCAGTTTTGAGTGAAGTGCATTGGACTGGTACATAACCCGCAAATATCAGCTTGGTAAGTCTCTGCCGCATTCACTGGTTTGTTCAGGACCAAAGTGTTGAATTGACGCTTGAGCGCCTTAACATCCTGTTTTGAAAATCCCATTGTTGTACTCATTCGGCCATTTCATCCAACGCTTTGTAGGCTTCATCTCTCTTCAGGTTTAAGAATTCTCTACCATTCTTGGTCTCAAGCAAGTTTTGCTCACTTGGTGTCAATCCTCTGTAGAAGTATTGAACAATTGTCTCATTCTCAAACCCATGGGATAAGCACTTCATGGCTCTTTAAACTTCTCCCAGGTATCAGTTAATCTCTCTCCTTCTTTCTGCCTGAGGTTGGTGTGGATTAATGGTTGATTAGAAGGATTAAATGACTAATTGACATCTCTATTTCAAACCTTTCCAATTCCAAACCAATTAATTTGCTGATTTACTAACCTATTTCAGACATTCCATAGGCATGATTTCTTTTCAAGGAGGAGCTGTTAATTTCAAACGAAATCAGCCTTAATTTTAGGCTTCTATTATTTAGCCTTTTATTATTTTCCTTTAGTAATTTGTATTCCTATTTCAACCGTACGTTAGAAATAGCATGGACTCATTGTAATGAAGAACATAAAATGAAAAATTAAAAAAGGTGAGGTTTGCTTCTTCTATCGGTTCTTCAAAGAACTTGTGAACTTATCAAGGATTCTTCCATGTGGCATTCAAATTTTATACCTTCGGTTCATGATTTAATAATAATCATCGGGTTGAGGTTCTGCTTCTTTATTACCTTTGGTTCGTGTTTTATTTATAAACGTTGGGTCATGGTTTGCTATCAAATCTAAATTTTAGCTTTCTTGGGTCTCTCTATTCCAATATCATTGTTGGGTCTCAATGGTGTATCGATTGAGGTTCGTATCAGAAACACGAGTGTTAGTGACATCATTTGAGTGCAAACACGTGAAGGACTATTGTGAGGAATTATTTCTAACATTTCCTTATAGTTTCAAAAGTATGTCTTCCAGCAATGGCACATCAAACAAAGGAGGGGAGGAGTCGCTCTTCATGTTGCAGGATATACAACAACAATTTGAATGCATCAACGGGGTGTTTAATGAAATTCGGGATCGGATGGATAGGAAAGACGCTGTTATTGCTACTTGGCGTGAGGGGCATCCCCAAAGAATCCCTAATGCTAGAAGTCAAGAAAGGCGTGCACACGTGGATGATTTTGATGACGACCATGAGGATAAGTTTGAAGATGAAGACGATCAAGCTTCATTGAACGGTGAGGGCAGGTTCGTGCCAAGCGGAGAAAGGCATGGTAGAGGTTTCTGAAGAGATCCGAGATGGCAAAATGGGATTAACAGAAACTTAGGAAACATCAAAATGAAGATACCAACTTTCCAAGGGAAAAACGATCCTGAAGCGTACTTGAAATGGGAGAAGAAGGTGGAGTTGATTTTTGAGTGCCACAACTATTTCGGGGAGAAAAAGGTGAAACTCGCTGTCATTGAGTTTACTGACTATGCTATTATTTTGGTTGGATCAACTTGTGATGAACATAAGGAGAAACCATTGGAGGCCTGTTAGAACAGAAATAAAAATTACATAAAAATCAAATCCTAATTATAACTAGGATTTGAAATTACTAAAACAAATCCCCAACAACAGCGCTGAAATTTGATGTACAAATTTAATATACTTGCAAGCGCATAAGTCGTGTGCAATATAGTGTTGTGCAAGTTCGTGGTCGAACCCATAGGGAATTCTGTTCTTCAAAGCAAATTTAAACCTAAAATAATTTATTTCTAATCTAGTTCCCAGTTTTTGAATGAATGTTTTTTCAATAAAATCAAAAGCATAAAACTAATTAAGTGAACGTAATCTATTGACAGAGTGCTAAGGTTTCAGAATCCACACTCACACATTCATAACAGCCTAGTTCCATAATCTAAAATATTCCCCAAAGTTCTCACATATAAATCTTAGGTATATTTCACTTTTGCTTCTCAAAATTAATCAAAACATTCCCTGTATCCATTCTTTAACTAAATCACAATAGAAATCCAATATTCATTTAAATCATTAACTATATCCGTAAATCACAAGAAAAAATCCAATCTATATCGAAACATCAATTGTATCCCAATAAATCATAAGAAAGATCCAATCTTTTAACCAAGAAAACCATGCAGTCAATTGTATTGAATTATCCTAAATCATCTAATGTATCCTTGAATCACAAAAGATATCCAAGATACATTCAATCCAACTAATACAAAAGCAAAACAATAGACAATTGATTAAATGAAACCAAGTTGCTAATCATAAGTGAGGCTTCATCTTCAACCTTAGTTGAAGGTTTAGCCTCTCGTGTTATTAAAAGACAAAAGGTTCTTGAAAGAATTCATAATGAAAACTTGAGTACTAACAAATGATGAAACCCAAAGTTGAAATCCAAAACCTTGGAAACCCTAGAACTCTCTTATTTCTCCTCTGGAATATTGTAATTTGTAGCCCCCCTAAACTAATATGATAATTATCTATTTATAGGCCTAAAACTAGGTGCACAATTTTAACTTGGTGCACAATACAAAACAAAGACAAGGAATAAAGAACACAAAAGAAACAAGATAAGATGATAATAAGAAACAAAAAGTAAAAGGATAGTAAACCTGATTTTAGAGCCTAGGCTCTGATACCAAATGATGCGAACCTCAATGATATGCCGTTGAGACCCAACAACAATATTGGAATATAGATCCAAGAAAGCTAAAATTCAGATTTGATAGCAAACCTTGACCCAACGTTTATAATTGAAACGCGAACCAAATGTATAAAGAAGTAAAACCCAATGATTATCAAAGAATCATGAACCGAAGGTATAAAGTTTGAACACCACAAGGAAGAATCCTTGATAAGTTC
>CM017321.1:30423196-30448151 GCA_006937295.1 Carpinus fangiana
CATGAGCCTAGCCTGGAGGACCCTGACATGGAGTGCTTTGCACTATCTGGAGGTCATTGTGATTTGAGTGAGCCACTACAGCATGACGAGCCGATTGATGAGCTTAGTCTGGAGGACCCGGAGTTTGAATGTTTCGCTCAGTTTGGAGGAAACATAGATTATGGTAGGATACTTGAGCCAACTGGGGAAGCAGTTGAGCCAAGTTTGGAGGACGTTGAGCTGGAGATATTTGCTCAGATGGGAGATGATCAGTACTTTGATGAAGTAGTTGAGCTACTTACATCCATTATCGATCCCATATCTGAGTTACAGTTGGAGTGTGGGGAAACCATGGATTTAGTTTTCCCCACTGTTTATTCTTCTGCATTTGAGCCATCTGATTTTATTGCTGAGAGCAAACAGTTTGCTCTCATTCACAAGTGGCCAGGGGAGCCTAGATTGACCTCGGGAAGGAATGACTATTTTCCTCCCCCATTTTGTGATCATCGGTTGATTAGGACAGCTGGATATTCATTGTTGCATATTGATCATCCCAGCTACGACCATTACCCGTTTGACCCGGGCAAGCTAGTGCGTACCATTTTTGGTACTGCAGTTGATGTGTCTACCTAGTGTCATAGGTAGCTTGGTCCGTATCACGAGTCTGGCTGAAGACGTTAAACTTAGCGCTTGTGGGAGGCACCCCTCATTATGTTTCTTGCTTTATTTTCAGCATTTGTATCTACCGGTCAAATTTGGGGAAGCATTCTTTTATGCTATACCCGAATTGACCCGTCCCCTAGGTTTTGTATTTTCAGTCACATTGTGGACAATGTGACATTTTGAGTTTGGGGGTGGAGTAGATGTGTTTTTTGTAAATAGTTTCAGTGTGTAAATATTTTAGTTGTGTGTTGTGTTTGTATCTATTTTATTGTGTAAATATTTTTTTGTTTAAAAAAAAAAAAAATTTGCACACTACGTTCGAACGCACTCTGTACGTTCGAACGTATACACGCGACTACGTACGAACTCACCTTAGTGTGTTCGACCGTAGCGCCCCACACACACACTCTCCTGCACGCATGCGTTCGAACTTACGTTCGAACGCATGACTCACTTGACACATGCACTCAGCACGAGTGTGTTCGAGCGTACTTATGTACGTTCGAAAGTACTCGTCTTTAGGCCTCACGTGACCTGCTTTTAGGTCATTTTCTCCCCCCTTTCCCTCATTTTTCCCCAGCGTCGTACACCCCAAACACCCCCCCCCCCACCTCTGTCCATCTTCTTCCACCACCACCCAAACACCACACCCACTGCTCCCAAACTCCACACCCACCACCACAGCACCACCGCCGGCCCTTCTAAGCCACACCCAACCATTTTCTCCCCTCAAATCCCCTCATTTCCCCATCTTTTCCACAACAAAAACCCGAAACCCTTTTTCCCCCAAAATTCCCCATTTTTTTCATTTTTTGTTCAAATCAAAGGGCACAAATCCACTCACGGATTGTGCCCCTTGATTCTGTGTTGGAGTTTTACTATTTTGCAGGTGGTTGGATTGGATTTTGAAAGGGTTCCAAAACCCTTTATTTTTGGGTTGCACACCAGATACTCAACAAAAAGCCCCAATGAACCTCCAGCATGCCTAGAGGGCGAGGTTCGTCGTCCCAGTCATCTGGGTCCCATGTCAGTGTTGCTAGGCCATCCATTGAGAGTCGTAAGCTCCTGTTGGAGAACACCTTTGCCATCAAAGAGGAGTTCTCCAACAACGAAGCAACAAGTTAGGCGGTCGAAGAATTGAAACGCCGGGGTTTGAAGAGGCTTTTCAAACCCGTCGCCTCCACTGCTTACGAGCGCTTGGTCAAAGAATTTTACAAGCATCTAAGGATAGAATGCGACCAGCCGAGCATACTTTTCTCTTCCATTGACGGAAGAAGAGTGGAGGTGACCATTGCCGATGTAGCGACCGTTCTGAAATGCAGCCACGAGCCTCCCGAGTCGGACGTTCCGTGGATTGAGTGCCCATCCATGCTTACACTCGAGGACATTGTTTTCGATATGTGCGAGGGGCAATATGCGGACAGTTGCCGTAATGCAGCCAGCAAGACGAAGATTCCTCATAATCTTCTATTTATTGATATGGTGCTTTATAGGAACGTGTGTCCTTTGGGACACAAGACACATAGGCGAGATTTGTTCCTTAGTGCCCTCTACTCGTTCCACGGAGGTTTCTGGTGCTCCATTCCCGAGATCATTTGGCGACAGATTGAGAAATTTTGTGAAGGAGTGCACCATCGGGGGGCTGAGCACACGAAGACCTGGGGATTGCCTTTCCCTTTTCTCATCACTCACATTCTGAGAAAGAAAGGGATTAAAGGCAGTCCTGCAGATGGGCCGATCACTGAGAGCCCATATTTCGGCCGCATCCAGTGGAACCAGAGTTGGCACATGCCTAGAGATGCACCAGAGCCCGAGCCAGAGCCCGAGCCCATGTACATTCCTGAGATGGCAGCTGAGCCAGAGAGAGCGGCAGAGCAGGAGGAGCAGCCCGAGGAAGAAGAGGAGTATGAGGAGATGATCACACTTAGAGCCTCAGGTTTTTTACACCTCCAAGACACCTTAGTGGACATGCGATCGCAGATCGCTGATTTGCAGAGGGATGCTCGTCAGGACCGACTCGAGATCCGGGAGATGTTTCGATCCATCTTAGACAGACTGCCACCATTTTCAGGACCTTCTGCACCACCAGCCCCGTGACGTCTTCGTGACGTTTTGGTTATTATTTTCCACACCCTTTTTGCACTACATTCTTATTTTCTATATCAGCACACTGTGGACAGTGCAGATTTTGAGTTTGGGGGTATTTTTATCTTGTGTACATTTGATTTTTTATTATGCATTTTTATTTCAGTTATGGTTTATTTTCATTGGTGTGTTTAATTTGACGAACATATGATCACATCAATTAAGGGATTTTCAGTTATGTTACTTTCTTGGCATAATGAGATATTGTAGTTCAATTTGAGTTTCACGAACACAATTGGTACGTAATTTGTGGGATAAAAATTTGATTTTGGTTTTGTTAGTTTTGTAAGCTTGAATGCAGTTGGAAAACCGTTTGGAAAGATAACCGTGGTTCATTTAAAAAAAAAAAAAAAAAAAAAAAATGATCATTTTGAGCTTTCCACCGAGTAACCGGATCTCTTGCCTCATTAAGCAATGAGTATTCGCGTAAAAAAGTGAGAAGTTAGATGTGGTTATCAAAGCTTCGTAGCCTTTTTGACTCGAGTTAGTAGGTCCTTAGGGGTGGTTTTACGCCTAATGCCCTAAAACCATTTGGTTTGGGAGTCATTGACTTAACGCTTGATACATGGGTCAATTAGAAAGCTTAATGAAGTTATGCAATAAATAAATAAATAAATAAATAAATAAATAAAGTTTTTGATGAACCTTGGTTATTGTTCTTGATGTGTTGTCCAATGAATTTTGAGTGTCGAAGCATACAAGACTAAAGATTAGTTTTGAAATCCCATATTTTTGTGCTAATCTCACTTTCACTAGAATTGATTTTTGTATCTCATAATGCTATGTTTGTATCTTGATTGTTAATTCCCTGAAATTTGTGAAGATAATGTTTGTTTGATTAAACTTGCTTTTGAATTTAAACCATGATTGATATATTTTTGCATGATGGAGAATAAAATGTTTGCACAAATGTTTGTGGGTATCATTCCTGAAAAACCCTCACGAGACTTCACTCGTCCTCTAGGGAACTCCTAGAGGTTTAAAAGGCTTGTTGCATGCGCTCAATGCAATCGTTCTCCCACGAAAGCGGACTTATGTTTTTATTGTGTTTTCCATTTTTGTTTTGCTAAGGGACTAGCAAAATGTAAGTTTGGGGGTATTTGATCGGTGTCAAATATTGTTTATTAGACCCCCCTTTACTTATGTTTGTTAGGCTCTTAGCTGCGTTAATAACTAATATTTTGTATAGTTTTTAGTGTTTTGTGTTGTGCAGGTCATTGTAACAAACATGGCTAGCAAAGGGCAAGAAAGAGGACTTAAAGTGAAAAAGTTGATTCCTGCCAAGTGCGTTCGACCGCACTTGGTGCGTTCAAACGCACTTACGGTCGTACGCAGGAGTCGCGATCGCACGCATGCCCAGCCGGCCCTAGCAGTTTTCTGCGGTCGCACGCAGGAGGTGCGTTCGAACGCACGCCTAGTCAGCCCTAGCCGCCACAGCAGTTATTTGCAGTCGACCGCACACCCTGCGTTCGATCGCAAATAACTGGTGTGTTCGAACGCAGGTAGTGCGTTTGAACGCACTTCAGTGACCCGCCAGCCTATAAATAGGACCCTAGGTTCATTTGGTCGAGAGTTTTACTTTTGGGCGTGTTTTAGAGAGCAGTTTGCCACTGTTGGCCCTGCTCTGCCCTTTTCTTTGTATTTATTTACATTAGTTTAATTATAATGCTTTCTTTTTGTTCATTTACGCTTTCCTTGAGGATGTAGCCTCACCATGAATTCTATGTTAATTGCTTACGTTTAAGTTATTTCATTCCGTTATTTCTTTATTGCTTAAATTGTTTCTCACTTGATTTGGTGACAAAACCAAGTGAGATTGCACCGTAGTCGTTTATTTTTGGTTTTTCGTCCGATGGATACATTCCATCATTTGGTTTACGTCCATTTATCCATTGTAGTTAGTGTTAAATCACTTTCACATTGGATCCTTTGGGCCTTAAACCGTTTATGGTTTGTCTTTCGTCAAATGGACGGATTCCTTGAATCCTTCGATAGGTGTAAGAGATTTAGTTTTATTTCTAATCGATAGACGGATGTATTAGCTTAGCGTTTTCAATTAACGTAGTTGAAATGGTGAGGTGAAAACCTCAACCCTGGTACTTTTATTTCGTTTACATTTCTGTTATAATTTACTTTTAAGTTGTCACAATCGCCTACTGCAGAGCTAGGTTAAAATAGCACTAACCTAGACTCGAAGTTATTTTCGCACAAAGCAATTTACGGTTCCTCGTGGGTTCGACTCGGTACTTGCGCAACCGCTATACGAGCTTCGGTTCGTTCAATTGCGAGTACCTAAATTTGGTGCGACCAATGCCCCTCACGCCAAGTAGCAATAACAGCGTGTTGCCTATCCATCCGATGCTGAATCTTATTAAACACCATGTTCATGCGTTCAAATTGTTGTTGTATAGCCTACAACATGAAGAACGACTCCTCCCCTCCTTCTTTGTTTGATGTGCCGCCCCTGGAAGATATACTTTTGAAACTATAGAGAAATGTTAGAAATAATTCCTCACAACAGTCCCTCACATGTTTGCACTCAAATGATGTCACTCACACTCATGTTTCACTCTTAAATTGGCTTTGTTTTTCGATATAAGTCTCACACACTCTTGCCTTTTTCCACTCGAAGCTTCCCCTTTTCAGTTCTTTATTAAACTAACAAACTTGATCAAGAAATTCAACTTGTAGTATTTAAACCAATACCGACGGTATGAAAATATTATAGAAACAACGAATCAAAGGAAGAGGACATGAGAAAATACTTTTCTTTTTCTTTCTTTTCTTTTTTTTTTTTCTGACGTCTCTTTTCTTTTTCTTTTTTTTTTAAAAAAAAAAACTTGGTGCATGATTTTAACTTGGAGCAAGACAAGGAATAAAGAACACAAACGAAACAAGATAGGAACAAGAAACAAAAGGTAAAAGGATAGTAAACCCGATTTTAGAACTTGTCTCTGATACCAAATGATGCAAACCTCAATCGATACACCATTAAGACCCAACAAATAATACTAGTAGAATACTGACCCAAGAAAGCTAAAATTCATATTTTTGATAGCAAACCCGACCCAACGTTTATAAATAAAATGCAAACCAAAGGTATAAAGTAACAAACCTTGACCCAATGATTATAATTGAATCATGAACTGAAGGTATAAAATTTGAATGCCACAAGGAAGAATCCTTGATAAGTTCACAAGTTCTTTGAAGAACCAATAGAAGAAGCAAACCTCACGTTTTTAACGATGTTCGTCCTATAGTGACCATCCATTGGGAATGGCTACACCATGTTCACAAAACCATTGGATCCAAAGCACCCACATACACACGTTGACCATAGTATGAAGTTTATATAGTAAGCCCATGGCCGTTTATACTGCACATACCAGCGTACCATGTCATACGATGCATCTTAACATTCAGTTTACAACACAATTACCAAGTATTTACAAAAGTTGGCATGCTCATATCATACTCATGTTAAGTCAACTGACATATACCACATTTTAAGTAAAAAGGTTGTAAGTGTTCACTTACCTCACACATTTGAGCAATTCTTCCAACATAGATAAATCCTGTTATAACGAATACAAGAAGACACCGTTATACTAAGCCTTATTTAACCTCGAAAGGTGTCTAAGCTAAAGTGTGCGAAACTTAAAACTGGTGCCCTACCCACTAACCATATGTCCGGCCCCGTTGGCATATGTCCACTTAGTGAGTTAAGCACACTGCCTAGGATTCGAATGGTACAGGCTCCCTAGGGTATTTCTAGGCTTCTACACCTCCTCTAAGCTAGAAAATAAGTACATGGAATGTAAAAATATTAACAACATGAAACTTAAAAAGGCTCTTTTGAAAACATTAACACTTTTAAGGAAATGATTAATAAACTCTTTGGAAAACTCATCAAAACATAGACTAGGAAATGGAACAATGCTAAAAGTGTAAGGTAGGCAGGGGCTACCTCAAAACCAAGTAAGGACATGGGCTTCTCCTCACAAAACTCCTTCAAACTCACAACTCTCTCAAGATTACAAGACCCTCTCAATTCTGGCAACCTAGGGGCTTACCAAAGCTTTGGTTGGGCATGAAGAATAAGGGAGGTGGACGAGGGGTATTTATAGCTGAGGGGTGCTACCAACTCTCTGAAAAAGTAACGGACGTCCGCTAACCCTAGCTTATGTCCGGTACTTTTACACAGCGATCCAAAGGGTGTCTTATACGTCTAGGTATTATCCAAAGGGTATTTCTGAAAAAGTAGCGTACTTCCAGCATTTTCCCGTTTGTCTGTGTACTATTTATAGAGCATACATCCGGTGGTCCCCCCACGTATGTCTGCGCTAGAAACAGGGACGGACATCTACCAATCACTGTGTACGTCCGCACTAAGGAAAGATGCGTACATCCGCCTCCTTAGTATACGTTCACTCTAGAGGTTTAGTGTTTTGGCTTCTGTTTTCTAAGAAATTTTTAGGTTTACTAGGTTAACCTGAAGGGTCTGGGTCCTTGTTTAAAACCAACTTTAAAAAACTTCTTAACCATTCTTTGTGAAGAGAAATTATTGGAAAATACAAGGATTAATTTTATCGGGTATTATAGGTCCATCATATGCCCGTGTACTATTTGTAGAGTGTATGTACAGTGGTTCAACTGCGTACATCCACACTAGAAACAAAAGCAGACATCCGCCAACCCTAGCGTACATCCACTCCTCAGGATCAGGTTTTAGACTTAGGTTTCTAAGGGGGTTTGGGGATTGTTTTGGGCTATTTTATGGGCTTGGATATCTTTTGTCGAAACCAGGCTTTATCTGCTCATTCGAAAAGATTTGTTTTATTCTGGGTATTACATAAAGCTTATCCTGAATTTGAACAAATATGAAAGTGTTAGTATATTGAGACTAATTGTTTTTCGTAACCCCCAACCCTCTCTATGACCCACAACCAATTGTCAAAGGACAAAACACGACAAAGCCACTAAGCCTAAAAATGTTCACAATTAATAATTGAATAAAGTAAAACTTGTCGCATTCTAGGACAAGAGCCCTAATATGGGACCACAACCAAAAAGTTTTAGGGCCACAACCAAAAAATTCCATGCCGACAGCCACTACCTTAGCAATAAAGTATATATAAATGCAATAAAGTATATAAATCCAACAATACAATGTAATAAAGCATATATAAATTTAAATTTGACAAAAAGCTTGGTAATGGGGGTTTTAACAATAAGCTTCCAATACAACAAAAAGCTTTATAAAACTACAGGAAAAGGTTTCCATTTCTTTGAACAAACAAAACCCATAAAAAATTCCAGAAAATACCTCTAGCCAGAACCCAAATTTCTTGGATCCTAGTCGAAACCCCAACTGGAGATCTGCGTCGGTGATCTGAGTGACACCGGACTAAGTGACGCTGGTTGGTTCTATACGGACGATGGGTGCACCGGAGACTGTGTTGGGGGATGTTGGGTTTTTGTTGGTGAACGTTGGGTTTTCATCAGGGAAGGGCTGTTTGGTAAGTGCCAAAATATTCATATTTCAGCCCTTAATTTACATTTTGTTAATTTCTTAGTCTTGTTATTTTATGCTATTTTATTTCTTTTTTTGTGTTTTCTGTCTTTTTGTAGGTCATGGAAGAAAAGAAAGTGTTTCTTTAAAAGTTCCAAGCTTAAGGGCAAATTGGGAAGACCTAGAAGATGTGGTTTAGTTTAACCAAATAAAGGAAATGATTAAATCAGAATTTCTCTAATTGGAATCAAAATCGGATTGGATTCAAATTTGGATTCTAACCATGTCTCAGTATTTTGACCAAAACTTTCAGCTAAAGTATTGGATTGAGGTCATTTCAGTGGCATTGGAAAGCTAACTCAAAATTATACAAATCATATCAAAATAGAATTTTCCTAATTCGGACGTGTGATATGCCAAAATCACCCCGCAATAAATGAACACAAATCTGGACGAATCTTATTCCAATTTGTACAAGGATTGTTTTCTAATTTGGCTAGAAGACAAAATTTCGAATTTTCTAGGATTATTAGGACTTTTAGGACTCTCCTAAGCCCTATAAATAGACCGCTAGAAAACACAACTCCAGACACAATCTTGGGGAGAGGAATTGGAGGCTACTTCTAGGAGCAGTCTTCCGTTCTTTCCTTTCCCTTCCTTTTTAGTTTTATTTTAAGCATGTGTAACAAACTCTTTAGTAGGGCTAGGTTGAAGCCCTAATTAAGTTTATTTAATATTTCAATATTGGCACCTTTGTGATAATCATATTGTGATGCACGTGGTATGGATTAGCTATTTAGGTCAATTTGGATGATTGAGTTATGGGCTTAATAGAGTAACAAAAGAATCTCCTCACGGGTTCTTGGCTTAATTAACATGGGGAACTAGGAGTATACACCCATGCCCTAGGCCTCATGTGTTTGTTGATTTCCATATATTTATGCTTTCTTAAAGAACAACTTAGTATACATCTATGCTAAATCCTTTAAGAAAGAAAAGAATTATAGTATACACCCATGCCTAATTCGTTGCTTAAGGAAATCTATAGCTTAATGAGTATACACCCATGCCCTTAGGTTGGCAAACTTTAAGTGTTCATAATATGATTGAAGTTTTGGCATATTGGTATATTAATCGAGCATGATTAGTGGTGGATATCAAAGCCCTACCTTTTAATTTATCCTTATTTCTTTTTCACAATATTAAGTTCATGACAGTCTTGATAATTAATTAATTCTAAACAAAATTAACAATCCTCAAGGGAAAGATCTCACATTTTCTGCACTATACTATCGTTTGATCTTGTGTACTTGCAAGTTAAAACGTAAATTTATTCGCTTATTAATTTAGGTGGATATTTGCACAACATTGTCGCATGAGTCTAGGGGGTTCAACAAATTAAGCCCCAAGTTTATCCAAAATACACCATTTTGGATAGGGTCAAAACGGTGTGTTTTGGATCCTACCTGTGAAAAATAGTTTGACGTGGCCCTATCCAAAACAATGCGTTTCACCCTAATTAATGGCAGTTAAAAAAATTTAACAGCAGGGATTTTATTGTCTGAAGGAATATATTTTTTGAAAAAAAAAAAAAAACTTAGGGAGTTATAATTTTGGAGGGTTAACGCATGGACTTATTATATACATAAAGAACAATCAACAAAGGTTTTCAATAATGGTGCTTTAACGAGACCCAAAACCGTTAGCGTTAACCTAATCACACTTTGAACTCCTAGAAAATAGAAGCCAAACACTAACCCTCAGAAGGCAGACGTACGCTAGGTTAGCTGGACGTATGCCCCTGTCTCTAGTGCGGACGTACGAGGGGGGACCACCAGACGTACGCTCTTGATGAGCGCCGAATGTTCCACATTCAATTCCCTTAACTGGCTATGTTAATTCCTTAGCATTGTAAGTTGTTTGATTTTGTGTTGTTTTTGTGTTTTCAGGTTTTAATAAAGATACAAGAAAAACCATTGATTTTGGGCATAAAGCACAATTTGAGAAGACCTAGAAGATATGATTAAGCTTAACCAATCATAATAGAGGACATATATGATGTAGTTAAGTTTAATCAAATCAAGGAAAGGATAAAATCGGATCGGATAGAATTTCAGATTCTGAACACATCTCAGTATTTTGGCCATAACTTTCAGCTCAAATATCGAATTAAGGTGATTCCAGCGGCATTGGAAAGCTAATTCAAAATTCTACAACTAACATATGCGAGTTAAGGGGATTGAATGTGCAATATTCGGTGCTCATCACACCCTCAAACTTAGGTATTGCTAGTCCCTTAGCAATACAAAACAGGAAATAAAATTGAAAAACAAAAAGATAAATCCATCTTTCGTGGGATGTACGATTGCATTTAGCGTATGCAACAAACCTTTTGAACCCCTAGGAATTCCATAGAGGACGAGTGAAGTCTCGTGATAGTTTTCCAGGAATGATACCCACAAACATTGTCGTCATTATTATGTCATTCAAAAGAATAAAGTGTCACAAAAATAATTGTTTTCATTCATTAGCAAGCTTAAAGTGATAAACTCCATCTTCAAAATTCCAAGAAATTCGCAAGTCAAATCACTTACAAATGGCAGATTGAGATACAACAAATTTCAATTAGTGCAAAGTGAACTAACACACAATCATAAGGCTTCAAAATAATTCCAACGTAAATGAATCAACATCTTAGAATTTATTGATCTTCCTATCAGATGAAACAACCAAGGCATACACCTTTTTTTTTTTTTTTTTTTTTCTATAGGCTTTACAATGCTTAGCTTCCTTAAGCTTTCTAGTTGACCCATGTATCGAGTGTTAGGCCAATGACTCCCAAAGCAAATGGCTTTAGGGCACTAGGTGTAAAGACACCTCTAAGGACTTACTAACTGGAGTAAAAAAGGCTATGAAGTTAAGCTAGCCATATTATTAATCAAACCAAACTTCTCACTTTTTGACGTGAATACTCATTGCTTAATGAGGCAAGAGGTCCGGTTACTCGGTGAAAAACTCAACTTGAAATTTTTTTTTTAGACATACATACATACATACATATATATTATATATATTACCATACCAAGGTTATTAATCCAATATGTCACCCAACAGAATTCAAAACATTGAAAACATAATTGATCTCAAATTTCATACCTCAAAAGCATGTGCTAGTGTGCTCAAGATAAATATTAGATTGAAACAAGTAGCATCTCATGTTGCCAAAAGTAAGTAACAAGACTCAAAATTCCTAAGTCATATGATCATGTGTTCATAACTTTAAGCCTACCAGTGAAATTCAAACCAAAATCAAAGCTCAACCACATGCTTCAGAATGACATAACAACAATTTTTGACAGTATTTTGTTTTTCCATACCCCCAAACTTGAATCATACATTGTCCCCAATGTATATACCGAACTGAAAAATAAGATCAAGAGTATAGGAATACCTAAATGCACAAATGTGGGCATATCATACCCCCAAACTTGTATGCAAAAAACACATGTCCTGAAAAGAAAGTGGTACTCCAACCAAATACCAATCAAGTACACACATTGTTGTAAAAATATAATCAAAGAATGAAGCAAAAATGGATAAAATATACTTGGATGGAGATCATGTACCCTAGTGGAGTGAAGTTCAAGTGCACAGGGCCTGCGCTTGAACCTAAGAAGCTGACTCATCTAGTTGAAATATATGGAATCTGTCGAATCAACAGAATCCATATCCTTGATGTGCTCAATGTTTTCTGACCCTTAAGTTTAAATTTGAAACGCCAATCTTTCTTCTCTTGGACCAAAAAGAGTGGATTTTACCTATAGATAGGTAATTTTGAATTTTCGTATATTGAGATAGATCCCTCTGTGATGGAGAGATCAAGGCACCACTTCGAAGGATCTCGTTCAAGTACCAATTGGGCCAGTTACAAGAGCACGAGCAAAGAAGTTCAAAGATGTACTTAACGGACTCATTCAAGAGTTATGGGCTCAAGCAAATTCGTGGAGGCCCATTGAGCATGATCCACGTGGCCAACAAAGAATCGTCACCTTGATTCAAGTTCAAGAAGGATCCGGTCAAGGTTAAGAATTGGCAAGAAATATTTTGGGTTTATTCTTGAAGGATCGGATTGCATGGCCATTCTGGGCGCCACTTTCTTTCCTTTTTATGTTGTCTTTTGGTTTCCTTCTATATGACTCTAGGCATCCAGCTCTTCTTTTTTTTTTTTTTTTTTTCTTGTAATGATTTATTTTAGCAAGTAGGGATTTATTTTAGCTTTGATTAGGAGAGTGGGCATCCAGCCTTTATTGTCTTATATGTCTTGTGTGTTTTAGGAAGGTAAGGATTTCTGTCCTTACCCATTTTCGACTTTAATTAGGTTCTCTATGTTAGGTTTTTTTTTTTCCTTGTAATGATCAGCCCTTTAAATAGGTGCATAAGCAATGGAAAAGGCAGACATTGATTATTGATAAACATGTGAGATTTATTCTCTTTGGTTCTTTGAAGAACTACTTGAACTTATCGGGATTTCCCGTGGCGTTCGTCTCGACTTATCAAACGAAAACTCCACTACTGTTTGTGGCGTCTTCCTTATACCAAGGTTCTTGTTTGTCATAAACAACAGGTCGAGGTCTTCCATTTGAATCTATCCATAGAACGATCTTGGGTTCCCTTTCGTTGTTGGGTCTCGCTATTCTTGATGGGGTTCACATCATTGGTATCAGAGCACAGTTTCTAGTTCAGGTTTGCCTATCCTTTAACATCTTTCATTCCTTTGTTTCTTCTTTAGACGTCCACATCATTTATCTCTTCTTAGCCGAATTTCCTTTACCCTATCTGTTCAATCTTTGTTTGTTCTTGTTGATGTCTAAACTATTGGTCTGGTCTCACATCTCTTAGTTATTTTGAAATCTTATTTCATTATTCTCAAAAGCTACTTGCTGATCAAAAAATTAAAAAAAAAAAAATTCACTATTCTGTGCTTCCAAAATTTCAAACTGCCATATTCCTTCTAATTCTAATCTGAAAAATTCCATATTCCTTGTGTTCAAATCTGAAATTCCTTGATTAGTTCTTGGTAAATTGTTGCTCGAAATTTTGAGTTGTTTGTTTAGTTTCAAAAGAATTGAAAGAGAATTATCGAGTGAAAGAGTGGTGAGAACATCGGAGGGTAAAAGCCATATTATTTTGAGTGAAACACGAGTGGAGAGTGATCCACATTCTTGAGTGTAAACATGTAAGGGTGTGATTCGTGAGGTCCTTTGTTTTGCAGCAATCATGACTCACGATAGTGGTAAGAGCATTGCCGAAGATGATACAAAATTGGCTGATCCGAAAGGAACGGATAGATCAGATGGAGAATAGACGTGAGGAGCAACCACAAAACGGTCGTAATTTGCATAGAAGGGAAAGAGTTCCACTGAGGGAGGAGGATGACGAGCGTTATAGGTCTGGTTTTGGTGAAGAAGAAGATCGGGATTCCAGTGTTAACAATAGGAGACCCGGAGGAAGATTTGGAGAAGCTAGGAATCGCGAAGATAACAACTTGGGTGGTATTAAGATGAAGATTCCGTCCTTTCAAGGTAGATCTGATCCTGAGGCATATCTTGAGTGGGAGAAGAAGATGGAGTTCGTGTTTGATTGCCACAACTACTCGGAGACAAAGAAGGTAAAATTAGCCGTGATTGAATTTTCTGAATATGCTATTACTTGGTGGGATCAGCTTGTGATAAACAGGAGGCGGAATAGAGAACGACCAATAAACACATGGGAGGAGATGAAAGTAGTGATGAGAAAGCGGTTCGTTCCAAGTTACTACTACCGACAGTTGTACAAAAAGCTACAAGGTCACAAGGGAGTCGAAGCATAGAGAATTACTACAAGGAGATGGAGATTGCTATGATCCGCGCTAATGTAGAGGAGGATTGGGAGGCCACAATGGCTAGATTTTCACTTGGCTTAAACCGGGAGATCCATGATAAGGTAGAGATGCAACATTATGTGGAATTGGAAGATATGGCTATCAAAGTGGAGCAACAACTCAAGAGAGGGAGTGGGACACGTGCAGGCCATAACTTTAGTTCTACCTCTTGGAAATCGAGTCATGCCAAGCCGCTGGACAAGTCACAAACGCCCAAACCCGAGTCCGCGACCACCAGCCATGTTCCTCAAGGTAAAACCGAAGCCTCTACCTCTAGGAATCGTGATATTAAATGTTTTAGATGTCAAGGTAAGGGCCACATAGCAAGTTAATGTCCAAACAAGCAAGTCTTGGTGTTGCAAGCCAATGGTGAAATTGTGACCGATTGTGAAGATTTCGACACCAATGACATGCCGCCATTGGCGGATGATTTCGAGGAGGTGTATTTAGCCCCTGACGCATTGACATTGGTGGCAAGGAGAGCATTGAGCTTGCAAGCGAAAGGAGTTGATGAAGTACAACATGAGAACATCTTTTACACTAGGTGCTACGATAAAGACAAGGTATGTAGTGTGATTATTGATGGTGGTAGTTGTACTGCAGCAGGCCTAGCAAGCCCCCTGCAGTTCCAGGCTAAGATTTCCATGGTTGTTGGGGAGGCTTAACCAAGCCCCCCTCACTTGCAGAATCCAAAACAGAAGCTAACACATCTGAAACCGTCTTTTTCTTTCCTTTTCTGGCAGCTTTAAAAATAGCATGAGCAAGAGCCATTTCTGTAAAGCCAGGATTGAAACCAGGGTGGATGTGGGGGGTGTATCTGGGTTTCCTCAATCTCATTTTCTACCCCAGGGCCTTTCTTGTGGGGAGGGTTTATGATGTGAACCCCGTCAAGAATAACGAGACCCAACAACGAAAGGGAACCCAAGATCGTTCTATGAACAGATTCGAATGGAAGACCTCGACCCGTTGTTTATGACAAACAAGAACCTCGGTATAAGGAAGACGCCACAAACGGTGGTGGAGTTTCCGTTTGATAAGTCGAGATGAACGCCACGGGAAATCCCGATAAGTTCAAGTAGTTCTTCAAAGAACCAAAGAGAATAAACCTCACAAGTTTATCAATAATCAATGACGACCTTTTCCATTGCTTATGCACCTATTTAAAGGGCTGATCATTACAAGGAAAAAAAAAAACTAACATAGAAAACCTAATTAAAGCTGAAAATGGGTAGGGACAGAAATCCTTACCTTCCTAAAACACACAAAACATATAAGGCAATAAAGGCTGGACACCCACTCTCCTAATCAAAGCTACAATAAATCCCTACTTGCTAAAATAAATCATTACAAGAAAAAAAAAAAAAAAAGAAGAGCTGGATGCCTAGAGTCATATGGAAGGAAAACAAAAGACAACATAAAAGGAAAGAAAGTGGCGCCTAGAATAGCCATGCAATCCGATCCTTCTAGAATAAACCCAAAATATTTCTTGCCAATTCTTAGCCTTGACCGGATCCTTCTAGAACTTGAATCAAGGTGACGATTCTTTGTTGCCACGCGGATTATACTCAATAAGCCTCCACGAATTTGCTTGAGCCCATAACTCTTGAATGAGTCTGTTGAGTACATCCTTGAACTTCTTTGCTCATGCTCTCGTAACCGGTCCAATTGGTACTTGAACGAGATCCTTCGAAGTGGTGCCTTGATCTCCATCATTCCCCTCCTCTTGAAAAGGATTTGCCCTCAAATCATCACCTACATGAAAAGGACTCAAATCAGTAACATTAAAAGTGGCACTTACATTGTATTCACCAGGTAAATCTAGCATGTAAGCGATGTTATTGATACGCTCGAGGACTTGGAAAGGACCATCTCCTCTTCGGAGCAATTTGGAACGTCTTTTCGCCGGGAATCTTTCTTTTCTCATATGCAGCCAAACCCAATCTTCGGGTTCAAAAACCAGCTAGCGACGTCCCTTGTTGGCTTGTGTGGCATATTGCTCCATTCTTCGCTCAATGTTGAGTCTTGCTTTCTCATGAATCTGCTTCACAAAGTCAGCTTTCTTTTTGCCATCGTGATTAACGTGCTCCGTCAATGGTAAAGGAGATAAATCCAATGGAGTTAAAGGATTAAACCCATATACAATTTCAAATGGCAAAAATTTGGTAGCAGAATGAACAACTCTATTATAGGCAAACTCAACATGTGGTAAACATTCCTCCCATGTTTATCTTTCTAATGATTGCCCTCAATAGAGTAGACAAAGTCCGATTTACTATTTCAGTTTAACCATCAGTTTGTGGATGACAAGTAGTGGAGAACAATAGCTTAGTTCCTAGCTTACACCACAAAGTCTTCCAAAAATAGCTCAAGAACTTAGCTCTCTATCCGAAACAATTGTCCTAGGCATGCCATGTAATCTCACAATCTCTTTAAAGAACAAATCAGCAACATGCGAGGCGTCATCCGTTTTGTGACATGGAATAAAATGTGCCATTTTAGAAAATCTATCCACAACCACAAAAATGGAATCTCTTCCACGTTTAGTCCTAGGCAATCCTAACACAAAATCTATTTAAATATCAACCCAAGGCTTACTAGGAATTGGTAAAGGAGTATACAAACCGTTGGGCTGCACTTTGGATTTAGCTTGCCTACATGTGACACATCTACCACAAATCCCTTCGACATCTCGTTTCATGTGAGGCCAATAGAAGTGGTCATGCAAAATAGCTAAAGTCTTTACAACTCCAAAATGTCCCATTAATCCCCCGCCATGTGATTCCTGCACTAATAACTCACTCATAGAACAATTAGCCACGCATAGCTTATTTTCTTGAAATAGGAATCCATCAAGCCTAAAGAACTTACCAGAGGCAATTTTCTCACAAGCTCGATATTCCTCACAAAATTCGTGGTCTTCAGCATATAATTCTTTTATGTGTTCAAAACCAATCAATTTTGCATCAAGTGTGGAGAGTAAGGCATACCTGCGAGAAAGTGCATCGGCGACTACATTCTCCTCACCTTGCTTGTACCGAATGACGATTGGAAACGTCTCTATAAACTCCAGCCATCGCGCATGCCATTTGCTTAGCTTGTGTTGGCCCTTCAAGTGCTTTAAGGACTCATGATCGATGTGAATCACGAACTCCTTAGGCCATAGGTAGTGCTGCCACGTCTCTATAGCCCGAACCAACGCATACAACTCCTTCTAATAAGTTGGGAAGTTTAAGGCTGCCCCGCTGAGTTTCTCGCTGAAGTAAGCAATTGGTCGTCCTTCTTGCATAAGAACGGCACCTATACCAACACCTAAAACATCACATTCAATTTCAAACGTTTTAAAAAGTTAGGTAAAGACAACAAAGGTGCGTTAGTCAGCTTCTCTTTGATTAATTGAAATGCCTACTCTTGTTCTTCTCCCCACCGAAATCTAACGTTCTTCTTGATCACTTTGGTAAGCGGTGTGGCTAAGCTACTGAAGTCCTTCACAAACCGCCGGTAGAAACTAGCAAGTCCATGAAAACTACGAACATTACCTACACTTGTGGGGCTCAGCCAATCTTGGATTGCACGTACCTTCTCTTCATCAACCTGTATACCTTGTGCACTAACAACAAATCCCAAAAATACAAGCTTATCGGTGTAAAAAGTGCACTTCTTTAAATTTGCAAACAACCTTTCTTTCCTTAGCACATCTAAAATGGATTTCACACGTACTACATGATCGTCTAGGTTTTTGCTATAAATAAGTATATCATCAAAATAGACAACAACAAATATGCCTATAAATACACGCAAAACATGGTTCATAAGTCTCATAAAGGTGCTCAGAGCATTAGTCAAACCAAAAGGCATAACTAACCATTCATACAAACCATATTTTGTTTTAAAGGCGGTTTTCCATTCATCTCCTTCTTTTATCCTAATTTGATGATAACCACTTTTTAAATCAATATTAGAAAATATGCAAGAACCATGCAGCTCATCTAACATATCATCTAAGCGTGGGATAGGATGAAGATACTTTACCGTTATGTTGTTCATGGCTCGGCAATCAATGCACATTCTCCACGTCCCATCCTTTTTAGGTACAAGTAAAACCGAAACCGCACATGGGCTCATGCTCTCCCTCACATGCCCTTTCTCCAATAATTCACTTACCTGCCGTTGAAGCTCCTTTGTCTCCTTGGGATTGCTCCTATAAGCTGGTCGGTTTGGAATGGTTCCACCGGGAACAAAATCAATTTGATGTTCAATCCCTCAGATTGGGGGTAACCCATGTGGTGTTTCCTCGAGGAAGACATCCTCGTACTCCTACAAAAGAGAAAAAATAGAACTAGGCAAAGCAAGGTCAAGTTCGTTAGTGTTTAAAAGTGCCTCTTTGTACAAAAGTACAATCATCGGCTGATTTGAAAACATTGCTCGCTTGATCTCACTCACTTTTGCATAGAAATTCTTTTGTTTTCTCTCTGATTCTCTCAAGGGCGGAACTTTGATTTTCTTTTTCTCTCTCATTTTTCTCAGCCTCTCTTTGATTTTCACTCTTTTTCTTTTGCTCACTCTCTTTCTTTTGATCACTCTCCTTTTGTAATCTCACTTGATCCTCGTATACTTGTTGCGGTGTCAATGGTACAAGAGTGATTGATCGTTGATTAAGTACAAAAGAGTACTTGTTCGTAAAGCCATCATACTTCAGTTGCCTATCGAACTGCCATGGACGCCCTAGCAATAAGTGTCCCGCTTGCATCGGTACTACATCACACAACACTTCATCTTCGTATTTACCGATTTGAAATGCAACTAACACTTGCTTGTTCACCCTTATTTCACCACTATCATTTAGCCATTGCAACTTGTACGGTCTAGGGTGCTTTACCATGGGCAATCCCAATTTCTCCACCATAATTGTGCTTGCAACATTAGTACAACTACCACCATCAATAATCATACTACATACCTTGTCTTTAACATAGCACCTAGTGTGAAAGATGTTCTCCCACTGTACTTCATCAACTCCTTTTGCTTGCAAGCTCAATGCTCGCCTTGCCACCAATGTCAATGCGTCAGGGGCTAAATACTCCTCCTCGAAAACACCCTCCAATGGCAGCATGTCATCGGTGTTGGAATCTTCACAATCGGTCACAATTTCACCATTGGCTTGCAACACCATGCTTGCTTGTTTGGACATTGACTTGCTATGTGGCCCCTGCCTTGACATCTAAAACATTTAATATCACGATTCCTAGAGGTAGAGGCTTTGGTTTTACCTTGAGGAACGTGGCTGGTGGTCGCAGACTTGGGTTCGGGTTTGGGCATTTGTAACTTGTCCAGTGGCTTGGCATGACTCGATTTCTATGTGGTAGAACTAGAGTTATGGCCTGCACGTGTCCCACTCCCTCTCTTGAGTTGTTGTTCCACTTTGATAGCCATATGCACCATATCTTCCAAATCTACATAATGCTGCATCTCTACCTTATCATGGATCTCCCGGTTTAAGCCAAGTAAAAATCTAGCCATTGTGGCCTCCCGATCCTCCTCTACATTAGCGCGGATCATAGCAATCTCCATCTCCTTATAGTAATCCTCTACGCTTCGACTCCCTTGTCTAAAACCTTGTAGCTTTTTGTACAACTCTCTGTAGTAGTAACTTGGAACGAACCGCTTTCTCATCTCTACTTTCATCTCCTCCCATGTGTCTATTGGTCGTTCTCCAGTCCGCCTCCTGTTTATCACAAGCTGATCCCACCAAGTAATAGAATGTTCAGAAAATTCAATCACGGCTAATTTTACCTTCTTTGTCTCCGAGTAGTTGTGGCAATCAAACACGAACTCCATCTTCTTCTCCCACTCAAGATATGCCTCAGGATCAGATCTACCTTGAAAGGACGGAATCTTCATCTTAATACCACCCAAGTTGTTAACTTCGCGATTCCTAGCTTCTCCAAATCTTCCTCCGAGTCTCCTATTGTTAACATTGGACTCCCGATCTTCTTCTTCATCAAAACCAGACCCATAACGCTCTTCATCCTCCTCCCTCGGTGGAACTCTTCCCCTTCTACGCAAATTACGACCGTTTTGTGGTTGCTCCTCACGTCTATTCTCCACCTGATCTATCTGTTCGTGAATCTGCTCCATCTCCATCTTCATCACACGCCTCATCTCACTCATCATGGCCTCCATAAACACTTTCGGATTAGCCAATTTTGTATCATCTTCGGCAATGCTCTTACCACTATCGTGAGTCGTGATTGCTACAAAACAAAGGTTAGGAAAAAAAAAGAGGTCGTCACGAATCACTCCCTTACGTGTTTACACTCAAGAATGTGGATCACTCTCCACTCGTGTTTCACTCAAAATATTATGGCTTTCACCCTCCGATGTTCCCACCACTCTTTCACTCGATAATTCTCTTTCAGTTCTTTTGTAACTGAACAAACAATTCAAAATTTCCAACAACAATTCACCAAGAACTAATCAAGGAATTTCAAATTTGAACACAAGGAATATGAAATTTTTCAGATTAGAATTAGAAGGAATATCGCAATTTGAAATTTTGGAAGCACAGAATAGTGAATTTTTATTTTTATTTTTTTATTATTATTTTTTTTTATCAGCAACTAGCTTTTGAGAATAATGAAATAAGATTTCGAAATAACTAAGAGATGTGAGACCAGACCAATAGTTTAGACATCAACAAGAACAAACGAAGATTGAACAGATAGGTTAAAGGAAATTCGGCTAAGAAGAGATAAATGATGTGGACAGCTAAAGAAGAAACAATGGAGTGAAAGATGTTAAAGGATAGGCAAACCTAAACTAGAAACCATGCTTTGATACCAGATTATGTAAACCCGGTCAAGAATAACAAGACCTAACAACGAAAGGGAACCCAAGATCGTTCTATGGACAGATTCGAATGGAAGACCTCGACCCATTGTTTATGACAAACAAGAACCTCGGTATAAGGAAGACGCCACAAACGGTGGTAGAGTTTCCGTTTGATAAGTCGAGATGAACGCCATGAGAAATCCTGATAAGTTCAAGTAGTTCTTCAAAGAACCAAAAGAGAATAAACCTCACAAGTTTATCAATAATCATTGTCTGCCTTTTCCATTGCTTATGCACCTATTTAAAGGGTTGATCATTACAAGGAAAAAAAAAAACAACCTAATAGAAAACCTAATTGAAGCCGAAAATGGGTAAGGATAGAAATCCTTACCTTCCTAAAACACACAAGACATATATAAGGCAATAAAGGCTGGACGCCCACTCTCCTAATCAAAGCTAAAATAAATCCCTACTTGCTAAAATAAATCATTACAAGAAAAACTAAAGAAGAGCTGGACGCCTAGAGTCATATGGAAGGAAACCAAAAGACAACATAAAAGGAAAGAAAGTGGCGCCTAGAATAGCCATGAAATCCGATCCTTCTAGAATAAACCCAAAATATTTCTTGCCAATTCTTAGCATTGACCGGATCCTTCTAGAACTTGAATCAAGGTGACGATTCTTTGTTGCCCACATGGATCATGCTCAATGGGCCTCCACGAATTTGCTTGAGCCCATAACTCTTGAATGAGTCCGTTGAGTACATCCTTGAACTTCTTTGCTCGTGCTCTCGTAACCGGTCCAATTGATACTTGAATGAGATCCTTCGAAGTGGTGCCGTGATCTCCATCAGCCATGGGCTTACTATACATGTTAGCTTTATGGTAAAATGTGTCCATTATGTGAGGGCTGTGGATCCATTGGTTTCGTGACCTTGATGCAACCATTCTCAATGGTTCGGTCACTACAGGACGGAGGTCATTAGTTGGTATGGGCCACTCGGGTTCAGACCCAATCGTGCCATTAATACTACGTACGGTATATTGTGCAATGACTGGGGCATTAGCATTGTTCTATAGGTCTCTCGGGATAACATCAACCCTGCTGAGAATGGATAATATCTCGGGTATACCATACTGTTGAACTATGACTATTGTTTACATCATATGCATATATCATTTCTATATATATATATCACGCATAATTAAACTGTCATGATGGAACTGCTTTTGTTATTAAACACCTGAGTTCATTACTAAAACTAGCATGGATATTATCTGCGTTAAAAATCACTAAGTTATTAAACACCTGAGTTCATTACTTACCCCCTTATTTTATGTCTTTCCCCATCATTACGAATAATTGCGCGGTTTAGTTGCTTTAGATGAGGATGCCGTTAAAGCCTACTTGGGTGATTGCACAGGATCTGATTCGGGTGATTTTTGAGGATATAGATCCGGTCTGGCTTAGGAAGATGTGGGAGGATGGAGGATCTGCCCGTACAGACTTGATAGAGATTCTGATCTCATTAGCTTTGTTAAAGTTTAAGTTTAGGCTTTGATCTGTTAATCTTTTGTGAATAATATTATAGTATCTTATTTTAGGAATGTATCTACTTGACGGTCTGATGACCGATACATTTGGTGACTTTTATAATGTTATGGATGTAGTACTTATCTCTGGTATCGCTGTGTGATGTTTCATGTATTATCTCTTGATCCCGTAGTCTTTGGTAAAGTTTTCCGCTACAGTTTTCTCGTTACGACGAGAAATGTGTTTTCTCGGAGGTCGTGTCTCAGAAGGACATGGCTGGTATGGCACGCCGTTACTGGTTAATTGATATTCTCATGGGGCGGGGCGTCACAAAGATCCCCCCCATTTCTATTCCCCTTAGGCTTGTCTTGAGTGGGGTTTTGACTTGCAATTTTCGGTCTGCAGGTGTTGCTTAGGTTGGTTTTTTTGTTCTAGTTTGCTGTTTGCAGTCTGTTGCAAGCATGTTGGTTGTTTGTTTCCTTTGGTTGGTTATTACAAAAACAAAAAAAAAAAANAAAAAAAAAAAAAAAAAAAAAGAAGAAGAAGAAGAAGAAGAAGAAAGAAGCTTATTTTAATTCTATAAAGAGTTCAGTACAAATCAGGTAAACCAAATGGATTAATTTTACATTTTTTCCTAAAAGAAAAATGAATATGACATCTCCAAAAACTAGAAATTTATGAACGGAGAAAAAAAATAAAAGTCAAATCAAATATTTTTCTTTTATAATTTATTTATAGGTGGCAAATGGCAATGGCATTAATAATCAATTTATATTTTGACTTTTATTTAGACTAATTTATTTGGCATATATTATGCCCAGATAATGATAGTTACTAAAATTCATTAGTGTATGGGGAAGTTAAGAAAAATTTGCTAGTGTAGTAGTATTGGAATTTATTTGGCAGTGAAAGCTATGCCCGCCTTTTTAGTCGAAGTATTAATTAAAATGGAACACCTTAATTTAGGTAGGTAGATGAAATTCCTACAAATTATATTTATTTCTTAAAAAAAAAAAATTATTCTATTAAATTGATACTTGTTTTAAAATAAGTGAATTTTACAAGTTTTCTTCTTTTTTTTTTTTTTTACATAAATGTGTAGGCGCTCACACATAAAATGACTATCTATATCTATGTATTTATTTATGTAGGTTCAGACCCCCACCTGCTCAAAACCCTTTTCTACGAGTCAAGCCATAGGGGAAAATACTATTTAGCCCCTTCAACTACCAGCCATTTACGTTTTAACTCCCTAAATTATCAAAGGTTGTTAAATGGCCCCCCAACTACCAAACAGTTACATTTTAGCCCCCTCCGTTAGTTTTTGCAGTCGAAGTGGATGGAAACATCCAAACTACATCGTTTTGATAAAACCTCTTACAAAAATACCCTCCCAGCGTAAAAAAAATAATAATAATAAAACATCTTACCAAAACAGCCGTTTTGGCCGAGGTGCACCAACGAGCAGGCCGCTTGCGTTCTTTAAGCAACGGCTTTTGTTTCTGACGGAGGCTGGTGCAGGGTCATTGGATTTGAGGAGCATGAAAGTTAAGGAGTCTAAGTGTGAAGGGCTGAACCATTCTCTAGCTCGGAATTATGTTTTTGATGCCACGGAGCGGTCCAAAGCATATGGATTTACAGCGGAGGGTGATTTAATTCATGTATTGCTCTTGGGGGATATAATGAACTTCAAATGCCGGGCAGATAAGATGCTGGCAGATAAGATGGAGGTAAGCACTTAATTATAACTATACAGAGTCATATATAGTTTGCAGCGAGGAAATGTTTTGGGTTAGCTGGTAAAACCTTGGAAGCTTCCATATATAGTTTGTAGCGAGGAAATGTTTTGGGTTAGCTGTAAAATCATTTATCGCTTGAGCCTGCCGTTCCAAAAGCACCATCAACTCCTCTGGTACAATACTCTGCTTTTGGTTGCAGAAACAGGGTAGAACAGAGGAGTGCGGGTTCTATTCCATACCCTGTGATTGCACTTTTTTATAGGATATTGTGGATTGCACTCCAGTGCCCTCGCCACCTTCCTCCTTCTCCTTTATTCCTTCATCGTTTACAGGTTAATTAATTTACTCCAACAATAATTCACCACGCTTTTCTTCTCTCTCTCGTATTTTCTCCTTATCTTACTGACTGACAGAAACAAGCCTCGTCCTGCTCTTACATGCGGCATGATCGGTGCATTGTTTGTTATTGCCCTCATCAGGTACGTACGCCAGTGAATATACTTAAATACATATATACTTCTCCTCTTCAATATTTTAGTTTTATTGTTGGCAAATATTTCATGTCTTTCTGGGTCTAATTGCCTGTTTATTTGTTTATGCGTTGCAGTTGTATTGTATAAATGCTTAAAGCTTTTG
>CM017321.1:30452433-30472585 GCA_006937295.1 Carpinus fangiana
TTTTTTTTTTTTTTTTTTTTTCTATAGGCTTTACAATGCTTAGCTTCCTTAAGCTTTCTAGTTGACCCATGTATCGAGTGTTAGGCCAATGACTCCCAAAGCAAATGGCTTTAGGGCACTAGGTGTAAAGACACCTCTAAGGACTTACTAACTGGAGTAAAAAAGGCTATGAAGTTAAGCTAGCCATATTATTAATCAAACCAAACTTCTCACTTTTTGACGTGAATACTCATTGCTTAATGAGGCAAGAGGTCCGGTTACTCGGTGAAAAACTCAACTTGAAATTTTTTTTTTAGACATACATACATACATACATATATATTATATATATTACCATACCAAGGTTATTAATCCAATATGTCACCCAACAGAATTCAAAACATTGAAAACATAATTGATCTCAAATTTCATACCTCAAAAGCATGTGCTAGTGTGCTCAAGATAAATATTAGATTGAAACAAGTAGCATCTCATGTTGCCAAAAGTAAGTAACAAGACTCAAAATTCCTAAGTCATATGATCATGTGTTCATAACTTTAAGCCTACCAATGAAATTCAAACCAAAATCAAAGCTCAACCACATGCTTCAGAATGACATAACAACAATTTTTGACAGTATTTTGTTTTTCCATACCCCCCAAACTTGAATCATACATTGTCCCCAATGTATATACAGAACTGAAAAATAAGATCAAGAGTATAGGAATACCTGAATGCGCAAATGTGGGCATATCATACCCCCAAACTTGAATCATACATTGTCCCCAATGTATATACAGAACTGAAAAATAAGATCAAGAGTATAGGAATACCTGAATGCGCAAATGTGGGCATATCATACCCCCAAACTTGTATGCAAAAACACATGTCCTGAAAAGAAAGTGGTACTCCAACCAAATACCAATCAAGTACACACATTGTTGTAAAAATATAATCAAAGAATGAAGCGACAATGGATAAAATATACCTGGATGGAGATCATGTACCCTAGTGAACAGGGCCTGCGCTTGAACCTAAGAAGCTGACTCATCTAGTCGAAATATATGGAATCTGTCGAATCAACAAAATCCAAATTTAAACTTAAGGGTCCTTAAGTTTAAATTTGAAATGCCAATCTTTTCTTCTCTTGGACCAAAGAGAGTGGATTTTACCTATAGATAGGTAATTTTGAATTTTCGCATATTGAGATAGATCCCTCTGTGATGGAGATCAAGGCACCACTTTGAAGGATCTCGTTCAAGTACCAATTGGGCCGGTTACGAGAGCACGAGGAAAGAAGTTCAAGGATGTACTCAACGGACTCATTAAAGAGTTATGGGCTCAAGCAAATTCGTGGAGGCCCATTGAGCATGATCCACGTGGGCAACAAAGAATCGTCACCTTGATTCAAGTTCTAGAAGGATCCAATCAAGGCTAAGAATTGGCAAGAAATATTTTGGGTTTATTCTAGAAGGATCGGATTGCATGGCTATTCTGGGCGCCACTTTCTTTCCTTTTATGTTGTCTTTTGGTTTCCTTCCATATGACTCTTCTAGGCGTCCAGCTCTTCTTTTTTTTTCTTGTAATGATTTATTTTAGCAAGTAGGGATTTATTTTAGCTTTGATTAGGAAAGTGGGCGTCCAGCCTTTATTGCCTTATATGTCTTGTGTGTTTTAGGAAGGTAAGGATTTCTGTCCTTACCCATTTTCGGCTTTAATTAGGTTTCCTATGTTAGGTTTTTTTTTCCTTGTAATGATCAGCCCTTTAAATGGGTGCATAAGCAATGGAAAGGCAGACATTGATTATTGATAAACTTGTGAGATTTATTCTCTTTGGTTCTTTGAAGAACTACTTGAACTTATCGGGATTTCCCATGGTGTTCATCTCGACTTATCAAACGAAAACTCCACCACCGTTTGTGGCGTCTTCCTTATACTGAGGTTCTTGTTTGTCATAAACAATGGTTCGAGGTCTTCCATTCGAATCTGTCCATAGAACAATCTTGGGTTCCCTTTCGTTGTTGGGTCTCGTTATTCTTGACGGGGCTCACATCATTTAGTATCAGAGCACGGTTTCTAGTTCAGGTTTGCCTATCCTTTAACATCTTTCATTCCTTTGTTTCTTCTTTAGCCGTCCACATCATTTATCTCTTCTTAGCCGAATTTCCTTTACCCTGTTCAATCTTTGTTTGTTCTTGTTGATGTCTAAACTATTGGTCTGGTCTCACATCTCTTAGTTATTTCGAAATCTTATTTCATTATTCTCAAAAGCTAGTTGCTAATAAAAAAAAAAAAAAAAAATCACTATTCTGTGCTTCCAAAATTTCAAACTGCCATATTCCTTCTAATTCTAATCTGAAAAATTCCATATTCCTAGTGTTCAAATCCGAAATTCCTTGATTAGTTCTTGGTGAATTGTTGCTGGAAATTTTGAGTTGTTTGTTTAGTTTCAAAAGAACTGAAAGAGAATTATCGAGTGAAAGAGTGGTGAGAACATCGGAGGGTAAAAGCCATATTATTTTGAGTGAAACACGAGTGGAGAGTGATCCACATTCTTGAGTGTAAACACGTAAGGGAGTGATTCGTGAGGTCTGATCGTACAAATTTAATTGTACTCGTCAATTGCACGAGTCGTTTGTAATATAGCGGGTGTACAAGTGCGAGTGTCGAACCCACAGAGAATCGTGTTTCGTTAAAAAACCAATTTTAAAGTGCCTAAACTAATCCTATCTTAACCTAGTTCCAATGTCAAACAGTTGACGTGCAGAAAATAAAACTAATTTAAAATGCAATAAAATAAAGAAATAAAAACGACTAAGGTCCCTAATCCACCTCACCATAAATTAATTAACATATAAATGTGCTTAGCTCGTACTCAATAACGATTACACTACTTGGCGTATTCTATTTGCTATTGCATTGTTCATAATTCCGTCTATCGATAAAACCATATGCATATCCTATTGTTGCGACAAAATCTTGTCGAACTAACCAATGTAAACACTGTTTAGAGGTCACAACGGATATTGGTCCGTAGACGAATCATCCGATGTATCTCCGGTTGCAGCGAAAGTTGACGTTTAACGAATTGCAAACAACAATCAATACACTTTTGTCACTAAAATGCATTGAAACGAATAAACATAAATTGAAATGACAGAATAATACGAACGTTTATGAATAAATGTAAACAAATCTATACTGAAAGAATAAGAGACTAAATAAAAGTAAAATAAAACATTAAATAAATAAATGACAATTTATGAGGGATTTACAGTGGAAAACAGAGGGTTTAAGGCCCTAGGGGCGCCTCCCAAACGTGGAAAACAAAGAAAACAACGACTCCTATTTATAGACAAGGTTTTAGTGTGCTGCCAGGTCAGGGGTGCGTTTGAACGCAAGGGGTGCGTTCGAACGCAACACTGCATGCGTTCGATTGTGGTGCTGTGCGTTCGGTCGCATGTGCCTCGCCGTGCTGCGCGCGTTCGAGTGAAGGTGTTGCGTTCGACCGCGGTCGAACGCACTATGTGCGGTCGAACGTAAATAACCGCCCAAGGTTGAAGCAATGTATGATAGGGCCGGCTAGGGCAAGGCAGGAAAGGCGGGCTGATTGGACCTGTGTTCGAACGTGGTCCGTGCGTTCGAACGCACTTTGCAGAGGCTGACATACCATCTTTGCTTAATTCCGCCCCTTTTGAACCACAATTCGCACCAAGGACCTACAACACATTAAAACACTAAAACAATACAAAATATTAAATATTAACAAAACTAAGAGCCTAACAAACATAAGTTAAGGGGGGTCCAATATACAATATTTGACAATGATCAAATACCCCCAAACTTACATTTTGCTAGTCCCTTAGCAAAACAAAACTGAAAACAAAATAAGAAACATAAATCCACTTTCGTGGGAGAAACGATTGCATTTAGCGTATGCAACAAGCTTCTTAAACCACTAGGCATCCCTAGTGGACGAGTGAAGTCTCGTGAGGGTTTTTCAGGAATGACACCCACAAACAATTATTTGGCACTATGTTATTAATGGACAAAGCCCTTCACACAAACACATGGTTCATACATCATTAGCAAATTTAACATGTAGAACATACAAACCACATCATCCAGGCATCCAAACATTATTTCACTCATGGTTGGAAAATTGAGACAATGCATGCTCCAAAAAGTGCAAAGTGAACTAACAAAAAGATTATGGGGTTTTAATCATTCTCTAAAGGCGTGTATCCCAAAATTCAAAGGAAAACAATGTGATAAATTAACCAAGGCTTGAATTGAAAGATGTAATTTTCTTGTGTAGGCTGTGCAATGCTTGACTCCCTTAAGCTTCTAATGACCTATGTAACGAGCGTTGGGCCAGTGGCTCCCAAGCCAGACGGCTTTAGGGCACTAGATATAGAGACATCCCTAGGGCTTAATTACTCAAGTCAAAAGAGCTACGGAGCCTAAACAAGCCATACAATTTTTTGGAGTTTCTCATCTTTTGACGCGAACACTCATTGCTTGGCCAGGCAAGATGTCCGGTTACTCAATGAAAAACTCGACTCATTCTAATTTTCTGATTTTTTTTTTTTAAAAAGTCAAGGTTTTCATCATCACATCGCAAACCAAAAAATCTTAAGACACACACTTCAAAGTCAAATCTCATACCTCACAGACCCTAATGCTAGTGTGCATGTGAAATATCGATCAAACAAGTGGAGTCTCTCTAATCCAACATATGAATAAAAAACTGGGATTTCTAATGATATGCAATGTTCAATCAAGTTAAACACACCAATGACATGCAATCCACAGTTACGATGTAAATTGTGCCTAATCAACAATATAACAACAAACAAAAAGAAAAAAAAATTATATACAAACAAATATATACAGACAAAAATAAAACAAAACAAGTAAATAAACAAACAAAACAGACAAAGTGTTTGTTCACACCCCCAAACTTAAATGACACATTATCCCCAATGTGGCAAGAAATACTATACAGTGGGATGAGGAACCGAATTGTGCAAAGTCCAAAGTGTCCCCCGAACTTAAACATCAAAACACCTGTCAGAAACTAACAGCAATCTTTTTTCTCAAAGATCAAGCATCAAAAGGTTAATTGCTGTTAGAAAATAAAATAATATAACAAAAAGAAAATGACAAAAATTAAAGTGCGAAAAATAAAAACGAAAGAAAACCGTACCTTCCCCGCTCGTATGGGTGTCCAACCAATCCCTTCCATTCTTTCTTCTTAAGAATTGGATATCTCTCTGGAAGGATGTTCCGCCATCTTATGTAGTCTAAAAGCTTGTTTTGAAAAATTCTCTTAGGACCACAATTTCTAGATTTTTTATCTTGTGTGCGTGAATCCTTAAAGATTTCTACATATGATGGCTCCTCGAGACATTGAAAAGGTGAAACTTGTGGTGAATGATATGTCTCGAGAGGAATTGTGACAAAGGAATGAGCTTCAATACTCACTTCCTTGTCGTTGGAAAGAATTGGAATTGGCGGGGGCTCAAATTGCTCATCCTTTTCTTCCACCTTGCTCACAGCTTTTTTCTCACTAACAAATGTGGTGGTGTTTTGTGCATCCTCATGTGTAGCCATGTTCATTTGACTCACGTAATGAATATAAAATGGGCAATCATCAAATCCGTGAGAAGGATGATAACAATATTCACATGACTGATGAGGTGCGTGAGTATGAAGAAGCTGGGCGTGGGCACGCCTAGCTGCCATGAGTTGGTTCGCTCTCTCCTCTAGATCATCAATATGAGCAGTTGGAGAATGTTGCACTAATGACTCTTGAGGAGGAGGATTATATGATAAAGGCATGAAGAGTGGGTATTGAACTGCGGATATTCAGGATGGTGCAGTTCATCAGATTGGAGAGCATAGTTTCCCGAGGTATGAGCATACCACAAGACATCATAATGGTTATTCCGGTTAGGGGTGTAAGAGTTAGAATGTGATTCAAACCCCTGGTCGGAAAAATTGGTGTTTAGCTGCTCATATGAGAAATTGGTAAATTGTCCCCAATGTGGACAATCACCGGAATTATGGGACGGGCTAGAGCAAGCTAAACACAGTTCATATGGGTTCAAATTGGTAGGATTTGATGTCCTACTACTAGGGGAAACTTCGAAATTAATAAACGGAAGACTCATGCTTCACCCAAACAGTTCAAAATATCCCACAAAAAACAATAACCATTTTTTACAAAAATAAAACAAAACAAAAACTAACAAAAAAAAACTAACAAAAAAACTAATTAAACAATTAAAAATAAAATTAAACTAAACTAACTAACAACAACAAGTAAATAAATAAAAACAGGTCAAATAAATAAATATATACAGAAAAAAAATAATTAAATAAAATAACTAAAAAAAGAAAACAGGACACATACAGTGCCTCGGGTCTGTTGGTGCAGCCAGCTGAGGTGCGTTCGAATGCAGTGCACCACGATCGAACGTACGTACGCAGATACGCAGAAAATGTAGCAGATTGTGCACGTGCGTTCGATCGCAACTAGGGTGCGATCGTTCGCAACGGCGCGCTGCGGTTCAGTCAGAGGCGTGCGCTCGCACGCAGCGGCGTGTATCTCGAGCACAGGTACGCGGCCGACCTGGAATAGGCCCAAGTGCGTTCGATCGCAAGAACTGCGTTCGACCGCACTGTCGGCGACTGATTTTCGAGAAACCGAACTTAAACTAAAAAAAATGCAAACAAACACTAATCTAATTTTTTTTGGATTTTTTCTATACAAAAGCACGAAATAAATAAAATAAATGCACAATTAAATTGACTAGTAGAAAAATAAAATTAATCTAAGCAAAAAAAAATTCAATTCAAACAAAACAACGATTCCCCGGCAACGGCGCCAAAATTTGATCGTACAAATTTAATTGTACTTGCCAATTGCACGAGTCATTTGTAATATAGCGGGTGTGCAAGTGCGAGTGTCGAACCCATAGAGAATCGTGTTTCGTTAAAAAACCAATTTTAAAGTGCCTAAACTAATCCTATCTTAACCTAGTTCCAATGTCAAACAGTTGGCGTGCAGAAAATAAAACTAATTTAAAATGCAATAAAATAAAGAAATAAAAACGACTAAGGTCCCTAATCCACCTCACCATAAATTAATTAACATATAAATGTGCTTAGCTCCTACTCAATAACGATTACGCTACTTGGCGTATTCTATTTGCTATTGCATTGTTCATAATTCCGTCTATCGATAAAACCATATGCATATCCTATTGTTGCTACAAAATCTTGTCGAACTAACCAATGCAAACACTGTTTAGAGGTCACAATGGATATTGGTCCGAAGACGAATCATCCGATGTATCTCTGGTTGTAGCGAAAGTTGACGTTTAACGAATTACAAACAACAATCAACACACTTTTTTCACTAAAATGCATTGAAACGAATAAACATAAATTGAAATGACAGAATAATACGAACTAAACATGAATAAATGTAAACAAATCTATAGTGAAGGGAATAAGAGACTAAATAAAAGTAAAATAAAATATTAAATAAATGACAATTTAGGAGGGATTTACAGTGGAAAATAGAGGGTTTGAGGCCCTAGGGGCGCCTCCCAAACGTGGAAAACAAAGAAAACAACGACTACTATATATAGACAAAGTTTTAGTGTGCTGCTAGGTCAGGGGTGCGTTCGAACGTAGGGGGTGCGTTCGAACGCAACACTGCATGCGTTTGATTGTGGTGCTGTGCGTTCGGTCGCATGTGCCTCGCCGTGCTGCGCGCGTTCGAGTGAAGGTGCTGCGTTCGAACGTACATAGTGCGGTCGAACTCAAATAACTGCCCACGGCTCAAGGTTAAAGCGATGTACGATAGGGCCGGCTAGGGCAACGCGGGAAAGGCGGGCTGACTGGACCTGCGTTCGAACATGGTCCGTGCGTTCAACCGCACTTGCGTTCGAACGCACTGAACGCACGCACTTTGTAGAAGCCGACATACCATCTTTGCTTAATTCCGCCCCTTTTGAACCACAATTCGCACCAAGGACCTACAACACATTAAAACACTAAAAAAATACAAAATATTAAATATTAACAAAACTAAGAGCCTAACAAACATAAGTTAAGGGGGGTCCAATATACAATATTTGACACCGATGAAGGTCATTTTTTTTCTTTTTTTTTTTCTAACCTTTGTTTTGCAGCAATCATGACTCAAGATAGTGGTAAGAGCATTGCCGAAAACGATACAAAATTGACTGATCCGAAAGTGTTTATGGAGGCCATGATGAGTGAGATGAGGCGTGTGATGAAGATGGAGATGGAGCAGATTCACGAAAGGATAGATCAGATGGAGAATAGACGTGAGGAGCAACCACAAAACGGTCGTAATTTGCGTAGAAGGGGAAGAGTTCCACCGAGGGAGGAGGATGAAGAGCGTTATGGGTCTGGTTTTGATGAAGAAGAAGATCGGGAGTCCATTGTTAACAATAGGAGACCCGGAGGAAGATTTGGAGAAGCTAGGAATCGCGAAGATAACAACTTGGGTGGTATTAAGATGAAGATTCCGTCCTTTCAAGGTAGATCTGATCCTGAGGCATATCTTGAGTGGGAGAAGAAGATGGAGTTCGTGTTTGATTGCCACAACTACTCGGAGACAAAGAAGGTAAAATTAGCCGTGATTGAATTTTCTGAATATGCTATTACTTGGTGGGATCAGCTTGTGATAAACAGGAGGCGGAATAGAGAACGACCAATAGACACATGGGAGGAGATGAAAGTAGTGATGAGAAAGCGGTTCGTTCCAAGTTACTACTACCGAGAGTTGTACAAAAAGCTACAAGGTCTTAGACAAGGGAGTCGAAGCGTAGAGGATTACTACAAGGAGATGGAGATTGCTATGATCCGCGCTAATGTAGAGGAGGATCGGGAGGCCACAATGGCTAGATTTTTACTTGGCTTAAACCGGGAGATCCATGATAAGGTAGAGATGCAGCATTATGTGGAATTGGAAGATATGGTGCATATGGCTATCAAAGTGGAACAACAACTCAAGAGAGGGAGTGGGACACGTGCAGGCCATAACTCTAGTTCTACCTCTTGGAAATCGAGTCATGCCAAGCCGCTGGACAAGTCACAAACGCCCAAACCCGAGCCCAAGTCCGCGACCACCAGCCACATTCCTCAAGGTAAAACCGAAGCCTCTACCTCAAGGAATCGTGATATTAAATGTTTTAGATGTCAGGGAAGGGGGCCACGTAGCAAGTCAATGTCCAAACAAGCAAGTCATGGTGTTGCAAGCCAATGGTGAAATTGTGACCGATTGTGAAGATTCCGACACCGACGACATGCCGCCATTGGCGGATGTTTTCGAGGAGGAGTATTTAGCCCCTGACACATTGACATTGGTGGCAAGGAGAGCATTGAGCTTGCAAGCAAAAGGAGTTGATGAAGTACAGCAGAAGAACATCTTTCACACTAGGTGCTACGTAAAAAACAAGGTATGTAATGTGATTATTGATGTGGTAGTTGTACTACAGCAGGCCTAGCAAGCCCCCTGCAGTTCCAGGGTAAGATCTCCATGGTTGCTGGGGAGGGTTAACCAAGCCCCCCTCACTTGCAGAATCCAAAACAGAAGCTAACACAACTGAAACCATCTTTTTCTTTCCTTTTCTGGCAGCTTTAAAAATAGCACGAGCAAGAGCCTTTTCTGCAAAGCCAGGATTGAAACCAGGGGTGGATGTGGGGGGTGTATCTGGGGGTTCCTCAATCTCATTTTCTACCCCAGGGCCTTTCTTGTGGGGAGGGTTTATGATGTGAACCCTGTCAAGAATAATGAGACCCAACAACGAAAGGGAACCCAAGATCGTTCTATGGACAGGTTCGAATGGAAGACCTCGACCCGTTGTTTATGACAAACAAGAACCTCGGTATAAGGAAGACGCCACAAACGGTGGTGGAGTTTCCGTTTGATAAGTCGAGATGAGCGCCACGGGAAATCCCAATAAGTTCAAGTAGTTCTTCAAAGAACCAAAGAGAATAAACCTCACAAGTTTATCAATAATCAATATCTGCCTTTTCCATTGCTTATGCACCTATTTAAAGGGCTGATCATTACAAGGAAAAAAAAACCTAACATAGAAAACCTAATTAAAGCCGAAAATGGGTAAGGACAGAAATCCTTACCTTCCTAAAACACACAAAACATATAAGGCAATAAAGGTTGGACGCCCACTCTCCTAATCGAAGCTACAATAAATCCCTACTTGCTAAAATAAATCATTACAAGAAAAAAAAAAAAAGAAGAAGAGCTGGACGCCTAGAGTGGTGCCCATAATAGCCATGCAATCTGATCCTTCTAGAATAAACCCAAAATATTTCTTGCCAATTCTTAGCCTTGACCGGATCCTTCTAGAACTTGAATCAAGGTGACGATTCTTTGTTGCCCACGTGGATCATGCTCAATAGGCCTCCACGAATTTGCTTGAGCCCATAACTCTTAAATGAGTCAGTTGAGTACATCCTTGAACTTCTATGCTCGTGCTCTCGTAACCGGTCCAATTGGTACTTGAACGAGATCCTTCGAAGTGGTGCCTTGATCTCCATCATTCCCCTCCTCTTGAAAAGGATTTGCCCTCAAATCATCACCTACATCAAAAGGACTCAAACCAGTAACATTAAAAGTGGCACTTACATTGTACTCACCAGGTAAATTTAGCCTGTAAGCGTTGTCATTGATACGCTCGAGGACTTGGAAAGGACCATCTCCTCTTGGGAGCATTTTGGAACGTCTTTTCACCGGGAATCTTTCTTTTCTCATATGCAGCAAACCCAATCTTCGGGTTCAAAAACCAGCTGGCGACGTCCCTTGTTGGCTTGTGTGGCATATTGCTTCGTTCTTCGCTCAATGTTGAGTCTTGCTTTCTCATGAATCTGCTTCACAAAGTCAGCTTTCTTTTTGCCATCTAGATTAAAGTGCTCCATCAAAGGTAAAGGAGATAAATCCAATGGAGTTAAAGGAGTATACAAACCGTTGGGCTGGACTTTGGATTTAGCTTGCCTACATGCGACACATCTACCACAAATCCGTTCGACATCTCGTTTCATGTGAGGCCAATAGAAGTGGTCCTGCAAAATAGCTAAAGTTTTTGCAACTCCAAAATGTCCCATTAATCCCCCGCCATGTGATTCCTGCACTAATAACTCCCTCGTAGAACAATTAGGCACGCATAGCTTATTTTCTCTAAATAGGAATCCATCAAGCCTAAAAAACTTACTAGAGGCGATTTTCTCACAAGCTCGATATTCCTCACAAAATTCGTGGTCTTCAGCATATAATTCTTTAATATGTTCAAAACCAAGCAATTTTGCATCAAGTGTGGAGAGTAAGGCATACCTGCAAGAGAGTGCATCGGCAACTACATTCTCCTCACCTTGCTTGTACTGAATGACGTATGGAAACGTCTCTATGAACTCCACCCATCGGGCATGCCTTTTGCTTAGCTTGTGTTGGCCCTTCAAGTGCTTCAAGGACTCATGATCGGTGTGAATCACGAACTCCTTACACCATAGGTAGTGCTGCCACGTCCCTAAGCCCGAACCAATGCATACAACTCCTTGTCATAAGTTGGGTAGCTTAAGGTTGCCCCGCTGAGTTTCTCGCTGAAGTAAGCAATTGGTTGTCCTTCTTGCATAAGAATGGCGCCTATACCAACACCTGAAGCATCACATTCAATTTCAAACATTTTAGAAAAGTTAGGTAAAGACAACAAAGGTGCGTTAGTCAGCTTCTCTTTGATTAATTGAAATGCCTCCTCTCGTTCTTCTCCACACCGAAATCCAACGTTCTTCTTGATCACTTCGGTAAGCGGTGCGGCTAAGCTACTGAAGTCCTTCACGAACCGCCGGTAGAAACTAGCAAGTCCATGAAAACTACGAACATTACCTACACTTGTGGGGCTCGGCCAATCTTGGATTGCACGTACCTTCTCTTCATCAACCTGTATACCTTGTGCACTAACAACAAATCCCAAAAATACAAGCTTATCGGTGTAAAAAGTGCACTTCTTTAAATTAGCAAACAACCTTTCTTTCCTTAGCACATCTAAAACGGATTTCACATGTACTACATGATCATCTAGGTTTTTGCTATAAATGAGTATATCATCAAAATAGACAACAACAAATCTGCCTATAAATGCACGCAAAACATGGTTCATAAGTCTCATAAAGGTGCTCGGAGCATTAGTCAAACCAAAAGGCATAACTAACCATTCATACAAACCATATTTTGTTTTAAAGGCGGTTTTCCATTCATCTCCTTCTTTTATCCTAATTTGATGATAACCACTTTTTAAATCAATCTTAGAAAATATGCAAGAACCATGCAGCTCATCTAACATATCATCTAAGCGTGGGATAGGATGACGATACTTTACCGTTATGTTGTTGATGGCTCGGCAATCAACGCACATTCTCCACGTCCCATCCTTTTTAGGTACAAGTAAGACCGGAACCGCACATGGGCTCATGCTCTCCCTCACGTGCCCTTTCTCCAATAATTCTCTTACCTGCCGTTGAAGCTCCTTTGTCTCCTCGGGATTGCTCCTATAAGCTGGTCGGTTTGGAATGGTTGCACCGGGAACAAAATCAATTTGATGTTCAATCCCTCGGATTGGGGGTAACCCATGTGGTGTTTCCTCGGGGAAGACATCCTCGTACTCCTGCAAAAGAGAAACAATAGAACTAGGCAAAGCAAGGTCAAGTTCGTTAGTGTTTAAAAGTGCCTCTTTGTACAAAAGTACAATCATCGGCTGATTTGAAAACATTGCTCGCTTGATCTCACTCACTTTTGCATAGAAATTCTTTTGTTTTCTCTCTTGTTTTCTCTCAAGGGCTGAACTTTGATTTTCTTTTTCTCTCTCATTTTTCTCGGCCTCTCTCTGATTTTCACTCTTTTTCTTTTGCTCACTCTCTTTCTTTTGATCACTCTCCTTTTGTAATCTCACTTGATCCTCGTATACTTGCTGCGGTGTCAATGGTACAAGAGTGATTGATTGTTGATTAAGTACAAAAGAGTACTTGTTCGTAAAGCCATCATACTTCACTTGCCTATCGAACTGCCATGGACGCCCTAGCAATAAGTGTCCCGCTTGAATCGGTACTACATCATACAACACTGCATCTTCGTATTTACCGATTCGAAATGCATCTAACACTTGCTTGTTCACCCTTATCTCACCACTATCATTTAGCCATTGCAACTTGTACAGTCTAGGGTGCTTTACCATGGGCAATCCCAATTTCTCCACCATAATTGTGCTTGCAACATTAGTACAACTACCACCATCAATAATCATACTACATATCGTGTCTTTAACGTAGCACCTAGTGTGAAAGATGTTCTCCCGTTGTACTTCATCAACTCCTTTTGCTTGCAAGCTCAATGCTCTCCTTGCCACCAATGTCAATGCATCAGGGGCTAAATACTCCTCCTCGAAAACATCCTCCAATGGCAACTATTCAAAAAGATGATAGACGCTTTCGTGCCCCAAGATGATACCATGGGCCAACAACCCCAAAATTGGAGACAAGAGTTTGTGGCTGTGACGAGAAAATATGAAAATTTCAACAAAAAGAAGGTATTTCGGGAAACACGGAGTGATGCGAGGAGTCCACAACAGGCCAATTGGGCTCATACCTGCCAACCACAAATCCATACACCGAATCCATATTATGTGGAGGAGGAAAAAGAATCTGTGGAGGAGGAAAAAGAATCTGTGGATGGAGAGTTTCAGGAATCCGAAATCATTGATGAGGAGTTCGAACATGAATGCGTTGAAGATGAAGATACTTCACAAGGGTTTGTAGATTGGGATTCTCCACCAACCTATGATGAAGATGTCAATGAGGAAGATTCAATTGAAGAACCTGTGGCATCTTACTTAGAGGAAGAGGAACCCTTGGAAGAGGTAAGTCTTTCGAAGAGTTTCGCAATTTTTCATGAAGAAGAGGAACCGGTGGAAGAGGTAAATCTCTCAGATAGTCTAGCGATTCTTTATGATAATTCTGTACATTGTGTGGTTGATAAGAGCTTCGAGGGTAAAATTCGTGATTTTAATGTCGAGATAATTGATTATGTTGATTTCCTTGGGATAGATAACATTATATTCAATCTTCATAACAATGATGGGTTTGGTGCGGTTGGCAATAATTATATGTTCAAGAGAGAAGTACCGGCTGACCCGTTCTTGAGTATCTTCATGACACGTGGAAAGGAAAAGGAGCGAGAGGAGTACGGCAAATCCGAAGTATTGCCAAGTGGTGTGTGGACCAGTCACAACAACCATCAAGGTACTCCACTAATGAAGAGCATTTGATTATTATGGGGCGTGGCCTTGTTGTGAAGTTGAGAATAGGAGAATAGAATGAGTTGACCGGACATCTGAAGGACCGTGGAAAAGATCGGCCAAATTCGAGGACGAATTCTCTCCAACCTGGGGAGGATGATGCAGATCAGACTCAGAGATCGAGCTTTTCTGTTCCTGCGAACGATCGCACAATCAAGCGCACGCTAGCGAACAATCGCACCCACGCCAGCGAACGATCGCAGAACTCGAGCCCAATGTCATCAAGATACTGAGCAAGCGACCGATGGAGGCGATCGATCGCATGATCGTTCGCCCATCTGCGAACGATGGCACTTGTCCCTGCGATCGATCGCACACGAGGCTGTTATGTTAACTTCCGCGTTTTTTAATTATTAAACCTGATGTTATTTAATTGTTTTAGTAGTCTTAGGGTTTTGGGAGTCTTTATTTCATAGTTTATCAGTTTAGGGTTATGAGGGTTATTTATGTAATCTTTTTAATAGATTTAGGGTTTGTGGCTATAAATATATGCTTATAGGCTCCAAACAAGGCAATTGTTGATTATTATTATTTTGTTGAATAAGAATTACACGCAGACGAGTTTTCTTCATCTTTTTCCCTTAAAATCGTAGATAGACTCTAGATTTTGAGAAGAGTTCTTAGATTGTTAATAGACTCACGATCTAGAATTACATATCCGCTGCTTATTGTTGATCTTCGCTGCAGCCCACTAAGTCGCGCTACATCAATTTCCAAGAGGTAGAACTAGAGTTATGGCCTGCACGTGTCCCACTCCCTCTCTTGAGTTGTTGTTCCACTTTGATAGCCATATGCACCATATCTTCTAATTCCACATAATGCTGCATCTCTACCTTATCATGGATCTCCCGATTTAAGCCAAGTAAAAATCTAGCCATTGTAGCCTCCCGATCCTCCTCTACATTAGTGCGGATCATAGCAATCTCCATCTCCTTATAGTAATACTCTACGCTTCGACTCCCTTGTCTAAGACCTTGTAGCTTTTTGTACAACTCTCGGTAGTAGTAACTTGGAACGAACCGCTTTCTCATCACTACTTTCATCTCCTCCCATGTGTCTGTTGGTCGTTCTCTAGTCCGCCTCCTGTTTATCACAAGCTGATCCCACCAAGTAATAGCATATTTAGAAAATTCAATCACGGCTAATTTTACCTTCTTTGTCTCCGAGTAGTTGTGGCAATCAAACACGAACTCCATCTTCTTCTCCCACTCAATGCCTCAGGATCAGATCTACCTTGAAAGGATGGAATCTTCATCTTAATACCACCCAAGTTGTTATCTTCGCGATTCCTAGCTTCTCCAAATCTTCCTCCAGGTCTCCTATTGTTAACAATGGACTCCCGATCTTCTTCTTCATTAAAACCAGACCCATAATGCTCTTCATCCTCCTCCCTCGGTGGAACTCTTCCCTTTCTACGCAAATTACGACCGTTTTGTGGTTGCTCCTCACGTCTATTCTTCATCTGATCTATCCTTTCGTGAATCTGCTCCATCTCCATCTTCATCACACGCCTCATCTCACTCATCATGGCCTCCATAAACACTTTCGGATCAGCCAATTTTCTATCATCTTCAGCAATGCTCGTACCACTATCGTGAGTCATGATTGCTGCAAAACAAAGGTTAGAAAAAAAAATAAAAAAAATAAAAAAAAAAGGACCTCACGAATCACTCCCTTACGTGTTTACACTCAAGAATGTGGATCACTCTCCACTCGTGTTTCACTCAAAATAATATGGCTTTTACCCTCCGATGTTCCCACCACTCTTTCACTCGATAATTCTCTTTCGGTTCTTTTGAAACTAAACAAACAACTCAAAATTTCCAACAACAATTCACCAAGAACTAATCAAGGAATTTCAGATTTGAACACAAGGAATATGGAATTTTTCAGATTAGAATTAGAAGGAATATGGCAGTTTGAAATTTTGGAAGCACAGAATAGTGAAAATTTTAGAAGGAATTTCAAAATTTCCAGCAACAATTCACCAAGAACTAATCACTCTTAGTTATTTCGAAATAACTAAGAGATGTGAGACCAGGCCAATAGTTTCGACATCAGCAAGAACAAACAAAGATTGAACAGATAGGTTAAAGGAAATTCGGCTAAGAAGAGATAAATGATGTGGACGGCTAAAGAAGAAACAATGGAGTGAAAGATGTTAAAGGATTGGCAAACCTAAACTAGAAACCGTGCTCTGATACCAAATAATGTGAACCCCGTCAAGAAAAACGAGACCCAACAACGAAAGGAAACCCAAGATCGTTCTATGGACAGATTCGAATGGAAGACCTCGACCCGTTGTTTATGACAAACAAGAACCTCGGTATAAGGAAGACGCCACAAAAGGTGGTGGAGTTTCCGTTTGATAAGTCGAGATGAACGCCACGGGAAATCCAAATAAGTTCAAGTAGTTCTTCAAAGAACCAAAGAGAATAAACCTCACAAGTTTATCGATAATCAATGTCTGCCTTTTCCATTGCTTATGCACCTATTTAAAGGGCTAATCATTACAAGGAAAAAAAAAAAAAAAACTAACATAGAAAACCTAATTAAAGCCGAAAATGGGTAAGGACAGAAATCCTTACCTTCCTAAAACACACAAGACATATAAGGCAATAAAGGCTGGACGCCCACTCTCCTAATCAAAGCTAAAATAAATCCCTACTTTCTAAAATAAATCATTACAAGAAAAAAAAAAAAAGAGCTGGACGCCTAGAGTCATATGGAAGGAAACCAAAAGACAACATAAAAGGAAAGAAAGTGGCGCCTAGAATAGCCACGAAATCCAATCCTTCTAGAATAAACCCAAAATATTTCTTGCCAATTCTTAGCCTTGACCGGATCCTTCTAGAACTTGAATCAAGGTGACCATTCTTTGTTGCCCACGTGGATCATGCTCAATGGGCCTCCACGAATTTGCTTGAGCCCATAACTCTTGAATGAGTCTGTTAAGTACATCCTTGAACTTCTTTCCTTGTGCTCTCATAACCGGTCCAATTGATACTTGAATGAGATCCTTCGAAGTGGTGCCTTGATCTCCATCAGCCATGGGCTTACTATACATGTTAGCTTTATGGTCAAATGTGTGCGTTATATGAGGGCTGTGGATCCATTGATTTCGTGACCTTGATGCAACCATTCTCAATGTTTCGGTCACTACAGGACGGAAGTCATTAGTTGGTGTGGGCCACTCGGGGTCGGACCGGATCGTGCCACTAATACTACGTACGGTATGTTGTGCAATGGCTGGGGCACTAGCATTGTACTATAGGTCTCTTGGGACAACATCAACCCTGCTGAGAATGGGTAATATCTCGGGTATACCATACTGTTGAACTATGACTATTGTTTACATCATATGCATATATATCATTTCTATATGTATATATCACGCATAATTAAACTGTCATGATGGAACTGTTTTTGTTATTAAACACCTGAGTTCATTACTTACCCCCTTATTTTATGTCTTTCCCCATCATTACGAATAATTGCGCGGTTTAGTTGCTTTAGACGAGGATGCCGTCGGAGCCTACTTGGGTGATTGCACAGGATCTGATTCGGGTGATTTTTGAGGATATGGATCCGGTCTGGCTTAGGACGATGTGGGAGGATGGAGGATCTGCCCGTGCAAACTTGATAGAGATTCTGATCTCATTAGCTTTGTTAAAGCTTAAGTTTAAGCTTTGATCTGTTAATCTTTTGTGAACAATATTGTAGTATCTTATTTTGGGAATGTATCTACTTGACGGTCTGATGACCGATACATTTGGTGACTTTTATAATGTTATGGATGTAGTACTTATCTCTGGTATCGCTGTGTGATGTTTCATGTATTATCTCTTGATCCTGTAGTCTTTGGTAAAGTCTTCCACTGCAGTTTTCTCGTTACGACGAGAAAGGTGTTTTCCCGGAGGTCATGTCTCGGAGGGACATGGCTGGGATGGCGCGCCGTTACTGGTTAATTGATATTCCCATGGGGCCGGGTGTCACAAAGATCCCCCCCATTTCTATCCCCCTTAGGCTTGTCTTGAGTGGGGTTTTGACTTGCAGTTTTCGGTCTGCAGGTGTTGCTTGGGTTGGTTTTTCTGTTCTAGTTTGCTGTTTGCAGTCTGTTGCAAGCATGTTGGTTGTTTGTTTCCTTTGGTTGGTTATTACAAAAAAAAAAAAAGAAAAAAAAAAAAGAAAAAAGAAAGAAGAAAGAAGCTTATTTTAATTCTATAAAGAGTTCAGTGCAAATCAGGTAAACCAAATGGATTAATTTTACATTTTTTCCTAAAAGAAAAATGAATATGACACAATTCTCCAGAAACTAGAAATTTATGAACGGAGAAAAAAATAAAAGTCAAATTAAATATTTTTCTTTTATAATTTATTTATAGGTGGCAAATGGCAATGGCATTAATAATCAATTTATATTTTGACTTTTATTTAGACTAATTTTTTTGGCATATATTATGCCCAGATAATGATAGTTACTAAAATTCATTAGTGTATGAGGAAGTTAAGAAAAATTTGTTAGTGTAGTAGTATTGGAATTTATTTGGCAGTGAAAGCTATGCCCGCCTTTTTAGTCGAAGTATTAATTAAAATGGAACACCTTAATTTAGGTAGGTAGATGAAATTCCTACAAATTATATTTATTTCTTAAAAAAAAAAAATTATTCTATTAAATTGATACTTGTTTTAAAATAAGTGAATTTTACAAGTTTTTTTTTTTTTTTTTTTTTTTACATAAATGTGTAGGCGCTCACACATAAAATGACTAGCTATATCTATGTATTTATTTATTTATGTAGGTTCAGACCCCCACCTGCTCAAAACCCTTTGCTACGAGTCAAGCCATATATCTTTCAATAGATCAATCAGGTTTGCTTAAGTTTGTATATCCCCTTGTTGTGTATAACATTGTGATTGCTAGTTGTTCTTATCAAGCAAAAAGGTATTATATCACGTTTATTGATGATTCAAGCATAAAGGTATGAGCCTATTTCTTGAAAAGTAAATCTGTGCATTTGATTATTGGTTTTAAGATGGATCTGTGCATTTGATTTGAGCATAAGGAATGGACTTTTAAAAAGTGGAAGGCCATGGTTGAGACTAAAATGGGTTTGAAGCTGAAGCGTTTTAGGTCAAACAATGGAGGAGAATGCGAATATGAAGGGTTTAAATAGTTTTGTGTAGTAAATGGGATTAGGATGGGAAAGAATATCCCTTGAACACCACAGCAAAATGGTGTGACTGAGCACATAAACAAGACCCTCAATGAGTGTACTAGAAGTATGAGATTGCATGCAGAGTTGCCAAAGACTATATGAGCTAACACAATAAGCAATGCCACATACTTGATAAATAGAGAATCTTTCGTTCCCCTGTCCTCAGATTACTAGATGTCTAGAATAAAAATGAGGTAAACCTTTTCTTATTTGAGAGCTTTTGGTTGTGTGTCATATGTTCATATTGATGCTGGTACTCGTAGTAAACTATATACTAAGTCTAGAAAATGTTTCTTCATTGGTTATGGAGATGAGGCCTTTGGTTATCAGTTTTAAGATGATAAAACTGGAAGATAGTTAGAAGTTGGAATGTGATTTTTAATGAGTGTTGTGTATAAGAATTGATCAAGTGTAGAACCTGATGTTACATAGTAGAAACCGAAAAAGTCTGAGTGTGTACACTCAGATGAGATTTCTGAAGATGTAGCTCCAAACAAATATCAACAAGATGAGGAAAAGTGCAGATTCACAAGTTGAATAGGG
>CM017321.1:30477150-30479650 GCA_006937295.1 Carpinus fangiana
GAGTTAGTTTTTCTGTTATTATTCAATCTGTTATTCTGTTTTGTTCTCTCTGTATTATATATACAGAGTTTACTTCTATGATCAAGGTAGTTCAGTTAATCCAAATACTCAGAATACCTATCATTTGCTTTCTCTCCCTCACTCTCTATTTCGATTATCTTATTCTTCTTTAGTGTGAATCAAGCTTTCTCTTCATTCTTTGCTCATCAATCGAACACTTGACATGGTATCAGAGCGTTTTTAGGCTTTGCCATGGAATTCACTATCCCTCATCCTTGTTCTTCTTCATCTTCTCTCAATTCCGCTGCAATTCCCGATGATTTTTCATCCAATCGTCTCTATCTTCATCATGGAGATAGCCATGGTTCACATATGATTGTTCAATCATTGAATGAAAAGAACTACAGTGACTGTAGCAGATCTATGATAATGGCGCCCTCACAACAAAGAATAAGCTAGCATTCATTGATGGATCCCTTCCACAACCATTATATGTTACTGATCCAACCTTCAGAGCTTGGACGCGTGATAACAATATGGTGCTCTCATGGATCATGAATTATAGATCATGAATTCTGTAATGAAGGAGATTGCAATTAGCATTCTCTATATCACCAATGTTGAAACTATGTGAAAAGACTTGAAGGAACGTTTTTCACAAGGTAATAGTGCTCGTATTTTTCAACTGAAAAAATCCATTTCTAATTTGTCTCAAGGAAATAATTCTATCAATGTTTACTATACTATTCTCAAAGGACTTTGGGATGAATTAGTTAATTTCCAATCAATTCCAACATGTACTTGTGAAATTCTTAAAACAATGATGGAAAATCAAGGTAGAGATTATATTATGCATATCTTGATGGGGCTAAATGATTCTTATTCACAATTGTGGTCAACTTTTTTACTCATTGACCCTCTCTCCACAATGTAACGCCCCCAAATTAGCATCAGCTAACTCGGTGGAGTCACTGGCAATTTACCCATTTAAGCCAACTTGTGACTAAACGGGAAATCATCCTTTTGAAAACGTTAGAGTAAATGCAAGTGAAGGTGAATAAATCTGAGTTACTATAATTCATTAAGTAAGAACATAGAGCAACTAAACAGTAAAGACAAACATGTAATTATAAGCAAGTCCTACCACATAAGGTAGTAGCAGCCATTGCCACTTCCAGAGCGATAAATCAGATTACCTAGAGAATAATAATCGCGTAAGTCTAACGACTTAATAAGTAAATCTTACAACTTAGGTATGGCATGAGCCCAATTAATGAAAGTAAACGTGCAATTTGAGTAATAACCAAAAAGAAGGCATTACCTCCGTTAATACACCATTTAATCGGTTTTAGGGTTTTCAAAGCTTATGGTGTAGAATCAGCGATAATTACCTAATTGTTTTAATACAGAGAAAGGCGAATGCATTATAAATTATAACTCCCATATATTGTCTACATGAGATATTACCCATTCTCAGCAGTTGATCATACAAAAATAGTACTCTCAATAACACGAATCGTTTTGCAGTGTAGCGGGTGTGCAAGTGCGAGGTCGAACCCATAGAGAATCGAGTTTGTGAAAAACTAATTTAAATGCCTAAATTAACCCTATCTTAACCTAGTTCCAAATATCAAATATAAGGCGTGCAAAAAATATAAACTACTCTAAATGTTTAAAAACAAATAAATAAAAAAGCACTAAGGTCTAGAATCCACATCACCACATTAATAAACATATAATTATGCTTAGTTCATTCATCCAAAATGATTATGCTACAAGGCATATTCTATTTGCTATAACTAAGTTCATACATCCGTCTATCAATTAAGCATATATGCATGTTCTATTGCTATTATTAAAATCCAGTCGAATACTCTGATGTATTTACCGTTAAAGGATCACAACAGATATTTAATCGATAAAATCGAAAGAATCATCTGATGTATCCTCGGACCAATCACAACGGATATTGAATGATTAACGATTTGCAAATAATAATCAACACAATTTTGTCACGAAACTGAATTGAAACGAACAAGTAAGACATTAAACGACGGATGGAGTATTTAAACTAAACACAAAACATGAAGATAATTAGGTGGTGAGGCTTCATCTTCAACCTTGGTTGAAGATTTAGCCTCTCATGAAAATAAAAGACAAAAGTAAAACAAAACTAAGCATTATAAAATAAAATGACGTTTAGAAGGGCTACACAGTGAAGAACAGAGGGTTTCTGGCCCTAAAGGTGCCTCCCAAAATGTAACTGCTTTGAAAACCCAAAATGTAATTTTATTTATAGACAAAATTAAATGTCCTGCCAGGTCAAGGGTGCGCTCAATCGTAGGCATTGCGCTTGATCGCAGCCCTATGTGAGCTCGATCGCAAATAGTGCGCTCGAGCGCACGTAACTGCTCTGAAAACCCACGGCGCAATGTGTGAAGCGATGGCAGCTAAGGCAACGCGGGCTTTGTGGGTTGATGAGGCATGCACTCGATCGCGC
>CM017321.1:30484650-30512150 GCA_006937295.1 Carpinus fangiana
ATGAGCCATGCCAATCCAGACAATTCTCTACTCCCAGGTCAGCTCTTTCCATGTGATGTGAACCTTGTCAAGAATAATGAGACCCAACAACGAAAGGGAACCCAAGATCGTTCTATGGACAGATTCGAATGGAAGACCTCGACCTGTTGTTTATGACAAACAAGAACCTCGGTATAAGGAAGACTCCACAAACGATGGTGGAGTTTCCGTTTGATAAGTCGAGATGAACGTCATAGGAAATCCCGAGAAGTTCAAGTAGTTCTTCAAAGAACCAAAGAGAATAAACCTCGCAAGTTTTATCAATAATCAAAAAATTGTCCGTTCTCCGTAGGAGTACAAAGAGTATTTAAATAGATACTGTAAAATAAAACCTAACCCTAATTTGACTGACTTTGGGCTAAGCCCATTATCTAATCATAAAATATCTCTAGCCCTAGATAAGATGACTTTGGGCCAAGCCCATTACAATAACTCTTAAAATATAGATAAAACATCCATTGAAATATAAATATCCTAATTAACTAATAAGACCCAAATATAATTAAAATTCCAACTTATTTATTTTTCCTTCTGCGTCATTACCAATGATGCAGCATAGGAAAGAAGCTAAAATAGGAAAGAAGAGCTGGATGCCTAGAGTAGCCATGCAATCCGATCCTTCTAGAATAGACCCAAAATATTTCTTGCCAATTCTTAGCCTTGACCGGATCCTTCTAGAACTTGAATCAAGGTGACGATTCTTTGTTGCCCACTTGGATCATGCTCAATGGGCCTCCACGAATTTGCTTGAGTCCATAACTCTTGAATGAGTCCGTTGAGTATATCCTTGAACTTCTTTGCTCGTGCCCTCGTAACCGGCCCAATTGGTACTTGAACGAGATCCTTCGAAGTGGTGCCTTGATCTCCATCACTACGCTCGATCGCACAAAATGTGCGATTGATCGCAGTAATAGAATACCACCCCCCATTGACCAAAATACAAAATGAACTAAGGAATATTTTTTTTTTTTTTTTTTAAAGAAAACAACAAAAGGAAAATCAAAATATATAAAAGTAAAAGAAATTGTACCCCCTCAGTGGCCTCAGTACCACTAACCTCAAGAAAGGTGCTTGAGCTCCTAGACTGCTCAACCGCCCTCCACAATAGCTTCAGTACTACGCTTTTGGGAAGATGCACTTGAAGTCCACCAAATGTGGCTCAAGTGCTCTTGGGGTAGAATTTACTCCAATGTATGGCTTCACTCTGTGTCCATTCACCTTGAATGTTTGATTTTTCTGTGGACTATGAACCTCCAAAGTCTCCTGAGGAAACACGTTAGTGACAACACAAGGACCAAACCATTTATACTTGAACTTACCAGGGATGAGTCGAAATCTTGATTTATAGGTCCACACTTTTTGTCCCACTTGAAACTCCTTCTTGGCATGGTACTTATCATGATCAGTCTTGGTTCTTTCCTTGTTGAGTTTGTTATTTTCATCTGCCTTATGCCTCAACTCCTCAAATTCCTTCAGCTGTTGATTCCTTCTAGCACCTGGATGTGACGGAGAAGGTACCAGGGGTTGCACAACAACACCTGAGAGTAAGGGTGGCTTCTAATGGATCTATCCGATGGTCCTGAAAAGTATTCTCAACAACACCTTGGATCATACAAGCACTAAAGCATTCAACATCGTTTGTAGGTAATTGTGATTCCTCAAAGACCTTGAATGTTATCTTTTCACCATTTACTTTCATGCTTACGATAACCATTTTCACACAAATTTTCATATTAGCTGTTCTTATAAAGGGCCTCCCTAAGATAATAGGTAAAGGTGATGGCATCTGGCCTTCTTCCATATCCAAAACAATAAAATCAACAGGAAAAATAAATTTACCTACCTTTACCAAGACATCCTCAAGTATACCTCTTGGTCTTCCTATGCTTCTGTCTACCAGTTGCAAGGTGATAGAAGTGGGTTGCAACTCCCCCAAACCTAGCATCTCATACCGTGTATAGCATCAAATTGACGTGCTCCTAGGTCCAGTAATGATTGCTCACAATCATGATCACCAATCCTGCAAGGAATAGTAAAACTTCCTGGATCTTTAAGCTTAGGTGCTAACTTCCTTAACAACACCACACTTACCTCTTCTGTTAAAGCCACTGTCTCATGCTCCTAAAACTTCCTTTGTTAGTGCAAAAATCTTTAAGAAATTTGGCATAAGATGGAATTTGTTTGACTGCATCTAGTAAAGGAATATTAATTTGCACTTTTCTCAAGATTTCAAAAATATCAAGCAGCTTGTTTTCTTTCTTTGGCCTTAATAACCTCTGAGGGAAGGGCGGTGCATTTACCTTCTCTGTTTCACTTACATTGGATGTGGATGCTTCATATGGAGGTACTTGTGAATTGACTTCATTCCTTGGCCTTACTAACCTCTGAGGGAAAGGTGGTGGTGGATACTCCCTCTCCATTTTACTTATGATATGAACTCCACCAACAATTGTGATGAAACCTGATAACAATGATGGCATGGAACCCCAAGATCGTGAAGACAAGATTTGTTGAGCCTTGACCCGTCACCTAACAAGATGAAAACCAAGACTACGAAGGATTGAAAACGCCACACCAAGAAAACCTAAGAATCTCTCAAGAAATCAAGGTGATAAGTTTGGTTGTTTGAACGCCACAAGATTAACTTGATAAGTTCAAAGAGTTCTTTCAAGAATCAAGAGGAACACAAGACCTCACAAAGATAATAGTTTTTCTGAAAAGACAAATTACCATTAAAATTCGAAATAATCCACCTATATACTTGGAACAACCCTCCAAGCATAGGAAAAGCCACAACTACAGCCTTAAAAACTACACAAACATTAACATAACAAGTCCCCATGTTTTTAGACTTCTTGGACTTCTAGAGACCACCAAAAAAATGGCTAAATGACTAGATTCATTCTCCTATTTAATATCCTAGAAACTCAACAAATTCACACCCTTTAATGGTCAAACCATGCTGGAAAAGCATGCTAATTAACCTCATCAATTGCTTTGATGACATGGACTAAACCTTGATTATTATTTGAGCCCATCTTGGTCTTTTTAGAGTCAGCCCTATTTTCATGGATTAGCCCATTTAGTGCTTCCTCGAAACGTTTGGCTCTAAGTCTTGTAATTGGGCCACTAGGAAGTGACAAAGGGTCTTGTGCAAATTCAGCTTCATTCCCACGTGTATGATTAGAATGTCCAGCTCCTTGGTTTGCATCATTCTCCCCCTCTTGAGAAGGATTTGCCCTCAAATCGTCACCTACATCAAAAGGAGACAAATCAGCAACATTAAAACTTGCACTGACTGATGAGAACCCCGTCAAGAATAACGAGACCAAACAACGAAAGGGAAACCAAGAACGTTCTGTGGACAGATTCGAATGGAAGACCTCGACCCGTTGTTTATGACAAACAAGAACCTCGGTATAAGGAACACACCACAAACGGTGGTGGAGTTTCCGTTTGATAAGTCGAGATGAACGCCACGGGAAATCCCGATAAGTTCAAGTAGTTCTTCAAAGAACCAAAGAAAATAAACCTCACAAGTTTTATCAATAATAAAAAATGTCTGCCTCCATAGGAGTACAAAGAGTATTTAAATAAATACTGTAAAATAAAACCTAACCCTAATTTGATTGACTTTGGGCTAAGCCCATTATTTAATCATATAATATCTGTAACTCTAGATAAGATGACTTTGGGCCAAGCCCATTACAATAACTCCTAAAATATAGATAAAACATCCATTTAAATATAAATAACCTAATTAACTAATAAGACCCAAATATAATTAAAATTCCAACTTATTTATTTTTCCTTCTGCGTCATTACCAATGATGCAGCATAGGAAAGAAGCTAAAATAGGAAAGAAGAGCCGGATGCCTAGAGTAGCCATGCAATCCGATCCTTCTAGAATAGACCCAAAATATTTCTTGCCAATTCTTAGCCTTGACCGGATCCTTCTAGAACTTGAATCAAGGTGACGATTCTTTGTTGCCCACTTGGATCATGCTCAATGGGCCTCCACAAATTTGCTTGAGTCCATAACTCTTGAATGAGTCCGTTGAGTACATCCTTAAACTTCTTTGCTCTTGCCCTCGTAACCGGCCCAATTGGTACTTGAACGAGATCCTTCGAAGTGGTGCCTTGATCTCCATCATTCCCCTCCTCATGAAAAGGATTTGCCCTCAAATCATCACCTACATCAGAAGGACTCAAATCAGTAACATTAAAAGTGGCACTTACATTGTACTCACCAGGTAAATCTAGCTTGTAAGCATTGTCATTGATGCTCAAGGACTTGGAAAGGACCTTCTCCTCTTGGGAGCAATTAGGAACGTCTTTTTGCCAAGAATCTTTCTTTTCTCATATGCAGCCAAACCCAATCTCCGGGTTCAAAAACCAGCTGGCGACGTCCCTTGTTGGCTTGTGTGGCATACTGCTCCATTCTTCGCTTAATGTTGAGTCTTGCTTTCTCATGAATCTGCTTCACAAAGTCAGCTTTCCTTTTGCCATCTAAATTAACGTGCTCCGTCACTCACATTTGCATAGAAATTCTTTTGTTTTCTCTCTGATTTTCTCTCAAGGGCCGAACTTTGATTTTCTTTTTCTCTCTCATTTTTCTCGGCCTCTCTCTGATTTTCACTTTTTTTCTTTTGCTCACTCTCTTACTTTTGATCACTCTCCTTTTGTAATCTCACTTGATCCTCGTATACTTGCTGCAGTGTCAATGGTACAAGAGTGATTGATCGTTGATTAAGTACAAAAGAGTACTTGTTCGTAAAGCCATCATACTTCACTTGCCTATCGAACTGCCGTGGACGCCCTAGCAATAAGTGTCCCGCTTGCATCGCTACTACATCACACAACACTTCATCTTCGTATTTACCGATTCAAAATGCAACTAACACTTGCTTGTTCACCCTTATCTCACCACTCTCATTTAGCCATTGCAACTTGTCCAAGAGGTAGAACTAGAGTAATGGCCTGCACGTGTCCCACTCCCTCTCTTGAGTTGTTGTTCCACTTTGATAGCCATATGCATCATATCTTCCAATTCCACATAATGCTGCATCTCTACCTTATCATGGATCTCCCGGTTTAAGCCAAGTAAAAATCTAGCCATTGCAGCCTCCCGATCCTCCTTTACATTAGCCCGGATCATAGCAATCTCCATCTCCTTGTAGTAATCCTCTACGCTTCGACTCCCTTGTCTATGACCTTGTAACTTTTTGTACAACTCTCGGTAGTAGTAACTTGGAACGAACCGCTTTCTCATCACTACTTTCATCTCCTCCCATGTGTCTATTGGTCGTTCTCTATTCCGCCTCCTGTTTATCACAAGCTGATCCCACCAAGTAATAGCATATTCAAAAAATTCAATCACGGCTACTTTTACCTTCTTTGTCTCCGAGTAGTCGTGGCAATCAAACATGAACTCCTTCTTCTTCTCCCACTGAAGATATGCCTCAGGATCAGATCTACCTTGAAAGGATTGAATCTTCATCTTAATACCACCCAAGTTGTTATCTTCGCGATTCCTAGCTTCTCCAAATCTTCCTCCGGGTCTCCTATTGTTAACAATGGACTCCCGATCTTCTTCTTCATCAAAACCAGACCCATAACGCTCTTCATCCTCCTCCCTCGGTGGAACTCTTCCCCTTCTACGCAAATTACGACCGTTTTGTGGTTGCTCCTCACGTCTATTCTCCATCTGATCTATCCGTTCGTGAATCTGCTCCATCTCCATCTTCATCACACGCCTCATCTCACTCATGATGGCCTCCATAAACATTTTCGGATCAGTCAATTTTGTATCATCTTCGGCAATGCTCTTACCACTATCTTGAGTCATGATTGCTGCAAAACAAAGGTTAGAAAAAAAATAAAATAAAAAAAAGGACCTCACGAATCACTCCCTTACGTGTTTACACTCAAGAATGTGGATCACTCTCCACTCATGTTTCACTCAAAATAATATGGCTTTTACCCTCCGTGATGGAGATCAAGGCACCACTTCGAAGGATCTCGTTCAAGTACCAATTGGGCCGGTTACGAGGGCACGAGCACAGAAGTTCAAGGATGTACTCAACGGACTCATTCAAGAGTTATGGACTCAAGCAAATTTGTGGAGGCCCATTAAGCATGATCCACGTGGGCAACAAAGAATCGTCACCTTGATTCAAGTTTTAGAAGGATCAGGTCAAGGCTAAGAATTGGCAAGAAATATTTTGGTTCTATTCTAGAAGGATCGGATTGCATGGCTACTCTAGGCGTCCAGCTCTTCTTTCCTATTTTAGCTTCTTTCCTATGCTGCATCATTGGTAATGACGCAGAAAGAAAAATAAATAAGTTGGAATTTTAATTATATTTGGGTCTTATTAGTTAATTAGGATATTTATATTTAAATGGATGTTTTATCAATATTTTAAGAGTTATTGTAATCGGCTTGGCCCAAAGTCATCTTATCTAGGGTTAGAGATATTTTATGATTAGATAATGGGCTTAGCCCAAAGTCAGTCAAATTAGGGTTAGGTTTTATTTTACAGTATCTATTTAAATACTCTTTGTACTCCTATGGAGGCAGACATTTTTAATTATTGATAAAACTTGTGAGGTTTATTCTCTTTGGTTCTTTGAAGAACTACTTGAACTTATCGGGATTTCCCGTGGCGTTCATCTCAATTTATCAAATGGAAACTCCACACCGTTTGTGGCGTCTTCCTTATACCGAGGTTCTTGTATGTCATAAACAACGGGTCGAGGTCTTCCATTCGAATCTGTCCATAGAACGATCTTGGGTTCCCTTTCCTTGTTGGGTCTCGTTATTCTTGAAGGGGTTCACATCACTCCGATGTTCTCACCACTCTTTCACTCGATAATTCTCTTTCATTTCTTTTGAAAGAGAATAAACCTCACAAGTTTTATCAATAATTAAAAATGTCTACCTCCATAGGAGTACAAAGAGTATTTAAATAGATACTGTAAAATAAATGAAAGAGAATTATCGAGTGAAAGAGTGGTGAGAACGTCAGAGGGTAAAAGCCATATTATTTTGGGTGAAACACGAGTGGAGAGTGATCCAAATTCTTGAGTGTAAACACGTAAGGGAGTGATTCTTGAGGTCCTTTTTTCAATTTTGTTTTTCTAACCTTTGTTTTGCAGCAATCATGACTCAAGATAGTGGTAAGAGCATTGTCAAACATGATACAAAATTGACTGATCCGAAAATGTTTATGGAAGCCATGATGAGTGAGATGAGGCGTGTGATGAAGATAGAGATGGAGAAAATTCACGAACGGATAGATCAGATGGAGAATAGACGTGAGGATCAACCACAAAACGGTTGTAATTTGCGTAGAAGGATGAAGAGCGTTATGGGTCTGGTTTTGATGAAGAAGAAGATCGGGAATCCATTGTTAACAATAGGAGACCCGGAGGAAGATTTGGAGAAGCTANTTATTGAACTCCTTTTTTTCTTCTTCTTCGAGTCTCTCACTCTTTTCGGTTTTTTGTTTTGTTTTTTTTTTTTTTTATCAGCAACTAGCTTTTGAGAATAATGAAATAAGATTTAGAAATAACTAAGAGATGTGAGACCAGACCAATAGTTTAGACATCAACAAGAACAAACAAAGATTGAACAGATAGGGTAAAGGAAATTCGGCTAAGAAGAGATAAATGATGTGGACAGCTAAAGAAGAAACAAAGGAATGAAAGATGTTAAAAGATAGGCAAACCTGAACTAGAAACAGTGCTCTGATACCAAATGATGTGAACCCCGTCAAGAATAATGAGATCCAACAACGAAAGGGAACCCAAGATCGTTGTATGGACAGATTCGAATGGAAGACCTCGACCCATTGTTTATGACAAACAAGAACCTCGGTATAAGGAAGACGCCACAAACGGTGGTGGAGTTTCCGTTTGATAAGTCGAGATGAACGCCACGGAAAATCCCAATAAGTTCAAGTAGTTCTTCAAAGAACCAAAGAGAATAAACCTCACAAGTTTTATCAATAATAAAAAATGTCTACCTCCATAGGAGTACAAAGAGTATTTAAATAGATACTGTAAAATAAAACCTAACCCTAATTTGACTGACTTTGGGCTAAGCCCATTATCTAATCATAAAATATCTCTAACCCTAGATAAGATGACTTTGGGCCAAGCCCATTACAATAACTCCTAAAATATAGATAAAACATCCATTTAAATATAAATAACCTAATTAACTAATAAGACCCAAATATAATTAAAATTCCAACTTATTTATTTTTCCTTCTACGTCATTACCAATGATGCAGCATAGGAAAGAAGCTAAAATAGGAAAGAAGAGCTGGACGCCTAGAGTAGCCATGCAATCCGATCCTTCTAGAATAGACTAAAAATATTTCTTGCCAATTCTTAGCCTTGACCGGATCCTTCTAGAACTTGAATCAATGTGAAAATTCTTTGTTGCCCATGTGGATCATGCTCAATGGGCCTCCACGACTTTGCTTGAGTCCATAACTCTTGAATGAGTTCGTTGAGTACATCCATGAACTTCATTGCTCGTGCCCTCTTAACCGGCCCAATTGGTACTTGAACGAGATCCTTCGAAGTGGTGCCTTGATCTCCATCATAGCTACACATAAGTTTGATGCTAAACATCCTCATAAAATAAAATAGAGAGGAAAAGAATAAACCCGGAATATCGCTTCCTTGAGAGCCGTAAATTCTTCTCCAAAATCACGTGTTTTTTTTTTTTTTTTTTTCTTGTGTTTACAAGTCTATTTAGAGAGTCTAAGGAAACCCTAGAAACCCTAAAAATCATAGGGTTAGTCCTAACAAAAACCCTAATAAAATAAACTCTCCAAAATAGGGCTGCGGCTGACTTGGTCTTCACGCATAGGTGCGCTCGATCACACTGCAATCGATCTTCCTTCTTGCGCGCGCAAGCACGAGTGCGCTCGTTCCTTAGCTTGGGTGCTCGAGCGCTAAGGCGCTCGATCGCAGATCCCCTGTGATCGATCACTCTTGCAGAAACTTCAGCTTTACCCAACTTTTGTGCTTTAAGCCCAATATTTCCAGGAACATTTCTTTTTCTTCCAAAGACCTATAAAACACAGAAAACACAAAAATGAAATAAAATAGAATGAAATGACACAAAGTAAGAGCTTAACATATATAAATTAAGTTGCTTAAATATGAATATTTAACCACTTATCACATCCCCAAACTTACATATTGCTAGTCCCTTAGCAATACAAAACTAAAAACTAAATGAAGAACAAAAAGATAAATCCATCTTTCATGGGATGTATAATTGCATTTAGTGTATGCAACAAGCCTTTGAAACCCCTAGGCATTCCCTAGAGGACGAGTGAAGTCTCGTGAGGGTTTTCTAGGTATGTTACTCGCAAACATTATGCACTGTTCATGTTACCAAAAAATTAAAGTGTCACTCAAAACCATGATTTTCATTCATTAGCAAGCTTAAAAATATAAACTCCATCTTCACAATGAATTGGAATTTAAAGTCTGATAACTTATAACAGGCAAGCTAAGGCATCACAAGTTCGAAATAGTGTAAAGTGAATTAGCACAAAAATATGAAGCTTCCAAATAATTCCAATGTGCAATGTCTCAATATCTCAAGGTTCACTGAAATTCCCATCAGAATGAACAACAATGGCATACTTTTCTTTTATTCTTTCTTTTATTATTAGGCTCTGCATTGCTTAGTTTCCTTAAGCTTTCTAATTGACTCAGTAACTCCCAAACTAGATGGTTTTATGGCATTAGGTGTAAAACACCACTAAGGACTTACTAACTTGAGTCAAAAAGGTTACGAAACTAAACTAGCCATAATTTTAACCAAATCAAATTTCTTCACCTTTTGACGTGAACACTCAATGCTTTGAGGCAAGAGGTCCAGTTACTTAGTGAAAATTTTATCAATAATTTGTTTTATATATATATATATATATGCCAAGGTATCCAACCAATAAGTCATCCAATTTCACCCAAAACATAGAAACATGCACATCAAAACCAAGAGCATATCAAACATGTGAATTCTCGAATGCCCAAAGTAAATAACCAAACCTAAAAATTCTGTCATCAGATCATATGTTCAAAATTTTAAGCTCAGCAATGAAATCAAATCACAATTTTAAAATGGACAAAAATTTCAAGACAACATGAACATGCATTTTTTTTCTTTAAAAATGGGACAAAGTATGTGTAAATGTGTCCCCCGTACACCCAAACTTAAATTATACATTGTCCTCAATGTGTAAATAACATGGAAAGAATTGACCTGGGAGATGGTAATACTGGAAAACAAAAAGAAATGAAAAAAATTAACCAACAACAAGAAATTGAAAAACAAACAAAAACATAAAGGATAAGCTATGGGGTGCCTCCCATGAGTGCTAAGTTTTATGTCTTCAGCCAAACTGTACAGCTGCTCACTGCTATCCCCCCTATGTGGTGTCAGTCAGGACTTCTGTCGAACAGGTGGTGTGTAGCTCTCAACCCAAGTTGTGTAAAACCACTTCTACAATTGCCCAACCCCCTACAAAACAATAAAAATCCCACACTGAAGACAACTACAATCTATATACACAAATTGTAGTTGTCAAAAGCAGAAAAATCTTTGGGGAAATGGGGAGTGATGGACAAAATGTGCAAGGGAGAAAATAGGGAATAGGGAAACTATGGTGAGGTGGGTGAGATTGTGGGGAGTGCAGGGGGAAGTGGTGGGAAAAGGGGGAAAATGACCTAAAAGAGGTCACGTGTCCCTCTGTCCCGACGCTCGATCGCACTTTAAAGTGCGATCAATCGTACTTGTGCTGAGGTGTGTGCTTGTGTGGATGCGCTCGTGCACCTACGGGCACACGGCGATACTGCGATTGATCGCAATTCACATTGCAATCATTCACTTTAACAGAATGCACAGCATAAGCTAAGAGGTTTCTGCGCTCGATCGCACACAAGGTGTGATTGATCGCAGTAACAGAATTCCACTTTACATTGACCGAAACACAAAAATAACTAAAAAAAATTGAAAAATAACAAAAGGAAAATCAAAATACAGACAAGTAAGAAAATGTACCACACTCAGTGGCCTCAATACCACTCACCTCAACAGAGGCGCTTGAGCTCCTAGACTGCTCAAATGCCCTCCACAGTAGCTTCAATACTACTCTTTTGGGAAGATGCACTTGAAGTACACCAAATGTGGCTCAGGTGCTCTTGGTGTAGAATTCACTCCAACGTATGGCTTCACTCTGTGTCCATTCACCTTACATGTTTGATTTTTCTGTGGACTATGGACCTAAAAAGCTCCCTGAAGAAACATGTTAGTGATAATACAAGGACCAAACCATTTGTATTTGAACTTACCAGGGAGGAGCCGTAATCTTGATTTATAGGTCCACACTTTCTGTCCCACATCAAACTCCTTCTTGGTATGGTTCTTGTCATGATTAGTCTTGGTTCTTCCCTTGTAGAGCTTGCTATTTTCATTTTCCTTATGCCTCAACTCCCCAAGTTCATTCAGCTATTGATTCCTTTTAGCACTTGGCTGTGATGGAGGAGTCTCCAGGTGTTTCACGACTTCCATGTTGTCTTCAGTAACATCTTCAACAACTGGCTCCTTGTCCTTTCTTGTGACATTGTAAGTTAGGGTGGCTTCCAATGGATATATTTGATGGTCCTAAAAAGCATTCTCAACAACACCTTGGATCATACAAACATTAAAGCATTCTAAATCATCTTGAGGTAATTGAGATTCCTCAAAGACCTTGAATGTTATCTTTTCACCATTTACTTTCATACTCACAGTACCCTTTTTTACACAAATTTTTGTATTAGCAGTTCTCATAAAGGGTCTTCCTAAGATAATAGGTAAGGGCATCGGGCCTTCTTCCATATCCGAGACAATAAAATCAACAGATAAAATAAACTTACCTACTTTCACCAAGACATACTAAGGTGTACCTCTTGGTCTTTTGATACTTCTGTCTGCCAATTGCAAGGTGATTGAAGTGGGTTGCAACTCCCCCAAACCTAGCATCGTATGGCATCAAATTGACACCAGCTCCTAGGTCCAGTAATGATTGGTCACAATCACGATCACCTATCCTGCAAGGAATAGTAAAACTACCTGGATCTTTAAGCTTAGGTGGTAACTTCCTTAACAACACAGCACTTACCTCTTCTGTTAAAGCCACTTTTCTCAATATTTCAAAAAATTTCAAGTAGCTTGTCAACAACCCCCTTGAGGGAAGGGTGGTGCATTCACCTTCTCTGTTTCATTTACCTTGGATGTGGATGCTTCATCTAGAGATACTTGTGCTTTGCCAAAAACTTGTTGTGAAATTATCTACCTAAATTAATAGGTAAACAATTGCAGTTTTATTTGCAAGTGCACAAGGTCAATGTAGTAGTATAATGTGCAAGTGCGAGATCATTCTCACAGGGATTGGTAAATTTTTATTAGAATTAATTTTGCAATGTAAAACAAAGGAGAGAAAAATTGACTTTTTATTTAATAATGAGAAAGAGGTAGGGCTTTGATTTCCACCGCTAATCATGCTTACACAATAAAACAATATGTCAATGCTTTAATCACACTAGGAATACCTAATGTCTGCCAACCTAAGGGTATGGGTGTCTACTCCCTAAGCTATTGCTTTCCCTAAGCAACAAATTGGGCATGGGTGTCTGCTCCAATTCTTTTCTTTCTTAAAGGATTTAGCATGAGTGTCTATTAAGTTGTTCTTTAAGAAAGCATAAAAACTGTGAAAACTGACAAACACATGAGGCCTAGGGTATGGGTGTCTACTCCCGGTTTCTCATGTTGATTAACCCAAGAACCCAGCGTGGATATCTTTTGTTACTTTTATTAAACCCAGGACTCAATCATCCAAATTGGTTTAACTAACTAGTGCATACCACATGCATACGTTAATCAGGCAAACACATATGAGGAATTCAAGAAACCAGGCATTAACCAAGCTAAATAGCATAATGTAATAAGAGCAAAGGAACCAATATTGTATTAAGTAAACATGATCAGGGCTTCAATATAGCCCTACTAAAAGGTTTAGTTACACATGAGTTTGATGCTAATCTTCATAAAATAAAATAAAGAGGAAAAGAATAAACCTGGAATATTGCTTCCTTGAGAGCCGTAAATTCTTCTCCAAAATCACGTGTGTGTTTTTCTATGTTTACAAGCCTATTTATAAAGTCTAAGGAAACCCTAAAAATCGTAGGGTTTAGTCCTAGTTACAAAAACCCTAATAAAATAAACTCTCAAAAATAGGGCTATGGCAGACTTGGTCTTCGCGCACAGGTGCGCACGATCGCAGGCCGTGTACGCTCGATCGCACTGTGATCGATCTTCCTTCTTGTGTGCGCAAGCAGAGGTGCGCTTGTTCCTTAGCTTGGGTGCTCAAGTGCTAATGCACTCAATCGTAGATCCCCTGCGATCGATGGCTCTAGAAAAAACTTCAGCTTTTCCCAACTTTTGTCCTTGAAGCCCAATATTTATAGAAATGCTTCCCTTTCTTCGACAGACCTATAAAACACAGAAAACACAAAAAGGAAATAAAATAGAATGAAAAAACACAAACTAAGAGGTTAACATATATAAATTAAGGGGCCTAAATTTGAATATTTAAGCACTTATCACCAGTTGTCTTCATGTACACGTTGAACAGAGTCTTTCATGACTACTTGGATCGGTTTACCGTAATTTTCATTGATGACATTCTGATGTACTCAAAGATGTCGAAGGAGCATTTACGAAAGCTTTGCAAAGGCTTCGAAGGGAGAAACTTTATGCTAAACTCGAGAAGTGCGAGTTTTGACTGGATAGTGTGTCTTTCCTTTAACACGTGATTACTGGAGAAGGTGTAGCGGTTGACCTGAGAAAGGTGAAGGCAATAGTGGAGTGGACTAGGCCAACTAGCGTGTTTGAGGTCTGATGTTTCTTAGAAAAATGCTCGCTACGTTTGGAAGGAGGAGTGTAAGCATAGTTCTGCTCCAGTGTTGGCATAGCCTATGGAATCTAGTAATTTTCTAGTGTATAGCGACGCCCCTAAGAGGGGTTTAGGGTGCATGATTATGCAAAACGGCAATGTTATTGCCTATGCTTCGCTACAATTGACTTGGAGTTGGCAGCAGTTGTGTTTGCTCTGAAGATTTGGAGGCTGATGGAGATCAAGGCACCACTTCGAAGGATCTCGTTCAAGTACCAATTAGGCCGGTTACGAGGGCACGAGCAAAGAAGTTCAAGGATGTACTCAACGGACTCATTCAAGAGTTATGGACTCAAGCAAATTCGTGGAGGTCCATGGAGCATGATCCACGTGGGAAACAAAGAATCGTCACCTTGATTCAAGTTCTAGAAGGATCCAGTCAAGGCTAAGAATTGGCAAGAAATATTTTGGGTCTCTTTTAGAAGGATCGGATTGCATGGCTACTCTAGGCGTCCAGCTCTTCTTTCCTATTTTAGCTTCTTTCCTATGCTGCGGCATTGGTAATGATGTAGAAGGAAAAATAAATAAGTTAGAATTTTAATTATATTTGGGTCTTATTAGTTAATTAGGTTATTTATACTTAAATGGATGTTTTATCTATATTTTAAGTGTTATTGTAATGGGCTTGGCCCAAAGTCATCTTATCTAGGGTTAGAGATATTTTATGATTAGATAATGGGCTTAGCCCAAAGTCAGTCAAATTAGGGTTAGGTTTTATTTTACAGCCTCTATTTAAATACTCTTTGTACTCCTATGGAGAACAGATTTTGATTATTCATAAAACTTGTGAGGTTTATTCTCTTTGGTTCTTTGAAGAACTACTTGAACTTATCGGGATTTCCCGTGGCGTTCATCTTGACTTATCAAACGGAAATTCCACCACCGTTTGTGGCGTCTTCCTTATACCGAGGTTCTTGTTTGTCATAAACAACGGGTCGAGGTCTTCCATTCGAATCTGTCCATAGAACGATCTTGGGTTCCCTTTCGTTGTTGGGTCTCGTTATTCTTGGCGGGGTTCACATCATTTGGTATCAAAGCACGGTTTCTAGTTCAGGTTTTCCTATCCTTTAACATCTTTCATTCTTTTGTTTCTTCTTTAGCCGTCCACATTATTTATCTCTTCTTAGCCGAATTTCCTTTACTTTAATGTTCAATCTTTGTTTGTTTTTGTTGATGTCTAAACTATTGGTCTGGTCTCACTTCTTCTAGTTATTTCGAAATCTTATTTCATTATTCTCAAAAGCTAGTCGCTGATCCAAAAAAAAAATAATAATAATAAAAAAAATAAAAAACGAAAACAGAGAGAGACTCGTAGAAGAAAAAAAAAATACTATTCTGTTCTTCCAAAATTTCAAACTGCCATATTCCTTCTAATTCAAATCGGAAAAATTCCATATTCTTTGTGTTCAAATATGAAATTCCTTGATTAGTGCTTGGTGAATTGTTGCTCGAAACTATTCTGTGCTTCCAAAATTTAAAACTACCATATTCCTTCTAATTCTAATATGAAATTCCTTGATTAGTTCTTGGTGAATTGTTGCTGGAAATTTTGAGTTGTTTGTGTAGTTTCAAAAGAACTAAAAGAGAATTATCGAGTGAAAAGAGGCAAGAGTGGTGAGAACATCGGAGGGTAAGAGCCATATTATTTTGAGTGAAACACGAGTGGAGAGTGATCCAAATTCTTGAGTGTGAACACGTAAGGGGGTGATTCGTGAGGTCCTTTTTTTTTTTTTTTATTTTTTTTTCTAACCTTTGTTTTGCAGCAATCATGACTCAAGATAGTGGTAAGAGCATTGCCGAAAACGATACAAAATTGACTGATCCGAAAATGTTTATGGAGGCCATGATGAGTGAGATGAGGCGTGTGATGAAGATGGAGATGGAGCAGATTCACGAAAGGATAGATCAGATGGAGAATAGACGTGAGGAGCAACCACAAAACGGTCGTAATTTGCGTAGAAGGGGAAGAGTTCCACCGAGGGAGGAGGATGAAGAGCGTTATGGGTCTGGTTTTGATGAAGAAGAAGATCGGGAGTCCATTGTTAACAATAGGAGACCCGGAGGAAGATTTGGAGAAGCTAGGAATCGCGAAGATAACAACTTGGGTGGTATTAAGATGAAGATTCCGTCCTTTCAAGGTAGATCTGATCCTGAGGCATATCTTGAGTGGGAGAAGAAGATGGAGTTCGTGTTTGATTGCCACAACTACTCGGAGACAAAGAAGGTAAAATTAGCCGTGATTGAATTTTCTGAATATGCTATTACTTGGTGGGATCAGCTTGTGATAAACAGGAGGCGGAATAGAGAACGACCAATAGACACATGGGAGGAGATGAAAGTAGTGATGAGAAAGCGGTTCGTTCCAAGTTACTACTACCGAGAGTTGTACAAAAAGCTACAAGGTCTTAGACAAGGGAGTCGAAGCGTAGAGGATTACTACAAGGAGATGGAGATTGCTATGATCCGCGCTAATGTAGAGGAGGATCGGGAGGCCACAATGGCTAGATTTTTACTTGGCTTAAACCGGGAGATCCATGATAAGGTAGAGATGCAGCATTATGTGGAATTGGAAGATATGGTGCATATGGCTATCAAAGTGGAACAACAACTCAAGAGAGGGAGTGGGACACGTGCAGGCCATAACTCTAGCTCTACCTCTTGGAAATCGAGTCATGCCAAGCCGCTGGACAAGTCACAAACGCCCAAACCCGAGCCCAAGTCCGCGACCACCATTCACGTTCCTCAAGGTAAAACCGAAGCCTCTACCTCTAGGAATCGTGATATTAAATGTTTTAGATGTCAATGTAGGGGCCACATAGCAAGTCATGGTGTTGCAAGCCAATGGTGAAATTGTGACCGATTGTGAAGATTCCGACACCGATGACATGCCGCCATTGGAGGATGTTTTCGAGGAGGAGTATTTAGCCCCTGATGCGTTGACATTGGTGGCAAGGAGAGCATTGAGCTTGCAAGCAAAAGGAGTTGATGAAGGACAGCGGGAGAACATCTTTCACACTAGGTGCTATGTTAAAGACAAGGTATGCAGTATGATTATTGATGGTGGTAGTTGTACTAATGTTGCAAGCACTATTATGGTGGAGAAATTGGGATTGCCCATGGTAAAGCACCCTAGACCGTACAAGTTGCAATGGCTAAATGATAGTGGTGAGATAAGGGTGAACAAGCAAGTGTTAGTTGCATTTCGAATCGGTAAATACGAAGATGAAGTGTTGTGTGATGTAGTACCGATGCAAGTGGGACACTTATTGCTAGGGCGTACATGGCAGTTCGATAGGCAAGTGAAGTATGATGGCTTTACGAACAAGTACTCTTTTGTACTTAATCAACGATCAATCACTCTTGTACCATTGACACTGCAGCAAGTATATGAGGATCAAGTGAGATTACAGAAGGAGAGTGATCAAAAGAAAGAGAGTGAGCAAAAGAAAAAGAGTGAAAATCAGAGAGAGGCCGAGAAAAATGAAAGATAAAAAGAAAATCAAAGTTCGGCCCTTGAGAGAAAATCAGAGAGAAAACAAAAGAATTTCTATGCAAAAGTGAGTGAGATCAAGAGAGCAATGTTTTCAAATCAGCCGATGATTGTACTTTTGTACAAAGAGGCACTTTTAAACACTAACGAACTTGACCTTGCTTTGCCTAGTTCTATTGTTTCTCTTTTGCAGAAGTACGAGGATGTCTTCCTCGAGGAAACACCACATGGGTTACCCCCAATCCGAGGGATTGAACATCAAATTGATTTTGTTCCCGGTGCAACCATTCCAAACCGACCAGCTTATAGGAGCAATCCCGAGGAGACAAAGGAGTTTCAACGGCAGGTAAGTGAATTATTGGAGAAAGGGCACCTGAGGGAGAGCATGAGCCCATGTGCGGTTCCGGTCTTACTTGTACCTAAAAAGGATGGGACGTGGAGAATGTGCGTTGATTGCCGAGCCATCAACAACATAGCGGTAAAGTATCGTCATCCTATCCCACGCTTAGATGATATGTTAGATGAGCTGCATGGTTCTTGCATATTTGATTTGAAAAGTGGTTATCATCAAATTCGGATAAAAGAAGGAGATGAACGGAAAACCGCCTTTAAAACAAAATACGGTTTGTATGAATGGTTAGTTATGCCTTTTGGTTTGACTAATGCTCTAAGCACCTTTATGAGACTTATGAACCATGTTTTGCGTGCATTTATAGGCTGATTTGTTGTTGTCTATTTTGATGATATACTCATTTATAGCAAAAACTTAGATGATCATGTAGTACATGTGAAATCCGTTTTAGATGTGCTAAGGAAAGAAAGGTTGTTTGCTAATTTAAAGAAGTGCACATTTTACACTGATAAGCTTGTATTTTTGGGATTTGTTGTTAGTGCACAAGGTATACAGGTTGATGAAGAGAAGGTACGTGCAATCCAAGATTGGCCGAGCCCCACAAGTGTAGGTAATGTTCGTAGTTTTCATCGACTTCCTAGTTTCTACCGGCAGTTCGTGAAGGACTTCAGTAGCTTAGTCGCACCGTTTACCGAAGTGATCAAGAAGAACGTTGGATTTCGGTGGGGAGAAGAACAAGAGAAGGCATTTCAATTAATCAAAGAGAAGCTGACTAACGCACCTTTTGTTGTCTTTACCTAACTTTTCTAAAACGTTTGAAATTGAATGTGATGCTTCAGGTGTTGGTATAGGCGCCGTTCTTATGCAAGAAGGACGACCAACTGCTTACTTTAGCGAGAAACTCAGCGGGGCAGCCTTAAACTACCCAACTTATGACAAGGAGTTGTATGCATTGGTATGGGGCTTTAGAGACGTGGCAGCACTACCTATGGCCTAAGGCTTTCGTGATTCACACCGATCATGAGTCCTTGAAACACTTGAAGGGCCAACACAAGTTAAACAAAAGGCATGCGCGATGGGTGGACTTCATAGAGACGTTTCCATACGTCATTCAGTACAAGCAATGTAAGGAGAATGTAGTCGCCGATGCACTTTCTCACAGGCCTTACTCTCCACACTTGATGCAAAATTGCTTGGTTTTGAACACATTAAAGAAGTATATGCTGAAGACCACGAATTTTGTGAGGGCCACTTCTATTGGCCTCTCATGAAACGAGATGTCGAACGGATTTGTGGTAGATGTGTCAAATGTAGGTAAGCTAAATCCAAAGTACGGCCCAACGGTTTGTATACTCCTTTACCAATTCCTAGTGAGCCTTGGATTGATATTTCAATGGATTTTGTGTTAGGATTGCCTAGGACTAAACGTGGAAGAGATTCCATTTTTGTGGTCGTGGATAGATTTTCTAAAATGGCACATTTTATTCCATGCCACAAAACGGATGACGCTTCGCATGTTGCTGATTTGTTCTTTAGAGAGATTGTGAGATTACATGGCATGCCTAGGACAATTGTTTCGGATAGAGATGCTAAGTTCTTTAGCTATTTTTGGAAGACTTTGTGGTGTAAGCTACGTACTAAGCTACTGTTTTCCACCACTTGTCATCCACAAACAGATGGTCAAACTGAAGTAGTAAATAGGACTTTGTCTACTCTATTAAGGGCAATCATTAGAAAGAACATCAAAACATGGGAGGAATGTTTACCACATGTTGAGTTTGCATATAATAGAGCTGTTCATTCTGCTACCAAATTTTTGCCATTTGAAATTGTATATGGGTTTAATCCTTTAACTCCATTGGACTTATCTCCTTTACCCTTGACGGAGCACGTTAATCTAGATGGCAAAAAGAAAGCTGACTTTGTCAAGCAGATTCATGAGAAAGCAAGACTCAACATTGAGCGAAGAACGGAGCAATATGCCATACAAGCCAACAAGGGACGTCGCCAGCTAGTTTTTGAACCCGGAGATTGGGTTTGGCTACATATGAGAAAAGAAGGATTCCCGGCGAAAAGACGTTCCAAATTGCTTCCAAGAGGAGATGGTCCTTTCCAAGTCCTCGAGCGTATCAATGACAACGCTTAGAAGCTAGATTTACCTGGTGAGTACAATGTAAGTGCCACTTTTAATGTTACTGATTTGAGTCCTTTTGATGTAGGTGATGATATGAGGGCAAATCCTTTTCAAGAGGAGGGGAATGATGGAGATCAAGGCACCACTTTGAAGGATCTCGTTCAAGTACCAATTGGGCCGGTTACGAGGGTACGAGCAAAGAAGTTCAAGGATGTACTCAACGGACTCATTCAAGAGTTATGGACTCAAGCAAATTCGTGGAGACCCATTGGGCATGATCCACGTGGGCAACAAAGAATCGTCACCTTGATTCAAGTTCTAGAAGGATCCGGTCAAGGCTAAGAATTGGCAAGAAATATTTTGGGTCTATTCTAGAAGGATCGGATTGCATGGCTACTCTAGACGTCCAGCTCTTCTTTCCTATTTTAGCTTCTTTCCTATGCTGCATCATTGGTAATGACGCAGAAGGAAAAATAAATAAGTTGGAATTTTAATTATATTTGGGTCTTATTAGTTAATTAGGTTATTTATATTTAAATGGATGTTTTATCTATATTTTAAGTGTTATTGTAATGGGCTTGGCCCAAAGTCATCTTATCTAGGGTTAGAGATATTTTATGATTAGATAATGGGCTTAGCCCAAAGTCAGTCAAATTAGGGTTAGATTTTATTTTACAGTACCTATTTAAATACTCTTTGTACTCCTATGGAGAATGGACATTGATTATTCGTAAAACTTGTGAGGTTTATTCTCTTTGGCTCTTTGAAGAACTACTTGAACTTTTTGGGATTTCTTGTGGCGTTCATCTCGACTTATCAAACGGAAACTCCACCACCGTTTGTGGCGTCTTCCTTATACCGAGGTTCTTGTTTGTCATAAACAACAAGTCGAGGTCTTCCATTCGAATCTGTCCATAGAACGATCTTGGGTTCCCTTTCCTTGTTGGGTCTTGTTATTCTTGACGGGGTTCACATTAGAGGAACTACTTGTGTGGCGAGAAGTGTGAGATTTACACGGACCACAAGAGCTTGAAGTAAATCTTTACCCAGAAGGATTTTAACATGAGGTAGAGAAGGGGGTTAGAGCTAATCAAGGATTATGATTGTGAGATCAATTATCATCCTGGCAAGACTAACGTAGTAGTAGATGCGTTGAGTTGGAAATCAATGATGGAGCTTGCTGCTCTTAGAATTTCTCAACCCTAGTTGATAAAGGAATTCGCTGGGATGGGATTGGAGGTAGTAGGTGAAGGTACGCTTGCACACCTTACTAACTTGACTAACTTGATGGTTTAGTCAGAGTTGCTTGCAAGAATCAAAGCCACTCAGTTAGAACACCCTGAGTGCGCCAAGATCAAACAGTTGCTTGAAGAAGGTAAGGCAAAGGAATTTTGTCTCAAGGATGATGGGTTGCTCACCCATTTTAAGCAAGTGTGTGTACCGGAGAGTAGAGGTTTGAGGAAAGAGATAATGAGCGAAGCTCATCGTTCCCCGTAAACTGTACATTTTGGTGGCACTAAGATGTACCAGGATGTGAAGGGATCATATTGGTGGAACAATATGAAGTGGGATATCACAAGATTTGTGGAGCAGTGTCCAATCTGCCAACAAGTGAAGGTAGAGCATCAGAGGCCGGCGGGGATGCTCAAGCTGTTACTAATACCAAAGTAGAAGTGGGATGAGATCGCTATGGACTTTATTTTGGGGTTACCCAAGACACCCACCGAAGAAGTTTCATTTTGGGTGGTCGTCGATCGTCTCACGTAGAGTGCTGACTTCATTTCGATGAAGGTTAAAGATCTGATGGATAAGTTGGCCAGACTATATGTTCAGAATATAGTCTGTTTGTATGAAGTACCATCGGCGATCGTTTCAGATAGAGACTCTCGATTCAGTTCGAGGTTTTGCCAAAGTCTTTAGAAGGAAATGGGGACGGAATTTAAGTTTAGTACCACTTTTCATACTTAGACAAATGGTCAATCTGAGCAGACAAACCAAATTCTGGAAGATATATTGCGAGCTTGTGTGTTGGATTCCAAAGGTAGTTGGGTTCAGTACCTACCTTTGATTGAGTTCGCTTACAATAATAGCGATCAGGCAACTATTGGAATGCTGCTGTATGAAGCACTTTATGGACGTAAGTGTCAGTCGCCCTTGTATTTGGACAACGTCAGTGAGAGGCAGACATTGGGGCTAGAGTTGATTCATGACACTGGTGACAAGGTGCTTGTCATCAAGGAAAGGATGATCACAGCTCAAAGACGGCAGAAAAGTTATGCTGATAACCAGAGGAGACCATTGGAGTTCGAAGTGGGGGTTCATGTGTTCCTCAATATATCACCCATGATGGGAGTGATGCAGTTTGGAAAGAAGGGGAAGCTTAGCCCCCGATTTATCAGACCGTTTGAGATCACCCAAAGAGTGAGGAAGTTGGCATATAGGATTGCCTTACATGATGTTTTCCACTTTCTTTTTTTTTTTTGAAAAAGAGGTAAAAATCTCATAGATAAAATCAGACGAGAGCCAAAAGCTCCGCCAAAACAATGTCACCATTACAATCCGGGATGGAAAACTCCCATTTCCTATCAATGACATTTTTTTAAAGCTGCCTTAGCTAGGCCGTGAGCCGTGATTGGAGTCCCTCCTCACATGCCCAATCTGCCAACAAGGAGAAGAGCTCATGATCGTCACTATGTCGTCGATCAGGTGGCCAAATCTGCTACTGGAGTCGGCTCGTTTCTGAACTGCCGAGATTACCACTTGTGAGTCCCCTTCTATAACTAAATTGGAAACTCCCAACTCCTTGCAAAACTTCATCCCACGGAACAGAGCAGTAGCTTCAGCAGCAGCGGGATCCAGCAAGCCAGGCTTTGTGAAGCTCCAAGCAGCCCTAACTTTCCCTTCATGGTTTCTTAAAATAATTCCAATGCCCATACGTCTTCCACCCATATCCAGAGCAACGTCACAATTTACCTTGAACCAGCCCTCTAGAGGGTTTTGCTAGCAATTTCCGTCCCCCTGTTGTGGCTCTCCATCGTCCTTCTGATTTATTAGGTGAAAATCTTTTTGATTTTGCTGGGCACCGAGAGCCAGAACGTTCGGGTGGGTAAAAACCCCTTCATGAATCCATTTGTTACGTCTTAGCTAGATTTTCCTTGCTGTGACAGAGAAGATTTCGAATTCTTCTTCCGTTCCTTCTTGGAAAAAAGACTCAGCAATCTGCCAATATTTTTTTAAAGAAAGACAGGAACTTTTCTGGAAACGTCACAGACTTGCACCCCATACATCAGAGGATGAGTTGCACTCACATAGAATATGCTCAGTAGATTCCATCTCCAACCCACAAATTGAGCAAGAGGGGTCTGTAATTATCTTCCGTTTTGCGAGATTCTCCCTTGTAGGGAGTAAATTTTGGCAGGCCCTCCACATAAAAGTCTTAACAGCGTTTGGGATTTTAGAGCTCCAAATTCCTTTCCAAATATTGCCTCCTCACTCCTATTAGAACAGCTTGCTTGACGGTCTGCCTCATTTTCCTTTGCCATGTGGTATGCACTGCCAACCGTAAATTCTCCCTTCACTATTCCCCGCCAGATTTGTCTGTCCGATTGATTTGTGAAACTAATAGGGATAGACTGAAGTGCATCAACTTCTTCTTTTTTAAAATTCTCTAGGAGCAGAGTTTGCTTCCACCCACCAGCTCTCTGGTCAATATGCTCAATAACCAAAGCATCCGGGGCAAGACCCTTATGAGGAGATTGAATACAGTAGGTAGTTGGCGTCGGCAGCCATTTATCTCCCCAAATATGCACCCTGGACCCATCACCAATCCTCCAAATTAACCCCTCTTGAACCAAAGCTCTAGAGTTATGCTTCTCCAAATAAAACAGGGCTTATTGCCCAGTTTGGCCTCTAAGATAGAGCCATTTGGGTAGTACTTGGCTTTCATAATTTTTGCTGTAAGGCTATCCTCCGACTTCCATAACCTCCAACAATGTTTTGCAAGGAGAGCTCAGTTGAAAAAATGTAAATCTCGAAAAACCATTCCCCCATGAGATTTTGGAAGGCCCATTCTACTCCAACTCATCCACGGGATACCGTTTTCCTTTCTTTGGTGCCCCCTCCAAAATTTCTACATCAAGGAGTTTATTTCAGAACATAGAGCCTTTGGTAAAAGAAAGACACTCATGCTATACGTAGGTATAGCCTGAATGACCGCCTTAAGTAGCACCTCCTTCCCTGCCTGAGATAGAAAGTTAAGTTTCTAGCCTTGGATCCTTTTCCACACTCTATCCTTAATACCTTAAAAAGATGCAGTCCTGGATTTACCAATCAAGGCAGGCAGCCCAAGATAAGTGTCATAACGCTGCGAAGATGGGATCCTGGCTACCTCCATAATTTTTTGTCTAGTTTCTGGAGCCGTATTCCTGCTGAAAAAAATTCCCGTTTTCTCCATGTTTAGCTGTTGTCCGGATGCTTTCTCATAGGCATTCAAAATCATGGACAGCCTATTCCACTAATCTTGGCTTGCTCTACAAAAGAACAAGCTGTCATCTGCGAAAAACAAGTGATTAATTCGAGGTCCCCTCTTAGAGGTCGGCACCCCTTCAATGGAACCTTCCCTATCCGCCTGTGTCAACAAAGAGCTCAAGGATTCAGTGCAAAGAAGAAATAAATATGGTGAAATGGGGTCACCTTGGCGCAGCCCCTGTGAAGGGGAGATAAGGACCACTAGAGCACCGTTGACTAAAACCGAATAAGAGGCGGAAGTAACACACATCATAACAAGATGTATCCACCTCTCTTCAAAACCCATCGTCCTCATCACAGCCTCCAAAAAACTCCATTCCACTCTATCATACGCTTTGCTCATGTCTAGCTTTACCGCCATATATCCCTTCTTACCATACATTTTAGAATGCATAGTATGAAGGGTTTCAAAGGCGGCTATGATATTATCGATAATCAACCTTCCTTGAGTAAACGCACTTTGATAAGGTGAAATAATTTTTGGTAACCACACCTTCAAACGATTTGCTAGCACCTTAGGGACCATTTTATAAATGACATTACATAAACTAATAGGGCGGAACTCAGAGACTTTTTCAGGTGACTTGACCTTAGGAATAACAGCAATATAAGTGAAATTCATTCCTTTATTCATAACACCAGAATTAAGTGCATAGAGTACAATTTGGCAAACCTCTTCACCCACTGTATCCCAGTTATCAAGGAAAAAGTCAACTGACAGGCCATCCGGACCAAGAGCCTTCAAGGGCGCCATCTGCCGGAGAGCCGCATGCACCTCCTCTTTGGAGAAATCCTTCAAAAACCTCTCATTCATCTTATGAGACACCCTGCCTTCCAACCTCTGTAGGCCCACCTCTATAGCTCCACTATTTTCAGAACGGTAAAGATTAACAAAATGTTCCACAAAAGCATTCTCCACACCTTCTCCATTCTCCCATAACCGGTCTCTACCATCCTTGATTTTGTGAATAAAATTTTTCCACCTGCGTTGGGTGGCACAGGCATGAAAGAATTTTGTATTTTTGTCACCGCACTTCAACCATAATTCTTTTGATCTTTGTCGCCAGTGTAAATCTTCTTGGGCTAGCAATGAATTTGCTTCTGTCTAGAGTTGCTTCAAAAGCTCCCTATTAGGCAAGCCTCTCATTCCTTGCAAATCTGAAATTTGTTTATTGAGCAACGTGATTCTCTGCTCCACTCCACCATGATTAATACACTACCACCTCTTCAATTGCCCTTTACAATGCTGCACTTTAAGATTAAAATTCTGCCACTTCTCTTCTTGGGAAAACCTCCTCCTCCATAGTTGCTTGATGATACCTTTGCATTCTTTGTTCTTACCCCAGTGGGCCTCATACTTTAGATTCTGAGTTCTCCTCTTCAACGTCTGATTGTCTGAATAATCAATGGTGCATGGTCAGAAATTAAAGACGCTTCAACAACAACTTTTGCTCCTTGAAACATCTCGCGCCAGTCCGGAGAGGCTACAACTCTATCAAGTCTGATGTGAACCTCAATCGATACGCCGTTGAAACCCAACAAACAATATTGGAAAATAGACCCAAGAAAGCTAAAATTCAGATTTGATAGCAAAACCTGACCTGACATAGGTATGTCCAGCAATGATGATTTAGCATTAGCCCAAGCTTCATTCCAACTAAGTCCACAAGCCCAGCAAAATGCGAAGGCCAAAATGCTGAAATCCGGATTCAGTGTGTTCTTCTAAGACACCGTAGCTCGCCATTCTTTAATCATTTTAAGCACATGTCTAGGTCAAACTTCAAGTTCAGAGTCTCATCTTTCCAACAAAACTAGTTTGAACGCATTTAGAGCTATGAGTAGAAAGTTGTGGCCGTTTTACGTTTACTGCTATCTAACTGTCAAACATGTGTTCCACACTTTGACTTCAAGGGAAGCTGTTTTTTCCACTTTGGCTGCTGCACGAAATTGCTGCTCCTTGTCTATCCTAATTGATTGTTTAGTTGTATTAAGTTATTATCCTATGCTTAGAGGGTTGTTCTAAGCAGAAATAAATAAGTTATGTGTGCTAGTGTAGAAAACCAGAGTTGGAGTTAAAGTAGCCTTTGGCTTTGTGAGGAGAGTTCTCCTTGTATCTCTGTATCTCTTTGGTGTGAACCTTAGAGTGGTGAGTTCTTTGTTCTGTATCCCTAGTTGTAATCCTTTGGGTGGTGATAATCTATATCCCTTTGGTGTTATCTCTTGGGTGGTGAACTTATATCTATCTTGTGTGTGTGAGTTTGAGTGTTTGTTTCCATATCATTTTCTGTTCCGATATCACGACCCAACGTTTATAATTGAAACGGGAACCAAAAGTATAAAGTTACAAACCTTGACCCAACGTTTATAAATAAAACGCGAACCAAAAGTATAATGTAACAAAACATCGACCCAACGTTTATAAATAAAACGCGAACCAAAGGTATAAAGTAGCAAAACCCTGACCCAATGATTATAAAGCAAATCTTGAATCAAAGGTATAAAATTTGAACGCGACAAGGAAGAATCCTTGATAAGTTTAGAGGTTCTTTGAAGAACCAATAGAATAAGCAAAACCTCACATTTTTAAATATTTCATTTCATCTCCTTTTGCTACAATGAGTCCATGCTATTTATAATGCATGGTTGAAATAGGAATACAAATTTACTAAATGAAAATAATAAAAGACTAAATAATAGAATCCTAAAATTAAGGTTAATTTCGTCTGAAATTAGCAGATCTTCCAATCAAAGAAATCACGCCAATCGAATGTCTTCAAGACATTCCATACCAATTAATGGCTGATTGATTTACCTATTCAAGACATTCCATAGGCGTGATTTCTTTGATTGGAAGAGCTGCTAATTTTAGACGAAATTAGCCTTAATTTTATGATTCTATTATTTAGTCTTTTATTATTTTCCTTTAGTAAT
>CM017321.1:30522150-30535678 GCA_006937295.1 Carpinus fangiana
AGCCGGCCCTATCGTACATCGCTTCAACCTTGCGCCGTGGGCAGTTATGTGCGTTCGACCGTACATAGTGCGTTCGAACGCACTGCATTCGAACACAGCGCCTACTCTTGAACGCACGCGGCATGGCGGCACACCTGCGACCGAACGCACAGCACCACAATCGAACGCATGCAGTGTCGCGTTCGAACGCACCCCTGACCTGGCAGCACGATTTATTTTGTCTATAAATAGAACCTTACCTCATTTTGTATATTTCACACTTGGGAGACGCTTGGGATGCATTTGAGGCACCCTCAGTTGCCCAAAACCTCCCCGTTCTTCATTGTAAACACTCCTAAACGTCAATTTAATTTAATGCTTTTATTTATTTTGCTTTAGTCTCTTATTCCTTTCACCATGCTTTTATCTAATTATTTTTATGCTTAGTTTAATACTTCGTTCGTCATTTACTGTTTTGCTTGTTCGTTTCAATTCAATTTCGTGACAAAATTGCATTGATTGTTCTATATGAATCGTTTAACGTCAACAGTCGTTGCAACTGGAGATACATCGGATGATTTGTCTTCGGACCAATATCCGTTGTGACCTCTAAACAGTGTTTGTATCGACTAGTTCGACAAGATTTCGTAACGATAATAGGACATGCATTAGTGCTTAATCGATAGACAAACGTATGAACCAACTAATAGCAAATAGAATACGCCTAGTAGCGTAATTGTTTTTGAGTATGGAACAAGCATGTTTATATGTTAATTAAGTTGTGGTGAGGTAGATTAGGGACTTTAGCGTAATTATTGCTTTTTAATTAAGTTTTATTTTCTGCACGCCTTTATTTGTTTATTTTATTGCATTTTAATTTAGTTTATTTTTATGCACGCCATGTGATTGATTTTGGGACTAGGTTAAGATATTATTAGTTTAGGCATTGTAAAATCAGTTTTTAACAAAACACGATTCTATGTGGGTTCGACCTCGCACTTGCACATCCGCTATATCACGAACGACTCGTGCAATTGGCGAGTACAATTAAATTTGTACGATCAAATTTTGGCGCTGTTGCCGGGGAATCGTTTTTTGTTTGAACTGATTTTTTTTTGCTTAGATTAATTTTATTTTTCTACTAGTTATTTTAATTGTGCATTTATTTTATTTATTTCGTGCTTTTGTATAGAAAAAAAAATCCAAAAAAAATTAGATTAGTGTTTGTTGTTGCATTTTTTTTTTTAGTTTAAGTTCAGTTCTGGAAAATCAGGCGCTGAAAGTGCGGTCAAACACGCTTGAGCCTATTCCTTCGGCCGCGTACCTGCGCTCGCGATACATGCTTCTGCGTGCGAGCGCGCCCCTCTGACAGACCGCAGTGCGCCGTTGCGAACAATCACACCTTAGTTGCGTTCGAACGCACGTGCCAATACTGCTACATTTTCCGCGTATCTACGTGTTTGCGATCGATCATAGGGCCCTGCGTTCGAATGCACCTCAGCTGGCTGCACCAACAAACCCGAGGCAGTGTATGTGTAAATTTTCATTTTTTTTGTTATTTTATTTGATTATTGTTTTGTCTGTATATATTAAATTTTTTGTTTTGCCTGTTTTTATTTATTTTCTTGTTGTTGTTAGTTTTGTTTAGTTTAATTTTATTTTTAATTAATTAATTATTTTTATTATTTTTGTTAGTTTATTGATTAGTTGTTTTGTTTAGTTTATTTTTTGTTAGTTTTTGTTTATTTTATTTTATTTTTGTTGTTATTCTTTCATGTGGGATATTTTGAACTGTTTGGGTGAAGCATGAGTCTTCCGTTTATTAATTTTGATGTTTCCCCTACCAATTTGAACCCACATGAACTGTGTTTAGCCTGCTCTAGCCCGTACCATAATTCCAGTGATTGTCCAAATTGGGGACAATTTACCAATTTCTCATATGGACAGCTAAACACCAATTTTTCCGACTAGGGGTTTGAATCACATTCTAATTCTTACACCCCTAACCGGAATGACCATTCTGATGTCTCGTGGTATGCTCATGCATCGGGAAACTATGCTCTCCAATCTGATGAACTGCACCATCCTGAATATCCGCAGTTCAATACCCACTCTTCCATACCTTTATCATATAATCCTCCTCCTCAAGAGTCATTAATGCAACATTTTCCAACTGCTCATGTTGATGACCTAGAGGAGAGAGCGAACCAACTCATGGCAGCTAGGCGTGCCCACGCCCAGCTTTCTCACACTCACGCACCTCATCAGTCATGTGAATATTTTTATCATCCTTCTCACGGATTTGATGATTGCCCATTTTATATTCATTACGTGAGTCAAATGAACATGGCTGCACATGCGGATGCACAAAACACCACCAAGTTTGTTAGTGAGGAAATAGCTGTCAGCAAGGTGGAAGTGAAAGAGGAGCAGATTGAGCCCCCGCCAATTCCAAGTCTTTCCAACGACAAGGAAGTGAGTACTGAAGCTCACTCATTCGTCACAATCCCTCTCGAGACATATCTTGAACCTCAAGTTTCATCTTTGCAATGTCTTGAAGAGCCGTCTTATGTAGAAATCTTTGAGGATTCACTCACAAGATCACAAATCTAGGAACCATGTTCCTAAGTGGATTCCTCGAAACAAGGACAACTACATAAGATGGCGGAACATCCTTCCAGAGGGATATCCAATTCTAAAGAAGAAAGGGTGGAAGGGATTGGTTGGACATCCATACGAGCGGGGAAGGTGCGGTTTTCTTTCGTTTTTATTTTCCGCACTTTAATTTTTGTCATTTTCTTCTTTTTATTTTATTTTATTTTGTTTCTAACAACAATTAACCTTTTGATGTTTGATCTTTGAGAAAAAGATTGCTGTTAGTTTTTGACAGGTGTTTTGATGTTTAAGTTCGGGGGACGCTTTGGACTTTGCACATCTCGGTTCCTCATCCCACTGTAATGTATTTCTTGCCACATTGGGGACAATGTGTCATTTAAGTTTGGGGGTATGGACAAACACTATGTTGGTTTGTTTTGTTTTATTTTTGCCTATATATATTTGTTTTTGTCTGTATATAAAAATTTTTCTTTGTGTTTGTTGCTATGTTGTTGATTGGGCACAAATTTACATCATAACTGTGGATTGCATGTCATTGGTGTGTGTAACTTGTTTGAACATTGCATATCATTAGAAATCCCAGTTTTTGATTCATGAGTTGGATTAGAGAGACTCCACTTGTTTGATCGATATTTCACATGCACACTAGCATTAGGGTCTGTGAGGTATGAGATTTGACTTTAAAGTGTGTGTCTTAAGATTTCTTGGTTGCGATGTGATGATGAAAACCTTGACTGTTAATAAAAAATTAAAAAATTAAAAAAAAAAATCCATAATAAAGTGAGTTTCTCATTGAGTAACTGGACCTCTTGCTTGGCCAAGCAATGAGTGTTCGCGTTAGGCTCCGTAGCTCTTTTGACTTGAGTAATTAAGCCCTAGGGATGTCTCTACATCTAGTGCCTTAAAGCCGTCTGGCTTGGGAGCCACTGGCCCAACGCTCATTACATAGGTCATTTAGAAGCTTAAGGGAGTCAAGCATTGCACAGCCTACACAAAAAATTGCATCTTTCAATTCAAGCCTTGGTTGATTTATCGCATTGTTTTCCTTTGAATTTAGGGTTACACGTCTTTGGAGGATAATTGAAACCCCATGATCTTATTGTTAGCTCACTTTGCACTTCATGGAGCATGTGTTGTCTCAATTTTCCAACCTTGAGTGAAATAATGTTTGGATGCCCGGATGATGTGGTTTGTATGTTCTACATGTTAAATTTGCTAATGATGTGTGAACCATGTGTTTGTGTGAAGGGGTCTGTCCATTAATAACATAGTTCCAGTAATTGTTTGTGGGTGTCATTCCTGAAAAACCCTCACGAGACTTCACTCGTCCACTAGGGATGCCTAGTGGTTTAAAAGGCTTGTTGCATACGCTAAATGCAATCGTTTCTCCCACGAAAGCGGATTCATGTTTCTTGTTTTGTTTTCAATTTTTTTTTCAGTTTTGTTTTGCTAAGGGACTAGCAAAATGTAAGTTTGGGGGTATTTGATCGGTGTCAAATATTGTATATTGGACCCCGCTTAACTTATGTTTGTTAGGCTCTTAGCTTTGTTAATATTTAATGTTTTATCTTGTTTTAGTGTGTTGTAGGTCTTTGGTGCAAAAGGTGGCTCAAAGGGGAGAAATGAAGCAAAGAAGAAGTCAAGCCCCTGGAAGTGCGTTCGAACGCACTTGGTGCATTCGAACGCAACTGCGGTCAAACGCAGGGACCACATTCGAACGCAGGTCCAGTCAGCCAGGGTTTCCCGCGTCGCCCTAGCCCGACCTATCGTACATCGCTTCAACCTTGCGCCATGGGCAGTTATGTGCGTTCGACCTCACATAGTGCATTCGAACACAGCGCCTACTCTCGAAAACACGCGGCACGGCGGCACACCTGCGACCGAACGCACAGCACCACAATAGAACGCATGTAGTGTTGCGTTCGAACGCACCCCCTGACTTCAAACGCACCCCTGACCTGGGAGCACGATTTATTTTGTCTATAAATAGAACCTTACCTCATTTTGTATATTTCACGCTTGGGAGACGCTTGGGATGCGTTTGAGGCACCCTCAGTGGCCCAAAACCTCCCCGTTCTTCATTGTAAACACTCCTAAACATCAATTTAATTTAATGCTTTTATTTATTTTGCTTTAGTCTCTTATTCCTTTCACCATGCTTTTATCTAATTATTTTTATGCTTAGTTTAATACTCCGTTCGTCATTTACTGTTTTGCTTGTTCGTTTCAATTCAATTTCGTGACAAAATTGCATTGATTGTTGTTTATGAATCGTTTAACGTCAACAGTCGTTGCAATCGGAGATACATTGGATGATTCATCTTCGGACCAATATCCGTTGTGACCTCTAAACAATGTTTGCATTGACTAGTTTGACAAGATTTCGTAACGACAATAGGACATGCATTAGTGCTTAATCGATAGACGGACGTATGCAAATAGAATACGCCTAGTAGCGTAATTGTTGTTGAGTATGGAACAAGCATGTTTATATGTTGATTAAGTTGTGGTGAGGTAGATTAGGGACTTTAGCGTTTTTATTTCTTTATTTTATTGCTTTTTAATTAAGTTTTATTTTATGGACGCCTTTATTTGTTTATTTTATTGCATTTTAATTTAGTTTATTTTTAGGCACGCCATGTGTTTGATTTTGGGACTAGGTTAAGATATTATTAGTTTAGGCATTGTAAAATCAGTTTTTAACAAAACGCGATTCTCTGTGGGTTCGACCTCGCACTTGCACATCCGCTATATCACAAACGACTTGTGCAATTGGCGAGTACAATTAAATTTGTACGATCATATGGGTTGTTCTTGGGAGAATAACTGTTTTGTCCAACATAGTTTGCTTGCTCTTGATTTGCAGATGATACAAAGGGCAAGTGTCAGTAGTGTGATCAAACTGAGAACATATAGTACATACTTGGATTTGTACAGCTAGTTGACTATGTAAGATGTTCTGAAAGGGTGAGATGTTCTGTAAAGCCATGGCCTTGACGATCATATCTAACTTTCTGTCCACAGTAGTCATGTGATTTGGAGATTCACCATTTGGATTCACTTCATACATGCCCTTACTCTTTACTCCTTGTCTCCCTCTGGATGAGAATTGTTGAGAGTGATCACTTAATGTTTCAAAAAGCTCCATGGCTTCTTCACTACTGCTCTTTTCCATCAACACACCTCCACAACCAGAATCAACGACTCCCTTATTCATGTCATTTAGACCTTCAGAAAAAGCTTGTGCCAGCTCATCTTGAGGTAGTTTGTGATGTCGACACTTTAAAAGCAGGTGATTGAAATGTCCCCATGCTTCGAAAAATAGGTCGCCATCTCTCTGTTAAAAGATTGAATTTCTTTTCTCATCTACCTTGTCTTTTGGGCTGGGAAGAACTTCTTTAAGAACTTACTGGACAGCACTTCCCAAGTATGGATAGAACTTGCAGGCATTGAATTGTGCCACAACCTAGCATTGTCTTTCAAGGAAAAAGGAAAAAGAATCATCCTGATTCCCTCTTGATCTAGGCCTTTGATGTGCTAAAACTTGCATAGATCAGAGAATTCCCTAAGGTGCAAGTTTGGATCCTCAGTAGTTGTGCCCTTGAAATGCGTCAATGCATTGAGTGTTTGTGGGGCATATGTAGTAATTTCCTTCTGCCTCTGGTTGGTAGGCGATGCATATGGCTGGTTGGGATTGTCTAGGATGAAAGACTGTTTCATGGGTCTTCGCTCTGGTGGCAGTTGGTTGACATTTTGTTCTGCCATTGTTTCCTCATCAACGTTGTCTCTAGGCCTCTGCCGAATGGTCTGCTCAATTTCCATATCAAGTGGAAGGATGGTTGGAATCTTGGATCGTAGCCCTTCCATGAATCGGATGAAATTCTGCAATTACAGCAACTTCAGTACTGCTGTTGTGATGGTCTCTGGAACTACGCTCGATCTCAGTGCGCTCGAACGCACTCGGCCTGCGATCGATCGCTTTTACAGGAACTCTTCCACCGTAGACCTGGATCAACACAGAAAACAACTCTTCTTCTTCTTCTTCTTTTAAACAAAAACAGAATTGAAATCAAACAAAATTAACATAAAAACTAAATTAAAACTAAATTAAAACAAATCTCAACTTAAACAATTCTAAACAGAATTTAACGCAATCCCCAACAACGGCGTCAAAAACTTCTTGTGAAATTATCTACCTAAATTAATAGGCAAATAATTGCAACTTTACTTGCAAGTGCACAAGGTCAATGTAGTAGCATAATGTGCAAGTGCAAGATCATTCCCACAGGGATTGGTAAATTTTGATTAAAAATTGATTTCGCAATGTAAAATAAAAGAGAGAAAAATTGATTTTTGATTTGATAATGATAAAAGGGTAGGGTTGTGATATCCACCATTAATCATGCTTACACAATAAAAAAATATGTCAATGCTTTAATTACATTATGACTACCTAATGTTTGCCAACCTAAGGGCATGGTATATATTCCTTAAGCTATTGGTTTCCCTAAGCGAAGAGTTAGGCATGGTGTATTCTTTAACCCTTTTCTTTCTTAAGGGATTTAGAAATGTTATATACTAAGTTGTTCTTTAAGAAAGCATAAAAACTGTGAAAACCGACAAATACATGAGACCTAGGGCATGATATATACTCCTAGTTTCTCATGTTGATTAACCCAAGAACCCATCGTGGATTGCTTTTGTTACTTTTATTAAACCCAGGACTCGGCCATCCAAATTGGTTTAACTAACTAGTCCATACCACATGCATATCTTGGCCAAACAAACACATATGACGAATTATTGAAAGCAGAATAAATCAAGTTAAATACCATAATGCAATTATCGCAAAGCCGCCAATATTGAATTACTAAGTAAACATGATCAGGGCTTCAATCTAGACTTACTAAGAGGTTTAGTTACAGATGAGTTTGGTGCTAATCATCTTCATAAAATAAAATAAAAGGGAAAAGAATAAACCCAGAAAATCACTTCCTTGAGAGCCGTAAATTCATCTCCAAAATCACCTGTGTCTCTTTCTGTGTTTTCAAGCCTATTTATAAAGTCTAAGGAAACCTATAAACCCTAAAAATCATTGGGTTTAGTCCTTGTGCAACTAGGACTCTACAATACCCTAATAAAATAAAACTCTCCAAAATAGGGCTGCGGCTGACTTGGGCTTCACACACGTGCGCGATCTCTGGCCGTATGCGCTCAATCACATTTGCAATCGATCCTCTTCTCGCGTGCGGGAGCGTAGGTGTGCTCGTTCCTTGTCTTTGGCGCTCAATTGCTCCAACAAACTCCAGCTTTTTCCCAACTTTTGTCCTTTATGCCCTTGACTTCTAGAGATGCTTTCTTTTCTTCCAAACACCTATAAAACAAGGAAAACACAAAAAGTAAATAAAATAGTATAACTAAAATATAAATGAAGAGATTAACAAATATAAATTAAGGGACTAAAATATGAATATTTGACCACTTATCACTTAGAAAACCTATCAACAACAACAAAAATCAAGGCCCTACCTTTCCTTTGACCGAGGCAAGCCTTTAAAGTCCATGAAAATATCGACTCATAGCGCACTAGGTATGGGCAAAGGAATGTACATGTGGTAAGACTCTAGATTTGGCCGGCCTACATGTAACGCATCTAGCACAAACTCTCTCCAATGCTCTCACCAAGGAGCAGGACATGCTAATCATGCATGTGGGAATGGAGTTGAATTTGCACAAGACCCTTTGTCACTTCCTAGTGGCCCAATTACAAGACTTAGAGCCAAACGTTTCAAGGAAGCACTAAATGGGCTAATCCAAGAAAATGGGGCTGACTCTAAAAAGACCAAGATGGGCTCAAATAATAATCAAAGCAATTGATGAGGTTAATTAGCATACTTTTCCAGCATGGTTTGACCATTAAAGAGTGTGAATTTGTTGAGTTTCTAGGATATTAAATAGGAGAATGAATCTAGCCATTTAGCCATTTTTTTGAGCAAGGAACAGGAAATAGAACGAAAAATAATATATTATCAAAACTTATCATAGAACCAAAGCTTTGATACCAAAATGATATGAACTCCACCAACAATTGTGATGAAACCCGATAACAACGATGACATGGAACCCCAAGATCATGAAGACAAGATTTGTTGAGCCTTGACCCGTCACTAAACAAGATGAAAACCAAGACTACGAAGGATTGAAAACGCACACCAAGAAAACCTAAGAGTCTCTCAAGAAATCAAGGTGATAAGTTTGGTTGTTTGAATGCCACAAGATTAACTTGATAAGTTCAAAGAGTTCCTTCAAGAACCAAGAGGAACACAAGACCTCACAAAGATAATAGTTTTTCTGAAAAGACAAATTACCATTAAAATTCGTAATAATCTACCTATATACTTGGAACAACCCTCCAAGCATAGGAAAAAGCCATGACTACAGCTTTAAAAACTACACAAACATTAGCATAACAAGTCCCCATGTTTTTAGACTTCTTGGAGTTCTAGAGACAACCAAAAATATGGCGAAAATGCCTAGATTCATTCTCCTATTTAATATCCTAGAAACTCAACAAATTCACACCCTTTAATGGTCAAACCACGCTGGAAAAGCATGCTAAATAACCTCATCGTTTTGATTATTATTTGAGCCCATCTTGGTCTTTTTAGAGTCCATTTAGTGCTTCCTTGAAACGTTTGGCTCTAAGTCTTGTAATTGGGCCACTAGGAAGTGACAAAGGGTCTTGTGCAAATTCAGATCCATTCCCACGTGCAAGATTAGTGATGGAGATCAAGGCACCACTTCGAAGGATCTCGTTCAAGTACCAATTGGGCCGGTTACGAGGGCACGAGCAAAGAAGTTCAAGGATGTACTCAACGGACTCATTCAAGAGTTATGGACTCAAGCAAATTAGTTGAGGCCCATTAAGCATGATCCACGTGGGCAACAAAGAATCCTCACCTTGATTCAAGTTCTAGGAGGATCCGGTCAAGGCTAAGAATTGGCAAGAAATATTTTGGGTCTATTCTAGAAGGATCGAATTGCATGGCTACTCTAGGCGTCCAGCTCTTCATTCCTATTTTACCTTCTTTCCTATGCTGCATCATTGGTAATGACGCAGAAGGAAAAACAAATAAGTTGGAATTTTAATTATATTTGGGTCTTATTAGTTAATTAGGTTATTTATACTTAAATGGATGTTTTATCTATATTTTAAGAGTTATTGTAATGGAGATTATCTAGGGTTAGAGATATTTTATGATTAGATAATGGGCTTAGCCCAAAGTCAGTCAAATTAGGGTTAGGTTTTATTTTACAGTATCTATTTAAATACTCTTTGTACTCCTATGGAGAACAGACATTTTTGATTATTGATAAAACTTGTGAGGTTTATTCTCTTTAGTTCTTTGAAGAACTACTTGAACTTATCGGGATTTCCCGTGGCATTCATCTCGACTTATCAAACGGAAACTCCACCACCATTTGTGGCGTCTTCCTTATACCGAGGTTCTTGTTTGTCATAAACAATGGGTCGAGGTCTTCCATTCGAATCTGTCCATAGAACGATCTTGGATTCCATTTCGTTGTTGGGTCTCGTTATTCTTGATGGGGTTCACATCATTTGGTATCAAAGCATGGTTTCTAGTTCAGGTTTGCCTATCCTTTAACATCTTTCATTCCTTTGTTTCTTTTTTAGCCGTCCACATCATTTATCTCTTCTTAGCCGAATTTCCTTTACCCTATCTGTTCAATCTTTGTTTGTTCTCGTTGATGTCTAAACTATTGGTCTGGTCTCACATCTCTTAGTTATTTCGAAATCTTATTTCATTATTCTCAAAAGCTAGGTGCTGATCCAAAAAAAAAAAAGAAGAGAGAGACTCAAAGAAGAAGACAAAAAGGAGTTAAAAAAAAAAAATCACTATTCTGTGCTTCCAAAATTTCAAACTACCATATTCCTTCTAATTCTAATTTGAAAAATTCTATATTCCTTGTGTTCAAATATGAAATTCCTTGATTAGTTCTTGGTGAATTGTTGCGGGAAATTTTGAGTTGTTTGTTTAGTTTCCAAAGAACTGAAAGAGAATTATCGAGTGAAAGAGTGGTGAGAACATCGGAGGGTAAAGGCCATATTATTTTGAGTGAAACACGAGTGGAGAGTGATCCACATTCTTGAGTGTAAACACGTAAGGGAGTGATTCGTGAGGTCCTTTATTTTATTTTATTTTTTTTCTAACCTTTGTTTTGCAGCAATCATGACTCAAGATAGTGGTAAGAGCATTGCCGAAGATGATACAAAATTGATTGATCCGAAAATGTTTATGGAGGCCATGATGAGTGAGATGAGGCGTGTGATGAAGATGGAGATGGAGCAGATTCACGAACGGATAGATCAGATGGAGAATAGACGTGAGGAGCAACCACAAAACGGTCGTAATTTGCGTAGAAGGGGAAGAGTTCCACCGAGGGAGGAGGATGAAGAGCGTTATGGGTCTGGTTTTGATGAAGAAGAAGATCGGGAGTCCATTGTTAACAATAGGAGACCCGGAGGAAGATTTGGAGAAGCTAGGAATCGCGAAGATAACAACTTGGGTGGTATTAAGATGAAGATTCCGTCCTTTCAAGGTAGATCTGATCCTGAGGCATATCTTGAGTGGGAGAAGAAGATGGAGTTCGTGTTTGATTGCCACAACTACTCGGAGACAAAGAAGGTAAAATTAGCCGTGATTGAATTTTCTGAATATGCTATTACTTGGTGGGATCAGCTTGTGATAAACAGGAGGCGGAATAGAGAACGACCAATAGACACATGGGAGGAGATGAAAGTAGTGATGAGAAAGCGGTTCGTTCCAAGTTACTACTACCGAGAGTTGTACAAAAAGCTACAAGGTCTTAGACAAGGGAGTCGAAGCGTAGAGGATTACTACAAGGAGATGGAGATTGCTATGATCCGCGCTAACGTAGAGGAGGATCGGGAGGCCACAATGGCTAGATTTTTACTTGGCTTAAACCGGGAGATCCATGATAAGGTAGAGATGCAGCATTATGTGGAATTGGAAGATATGGTGCATATGGCTATCAAAGTGGAACAACAACTCAAGAGAGGGAGTGGGACACGTGCAGGCCATAACTCTAGTTCTTCCTCTTGGAAATCGAGTCATGCCAAGCCGCTGGACAAGTCACAAATGCCCAAACCCGAACCCAAGTCCGCGACCACCAGCCACGTTCCTCAAGGTAAAACCGAAGCCTCTACCTCTAGGAATCGTGACATTAAATGTTTTAGATGTCAAGGCAGGGGCCACATAGCAAGTCAATGTCCAAACAAGCAAGTCATGGTGTTGCAAGCCAATGGTGAAATTGTGACCGACTGTGAAGATTCCGACACCGACGACATGCCGCCATTGGAGGATGTTTTCGAGGAGGAGTATTTAGCCCCTGACGCATTGACATTGGTGGCAAGGAGAGCATTGAGCTTGCAAGCAAAAGGAGTTGATGAAGTACAGCGGGAGAACATCTTTCACACTAGGTGCTATGTTAAAGACAAGGTATGTAGTATGATTATTGATGGTGGTAGTTGTACTAATGTTGCAAGCACAATTATGGTGGAGAAATTGGGATTGCCCATGGTAAAGCACCCTAGACCGTACAAGTTGCAATGGCTAAATGATAGTGGTGAGATAAGGGTGAACAAGCAAGTGTTAGTTGCATTTCGAATCGGTAAATACGAAGATGAAGTGTTGTGTGATATAGTACCGATGCAAGCGGGACACTTATTGCTAGGGCGTCCATGGCAGTTCGATAGGCATGTGAAGTATGATGGCTTTACGAACAAGTACTCTTTTGTACTTAATCAACGATCAATCACTCTTGTACCATTGACACCGCAGCAAGTATACGAGGATCAAGTGAGATTACAAAAGGAGAGTGATCAAAAGAAAGAGAGTGAGCAAAAGAAAAAGAGTGAAAATCAGAGAGAGGCCGAGAAAAATGAGAGAGAAAAAGAAAATCAAAGTTCGGCCCTTGAGAGAAAATCAGAGAGAAAACAAAAGAATTTCTATGCAAAAGTGAGTGAGATCAAGCGAGCAATGTTTTCAAATCAGCCGATGATTGTACTTTTGTACAAAGAGGCACTTTTAAACACTAACGAACTTGACCTTGCTTTGCCTAGTTCAATTGTTTCTCTTTTGCAAGAGTACGAGGATGTCTTCCCCCAGGAAACACCACATGGGTTACCCCCAATCCGAGGGATTGAACTTCAAATTGATTTTGTTCCCGATGCAACCATTCCAAACCGACTAGCTTATAGGAGCAATCCCGAGGAGACAAAGGAGCTTCAACGGCAGGTAAGTGAATTATTGGAGAAAGGGCACCTGAGGGAGAGCATGAGCCCATGTGCGGTTCCGGTCTTACTTGTACCTAAAAAGGATGGGACGTGGACAATGTGCGTTGATTGCCGAGCCATCAACAACATAACGGTAAAGTATCGTCATCCTATCCCGCGCTTAGATGATATGTTAGATGAGCTGCTTGGTTCTTGCATATTTTTTAAGATTGATTTAAAAAGTGGTTATCATCAAATTAGGATAAAAGAAGGAGATGAATGGAAAACCGCCTTTAAAACAAAATATGGTTTGTATGAATGGTTAGTTATGCCTTTTGGTTTGACTAATGCTCCGAGCACCTTTATGAGACTTTATGAACCATGTTTTGCGTGCATTTATAGGCAGATTTGTTGTTGTCTATTTTGATGATATACTCACTTATTGCAAAAACCTAGATGATCATGTAGTACATGTGAAATCCGTTTTAGATGTGCCAAGGAAAGAAAGGTTGTTTGCTAATTGAAAGAAGTGCACTTTTTACACCGATAAGCTTGGATTTTTGGGATTTGTTGTTAGTGCACAAGGTATACAGGCGGTTCGTGAAGGACTTCAGT
>CM017321.1:30542100-30589600 GCA_006937295.1 Carpinus fangiana
GACCAATTGCTTACTTCAGCGAGAAACTCAGCGGGGCAGCCTTAAACTACCCAACTTATGACAAGGAGTTGTATGCATTGGTTCGGGCTTTAGAGACGTGGTAGCACTACCTATGGCCTAAGGAGTTCGTGATTCACACCGATCATGAGTCCTTGAAGCACTTGAAGGGCCAACACAAGCTAAACAAAAGGCATGCGCGATGGGTGGAGTTCATAGAGACATTTCCATACGTCATTCGGTACAAGCAAGGTAAGGAGAATGTAGTCGCCGATGCACTTTCTCGCAGGTATGCCTTACTCTCCATACTTGATGCAAAATTGCTTGGTTTTGAACACATTAAAGAATTATATGCTGAAGACCACGAATTTTGTGAGGAATATCGAGCTTGTGAGAAAATCTCCTCTGGTAAGTTCTTTAGGCTTGATGGATTCCTATTTCGAGAAAATAAGCTATGCGTGCCTAATTGTTCTATGAGGGAGTTATTAGTGCAGGAATCACATGGCGGGAGATTAATGGCACATTTTGGAGTTGCAAAGACTTTAGCTATTTTGCAGGACCACTTCTATTGGCCTCACATGAAACGAGATGTCGAACGGATTTGTCGTAGATGTGTCACATGTAGGCAAGCTAAATCCAAAGTGCAGCCCAACGGTTTGTATACTCCTTTACCAATTCCTAGTGAGCCTTGGATTGATATTTCAATGAATTTTGTGTTAGGATTGCCTAGGACTAAACGTGGAAGAGATTCCATTTTTGTGGTCGTTGATAGATTTTCTAAAACGGCACATTTTATTCCATGTCACAAAACGGATGACGCTTCGCATGTTGCTGATTTGTTCTTTAGAGAGATTGTGAGATTACATGGCATGCCTAGGACAATTGTTTCGGATAGAGATGCTAAGTTCTTGAGCTATTTTTGGAAGACTTTGTGGTGTAAGCTAGGAACTAAGCTATTGTTCTCCACTACTTGTCATCCACAAACTGATGGTCAAACTAAAGTAGTAGATAGGACTTTGTCTACTCTATTCAGGGCAATCATTAGAAAGAACATCAAAACATAGGAGGAATGTTTACCACATGTTGAGTTTGCATATAATAGAGCTGTTCATTTTGCCACCAAATTTTCGCCATTTGAAATTGTATATGGGTTTAATCCTTTAACTCCATTGGATTTATCTCCTTTACCTTTGTCGGAGCACGTTAATCTAGATGGCAAAAAGAGAGCTGACCTTGTGAAGCAGATTCATAAGAAAGCAAGACTCAACATTGAGCGAAGAACGGAGCAATATGCTACACAAGCCAACAAGGGACGTCGCCAGCTGGTTTTTGAACCCGGAGATTGGGTTTCGCTGCATATGAGAAAAGAAAGATTCCCAGTGAAAAGACGTTCCAAATTGCTCCCAAGAGGAGATGGTCCTTTCCAAGTCCTCGAGCGTATCAATGACAACGCTTACAAGCTAGATTTACCTGGTGAGTACAATGTAAGTGCCACTTTTAATGTTACTGATTTGAGTCCTTTTGATGTAGGTGATGATTTGAGGGCAAATCCTTTTCAAGAGGAGGGGAATGATGGAGATCAAAGCACCACTTCGAAGGATCTCGTTCAAGTACCAATTGGGCCGGTTACAAGAGGACGAGCAAAGAAGTTCAAGGATGTACTCAACAGACTCATTCAAGAGTTATGGGCTCAAGCAAATTCGTGGAGGCCCATTGAGCATGATCCACGTGGGCAACAAAGAATCGTCTCCTTGATTCAAGTTCTAGGAGGATCCGGTCAAGGCTAAGAATTGGCAAGAAATATTTTGGGTTTATTCTAGAATGATCGGATTGCATGGCTATTCTGGGTGCCACTTTCTTTCCTTTTATGTTGTCTTTTGGTTTCCTTCCATATGACTCTAGGCGTCCAGCTCTTCTTCTTTTCTTTTTTCTTGTAATGATTTATTTTAGCAAGTAGGGATTTATTTTAGCTTTGATTAGGAGAGTGGGCGTCTAGCCTTTATTGCCTTATATGTCTTGTGTGTTTTAGGAAGGTAAGGATTTCTGTCCTTACCCATTTTCGGCTTTTATTAGGTTTTCTACGTTAGGTTTTTTTTTCCTTGTAATGATCAGCCCTTTAAATAGGTGCATAAGCAATGGAAAAGGAAGACATTGATTATTCATAAAACTGGTGAGGTTTATTCTATTTGGTTCTTTGAAGAACTACTTGAACTTATCGGGATTTCCCGTGGCGTTCATCTCGACTTATCAAACGAAAACTCCACCACCGTTTGTGGCGTCTTGCTTCTACCGAGGTTCTTGTTTGTCGTAAACAACGGGTCGAGGTCTTCCATTCGAATCTGTCCATAGAACGATCTTGGGTTCCCTTTCATTGTTAGGTCTCGTTATTCTTGACAGGGTTCACATCACACCATTCCACAGGGTTTAGGGTTTTTAAAGCTCGATGGTGTAGAACCAGTGATAATTGCCTAATTGTTTTGATGCAGAAAAGAATAATGCTTTATAGGTCATAACTCTCATACATGGTCTACCCGAGATATTACCCCTTCTCAGTAGGGTTGATGCTATCCCAAGGGACCTATAATACAATGCCAGTGCCCTAGCCATTGTACAACATACCGTACGTAACATTAGTGACACGATCGGGTCCGACCCCGAGTGGCCCACACCAACTAATGACGTTCGTCCTGTAGTGACCGAACCATTGAGAATGGTTGCATCAAGGTCACCAAACCAATGGATCCACAGCCCTCACATAACGCACACGTTTGACCATAATATGCAGTTTATATAGTATGCCCATGGCCGTTTATACCGCACGTACCAGCGTACCATGTCTTACGATGCATCTTAATAGTTTATTGAATAATGCAGTTACCAAGTGATTATGGGAAATAGGCATGCTCATATCATACGCGTGATCAGTCAACTGACATATCCCACGGTTTACGTAAAAAGGGTGGAAGTCTTTACTTACCTCGCACATTCAAGCGAATCCTCCGACCAAGCTATCTCCTGTCATAACGGATACAAGACTCCGTTATTCTAAGCCTTAAGAAACCTAGAGTTATGGCTAAGCTAAGGCGTATACGTGCGAAACTTAAGAACAGGTGCTCTGCCTACTGACCGTACGTCCGCCCTCGATGGCGTACGTCCACTCAGTGTGCTGAGCACACTATTGCAAGATTCGGACAGTGCACATCTCCCATAGAAATCACAGACTTCTAGACCTCTTTTAAGCTAGTAAAACAAGACATGCAACGTAAAAAATTGCAAAACCATGATCTTTTGAGAAAACTCTTTGAAAACATCGTTATCTTTAAAAGAAGGCTTAATGAACACTTGAAGTTCTCATTAAAACAGAAACATAAGATAACAAGGTGATAATTACAAAGGAATAGAGCTTACCCCGAAGCTAAGCACGGACATGGTCTCCTCACCTCAGAAACTAGCTTTCTCCCAAGGGTTTCTTACTCAAAACACTAAGGAAGGGTTCTGGCGGGGCACACCAGAGGAAGAAGAAGGCGTGAGAAATGAAGAAGGGGCGAGCTATTTATAGGGAAAGTTCACCACCAACTCCCTGACAGAGTAGCGGACGTCCGGCAACTCTAGCGTATGTCTGGTGGTCTTTGTACATCGGTCTAGTGGGTGCCTTGTACGTCCAGGTATTATCCAAAGGGTATTCCAAAAAGTAGCGTATGTCCGGTGGTCCCACGTACGTCCGGTGTACTATTTGCAGAGCGTACGTCCGGTGGTCCCCCATTGTACGTCCACACTACAGACAGAGGCGTACGTCCGCCAGACCTAGTGTACGTCCGCCACCTGTGGGTCAGTGTTTGGCTTTTATTTCTAAAGGTTCCGAACGTGATTAGGTTTAAGCTAAGGGCTTTTAGGTCCGTTAAATCCCTTCTTTGAAAATCTCTATCAATTACTCCTAAGGGAAAGGTTTTAGGTTAAAAAGGTTTGCTTTTATCGGGGTATTACAGAGGCACCCTCAGATGCCTAAATCCTCCATGTTCTTCATTGTAAACACTTCTAAACGTCTTTTATTTATGTTTTGCTTTTTATTTCTGGTCGATTGTGTCTCCCTTTAGCATGGGAGGCTAAATCTTCAACTAAGGTTGAAGATGAAGCCTCACTATGGATTTATTTAATTTGCTTTCATAGTTAGCTTGTACGTTAATCCGTCTTTTAATCGTCATGTGTATTCGTTTCATGTCAATTTTGTGAGAAGATTGTATTGATTGTGCCTTAGTTGTTTATTCATAGTGTTTAGTCCGATGAATACATTTCATTTTTCGGTTGACGTTCATTTATCCATTGTAGTTCATGTTAAATCACATTCACATTGGATCCTTTGGACCTAAACTGTTCATGTTTTGTCTTTTGTCAAATGGACGGATACTTCGAGTATTTCAATAGGCATGATAAGACATACATTGGGCGTAAGGATGTATGAATTAGTGTGACACTAGGACATGCATCGCTTTTAATCGATAGAAGGATATATAAATTAATTGTGTTATTTAATTGTGGTGAGGTGTATTCTAGACCTTAGGCTTTTTATCTATTTGTTTTTATGCATTTAATTTAGTTTACATTTAATGCACGCCACCCGTTTGATATTTGGAACTAGGTTAAGATAGGGTTAGTTTAGAAGATTTAAATTAGTTTTTACACAAAACTCGATTCTTAGTGAGTTCGACCTCACACTTGCACAACCACTTTATTGCAAAACAATTGGTGCTATTGCGAGTATCTATTTTTGGTACGACCATGTAACACCCCCAAAATTAGCCTTGGCTAACCTAGCAGGATTACTGGCAATTACCCCAGTTAAACCAACTTGTAGCCAAATGGGAAATTGTCCCTTTAAGCATTATCAGAGTTAATGCATAGAAATGTAAAACAAATCTAAGAAAACTATTAAATCATCAAATGAATAAGTAAAATCCTTAAATTCAAGACATGGAGAAACTCTTGGAAGTGCTAGTGGTAAACCTTTAAGCAACTCTGATAATAGCATGTAAACCTTTAAGCAAAGTCTGTAGTGGTAGCCGTGCCACTCTTGGATTCTAGAAACATATTTCCTATAAGGGTAATAACAGCGTAAGTCTAAAGACTCAGTAAGTAAACCTCACAATTAGGTTTGATATGAGCCCATTTTAGCATAAATAAACATGTAGTTTTAATATACATAAAAAAAATGAGTGTTGTCTTTGTAAATACACCATAAAAGTATTGTTTGACTAATAAAAGATTTGTGTACTCCCGACACATTCACCCAAGTATTTTAATGCAGAAAGACTAGTGTTTTATAGGTCATAACTCTCATGTATGGTCTACCCGAGATATTACCCCTTCTCAGCAAGGTTGGTACTATGCCGAGGGACCTGTAATACAATGCCGATACCCCACCCATTGTGCACTACCATACATAACACTAGCAGCACGACCGAGTTTGACTTCGGATGGCCCACACCGCTAATGATGTTCATCCTGTAGTGACCTCTCATTAAGGCTACGTCGGTCACGAAACAACCATTGGATCCAAGGCCCATATAACACATGCATTTGACCATATCAATAAGTCTATATGGTAAGCTCATGGCCGTTATACTACATATATCAGTGTACCATGTCATACAATGCATCTTATCAATCAGTTTATAATGCCGTTACCGACTAATTACAAAAAGTAGATATGCTCATATCATACTCGTGGTCTGTCAATTGACATATCCTACATTTTTAAGGAAGGTGTTCGTAAGTGGTTACTTACCTCATTCACTCACTCGAGTCCTTCAACATCATAAAAACCCTGCTATAACGAAATACGACACATCGTTATTCACAGTACTAAAAGACTTCTACAAGTAGTATACTAAGCCCTATCTAACATAAGGGTTACTGAACTCTAAAATACACAAGAGTGAGGTTTAAGGGCAAATGCCTAGTTTCCTAGCCGTACGTACTGGCTCGAAGGCATACATGCAGTCAGTGAGTTAGGCAATCCAGCAAAAAGCTCCAAACTGTGTTTTAAGGTTTCTATGAAATCTATAAGCTACTATATCTCCTTCTAGGCTATTGAATAAGCACATGCATCATAAGGAAAACACATCAACATGCTACACAAGGAAAAGAGGTGTTTTAAACTCCTTTGAAAAAGTTTCTTTGTTTTGTAAGGAAAGGAGTAAAAAGCTTGACATAGTATATTTTGAAAGCTCACAACATTAAGAAAGCAATAAGAACAACATCGAAAGTATAAAAACGAGCAAGGGGTTACCTTGGAAGGTGGCAAGAACTGTCTTTCTCCCTTCTATCCAAATTCCTCTAAACTCGCAAGAATACTCACATAGGTGATTACAGAGAGTCTGGGGGAAAAAGAATGGGTTCAAGGGATGGTGGGGGGTGGGTGTTTATAGGCGGGAAAAGCTGAGGGTGGTGCAGGGCTGTTCTAAAAAGCAACGTACATCCGGTACTATTTACTCAATGGTTAAAAGACTGTTACGTACTTTTAGGGCAATAACCAAAGGTTAACCAAAAAGTAGCGTACGTCCGTGGTCCCCACGCATACGTCTCTACTAAAGACAAGAGCATAAGTACGGTGGTCCCCTGGCATACGTCCGGTAACCCTAGCGTACGTACAATCACAAAGGTGGAAATTTAAGTTTTGCCTTAAGGCTTTTTGGCTAAGTATGAGGGTTTCGGTCCTTTGTTTTAAACTGAATTTTTATGAAATATGAGTCCCAAATAAAATAGATTTTTTTATCAGGGTATTACAGAGAGAGCCTAAGATGAGAATGACAAAGAGAGGCTAAGAGGCGGAGGGATAGAGATAGGGAAAGTGGGAATCGGGAAACAATGTATTTATATGCTACTCAAAACATCACCATAAAAATGGTGCCATTTTGAGTAGCGTACATATCAATAAGGTATAATATTCAAAACTATATCAAAACGACCTCATTTTGAAAGTGGTAACACGATAATGTCGGGTCGGTGTTGGTCGAAAACTGACTTTACAAAATCTTCTTCCGCCTACCGCACCGACAACGTCGGAATAAGGAAAACATTGCTGCCTCCCGTCCATCACCTAGGCGATCACGGGCGGCTATGGGCAGCACTAGGTCGGAACTCAGACTTTAGGTGGCGCTGGGTGATATTGCACAGCCCTAGCTAGTGCAATAATGTGTTGTTTTAAGTTTATAAGTTGTTTATGATTTTCTGAAAACATATTGCCTCCGTAACCATTTTTAGTACCAAGTATGTGTTATTAAATATATCATTTTCTGATTTTCTGACTTAGGCACATTAAATTGTGTTATTAAACATCCATTGATAAATTTAGACAAAAAATGTAAATAATGCAAGAGATTAAATCATATGAAGTTGGTGTAAGCATAGGTTTTATTTACATGAATTTGAAGTTGGTATAACCAAATGAAGTTAGACAACATAACATGATGTTAAAGGAATAGCTGGGCTGATTTGAATGGGTACTGACTTGAGTTGGTGTGTGATTTTGACATTTTATATTATGAATTGATGATGCTGCTGCTGGCTATATCTTTATTTAGGTCTCTATTTTGAGTCTATGTACTAGTGCAATAATGTGTTTATAAGTTATTTATGATTTCTTGGAAACATGAAACATATTGATCTTGCCTTCCTAACCATGGTATGTATTATTAAATATACCATTTTCGAATTTTCTATCTTAGACACATTAAATTGTGTTATTAAACATCCCTTGAAAAATTTACACAAAAAGTGTAAAGTTTGTGTAATCAAATGAAGTTAGACAACATGGCAAGATGTTGAAGGAGTTGCTGAGCTAATTTGAATGGAGACTGGATCTAGTGTATAATTTTTATTTGTAAATTGTAATGATTTTTCATATTTGAGTTGTATTTACAGGCTACAGCCCTTCAATTTGTATGGGTTAGTTGATATGTAAATATCAAATATGTAATAATGTAATAGGAAATGGAATTGTTGGATACCTCATGTTTGGATTCATGGATTGTATTCAGAGAGTCAAGAATGGGAGTACCATATTGCATGGTAGTTAAATGTCCAAATTCAATACAATCTATGATTCTTTTCACGTTTTGTTATAAGTTTTGTGATTAAAACTATCTTCTGATTCCTTTCTATTAGCATTTAGCAAATTAGTGTCAATTTTTTTTTAATGGTTAAATTTTATAGTAAAATAAGAAGCTTAAATGTACTTAAACGAGCTCGAGCTTGATCAAAATAGACGACCTTGAGCTCGAGCTTGAACAAGGTTCCAACCCTGATGAGCTGAGCTCGAACAAGATGAGGTCAAGCCAAACTCCATATTAAATGAGCCAAGCCTACACAAGGGAAGCTAGCCTCGTTTACAACCCTGCCTAAGAGAGGTCGAATTTTCATTTAAGTAAGACTAACTTATGTATTTGTTTTTAAATATATCCTTATTTATCTTGAAGCAAAAGATCTATGGGATTGTTTTCCACTGCGTATACTTTTATATGCATGATCCCAACATCTCTCTTGTACGTCTCTCTTCTTATGCATTTTTTCCCCCTCACCATTAAGCCTTGAGCCTCTCTCACTCCCTCCAACTAGTTCTCTTTCTTTTTTCTTTCTTTCTTTACTCTTCATTTTATCTCTTTTCTTCTTGTTTTGTTTGAATCTTAGAAGCCAAATCTGCTCTCTTTTTCACAACTATCTCCACATACGCATCGACCATCCTTCATTTATATCCTTCGACCCTTCGTTTAGAGGTCTCTACCAAGGCATGTGCACTACATGTTCCACCCAGGCGCACGTGTGCTGCACGCAGGGGCGGAGCCAGGGAGGTTGAGAGGGGGTATATGCCCCCTCTCAACCCTCAAAATTTTCCCTTACCCCCCAGCAGATTTTTTTCCAAATGGCTTGGTTGCCCATCCTCAATCACTCGTGTTGCAATATTATATATTTTCTAAATTAGGTTTATTAATATTTTTCCTAACAAGTTATTTCTCTTTATGTTATAATATTTTTATGGAAAATGTTAGGGGTTCTCCCCCCTAATGTTCTCCTAACGTTCTCCTAATCTTACGTAGAACATGATTTAAGAAAAAATAAAATTGATGTGACCTCCACAACCCCTTTTTTTAGGCATTAGCACTAAATCTAGGATAATCAAATATATTTTAGGTGATAACCATCCGTAAAATGTTAACCTTCCATCTTTAGGTTTTAGTTTTGAATCAAAAAACAAGTTTTAAAGTATTAGAACCTAAATATTAACTCATAAAAATTAATATGTTGGCAAAAAAATGGTACTACAATTTTATTTTTTCTTAAATCATGTTCTACGTAAGACTGGGAGAACGCGATGAGAATACTATAAGGGAAACTCCTAGCAAACCCCTGTTTTTATTCTTCGTTATTATATTTTATTGTAAGGTTTATTATCTTCCTTAATTAGTTTAGGTCTACTTTTGGGTTCCTTCTACTAAGTGTCTCTCTATAAATAGAAAGTTATATAATATTGTTTGATATACATTAAAGATACAAGATGTAGCCCATACATCTCTCTCTGCTTACGTTCTATCTTTTCTTTCTCCTTCATATTTTAGTATTTTTATATTTCAACATACATTACGAGGGCAAGGCAATTCCAAGATTAGGAAGATTGAGATTCGGTCTTGAACGCTTTCACCATATTAGATTTTTAAGTTTTAGAAGGTTTTAGGTTAACATGTTGACTCTTCTAAGAAGGAAGACGAATGAAACGCTACATTAAAAATCTCTTTCTAAGAGCACTAACAGCAGATACCTTAAAACCCATTCCCTTCCCTATGTTTAGGGAAAATCTCAAAAAAATCGCAAAAATGCACCCACATCAGAATCCCTATATTTGACCTAAGCCCTTGGATATCTACAATGTTTTCTAATGCATTGGAAAACACTGTAGCTTCTCAATGGAATATTATATTCCTGAATAAAGTGTTCTCTCTCCTCTCTCCTCTCTCCTCTCCCATCCCTTTAATTTTTAAAGAGTGAAAAATGATATTTTAATAATATATGATAAAATAAGGGAATCTATTGTAAAGTGTTTTTTTATAGGGAATCAAAAATTAGTTTTATTCCCTAAATGTGGGGAAAATAGTTGGGAAGCTGCTACAAGTACTAAGCAGACTCCTTATAGCCCATTTTCTTCCATATGTTTAGGAAAAATCTAAAAAAAAACCAAAAAAATCACCCACATCAGATTCCCTAAGTTTAATTTAGGTCCTTGGGAATCATCAGTGTGTCCCAACGCTATGTTAAATCTACCAATGAAATATTATACTCCTAAAAATAAAGTGTTCGCTCTCTTCTCTCCTCTCACATCCCTTCTTCTTCCTCTGGCAACAGCACCCATCTCCCTCTTTCCCTCACGACTCTCTCTCTCTCACGTTCTCCTTCCTCTCCCACAAACACCCAAAAAATGCAACCCAAATAAACACTACCCAGTTTATTTGTAGGTCGCCAAACCCAAAAGGATGAGTTGTAGATCGCCAACTTAAAGCTTGGGCTTGGAAAGAAATTTATGAAGTTAAAAATGAAATATATTTATATGGAATGGCCAAGTTATCTCTGAAGAACCCAGGTTTTGAAGTTATTTATGGGTTCTACAGTGTTGCAGAACCCATGTTCTAAAGTTATACTTCCTATGAATAAGGTCCGTGTACTTGCAAAGGCGAAGATGAAGAGAGGGAAGAGAAAATAAATGAAATAATTTTTTTATTAAAAAGTAAAGAGGAAAAAATAATATTTTAATAGTATAGGATAAAATTAAGAAATCTATTGTGAAGTGTATTTTTATAGGAAATAAAAAGTAATTTTATTTCCTAAATAAAATAAAATAAAATAAAATTGATAGTTGAAAAGCTGTTGCTAATGCTTTAAAATGTTCCGTTTCATTAAAGTCTTTAACAAAACGTGTTGGCGTGGTGTGATTTCTTTGGCGTCCTGGAACTGCTGCATTTAACCATTTCTTCTTTTTTTTTTTCTTTCTTCTTTTTTTTTTTTTTTTTTTTTTTTTAAAATCGCGTCTACGGTCTAGACTCTAGCCTTCACTGCCTTGCCTTGGTCGCTTGGGAGTTGAGAACTTGTCTAGAACTTGTGAGTTTTATGGTATTCTACTTTTATTATTATTATTCAAAGGGGAAGACAAATATTATACGTCTATTCCTTCAAAAATATTTCCAAATAACCAAATATATCTCTTCAAACTTGCTTAATTAAAAATTTACTAGATAAACAAACCACAGGAGTAGCTAGCTAGTTTTTATTTTTAGGAGGTGTACTCTACGGTTAAAAAGAAAGTGGTAAAAGTTTACCCTTTAATTATTATTATTATTATTAGTATTATTTTACGATTTCTCTTCTTTGGAAAGTTTAAATATGTTGTATTTTTATACCGATTTATTTTAAGTTTATTAGTAAATAATAAAAAATTTATATGTAAGTTTTATAGTTAAATTGTTCTTTTAAATTAGTTTTTTTTTTTTTTCCCTAAGCGATTAGTTGTATATATATATATATATAAATATATGAAATATATAATTGTAGTTACTTGAGATTATGGAGAACAATAATTTTATTAAGTTCTATTTAACTTGAAAGGAGCTCGTGTCAATGTAAATTTAACAATTATGAAATATGAAAAATCGTCAGGATATACATAATAAAATAAATTGCAAGTTACATTTATATATATTTTAAAAAATAAATATTTTTTATTGAATTGCATATTTATTAATATTTTTAATCAATTTTTAGTTTTTAACCTTGCTGTGAACTAAGATCTTGGCTCCGCTACTGGCTGCACGTGCCACAATCCCAACTGCTCTGTTTTTGGCCACGCGCTAGATCTATGACTTTCTCTCTATCTCCTTTATAGATCTCCATATTTGGTACCCTCATTTTGATTATGGGGAATTTCATATCATGTTGATGTCCCATAGAGGTCTTCATTGCCAAGTACCTTTCTTTTCTGGATGTCGCGATGGTGCTCTGCTCAAACGCTCTTCCCTACAATGACTTTCATCAAGCTCGTTTGTTACTATAGCTGGTATATCTACAGGCAGTTGAAATGTCGTATCAAACCGTCGTTTGTGGTGGCCTTTTCTTGGACAGGGAGCCAAGACTCAAATGGGACTGATTATATTTTATTTTATTTAACTCATATGGTTTTAGAACCAATTTGCACAATACAAACTTTTTTTCTTTTTTTGAAGTATTTGTTGAGTAATCCATCCATATTTTGTATTGTTGCTTGTTTGTCGGCCCAAGGACTTTGACATGAGCTAGCATTGGCTGGCTACATCATCATCTTATGCCATGGGATCAGTATCTGCTCAAAATACATAAACAAATGAATACAAGCTCCTCCTCCTCATCTCTGTCTCTCTCTCTCCACATGCTCCGTCGTGCCATTATTGATTTTAACAGACTCTTTTGCTCCCTAGCTATTTGAATAAACAAATATAATCTCAAACATCCTGTGGATGTACTTTTTCCAAGTACATAATCAGAGACAGTGAAGCCAGCACCACTAGATTACGAACCATACAGATTTCGTGTCAGGGAGAGACGCATTCATGGCCATATATATATTACATATTTCATGGATGAAATCTGAACCCTTGGATTTAACTGGAATATTTAGCGTTTACCGTGCTGAGATACCACACGCGACAAGAACCAATTAATGGCCCCCGCGTCCCATGCGCAGAACAATTTGGTGGTATATATATATAGCGTGTGCATGGGTTTGCATGGTTATAGGAGGCTTGTCTCGTGATAAATTCGCATTTTCTCGCAAGAAAATGATACTAGTCTCAGTAAAAAATTTTAACTGTTAGGATGAAAAAATAATAATTAACCTGATGCAATTAAACACTTTTTCTTTTCTGGAAATGCTAGGGGTACGGTTCTCCTAGTATTCTTCCAGTCCTACGTGAAAAATGATTTAAGAAAAAATAAAATTGTAGTGGCCCCCACTACCCTTTTTTTTGCCAACCGGTTTAGAGATTAATTTCTCTCTCAACCGGTTTAATTTTAGAATACATTTTAGGTTAATTCTCTCTCTCCCTCTCCCTCTAGCTGTCTCTCTATCTATCTCGCCGGAACGACAATATTGCCGTCACTCTCAAAAAAATCTTACCGTCTCCCTCTCTCGCTGTCTCTCTCCCTTGCCCTCGTCACTGTCGGGACACTAGGGAATTGCCTTCGTCATTGTCGGGATCCACTGGAGAACGTTGTCGTCGGAACGGAACTTTGTCCACTGTCGTCTGGAGGTGCAATTATTTTTTCCTTTTTTTCTTGAATTAGGGCATTTGATGCTTGAGTTGGGTCTTTTGGACAGTGCTTATTTCTGCAATCATAGTGTATATCTGCAATCATATTGGACTTTATTTTTCTTTTTTCTTTTTTTAATGCTTTGTGGATTTTCTGTAATCATAGTGTATATTAGCAATAATTTTTGTGGGTTGTGAGCCAAAATTCATGAATTGGTTTGTAAATTCGCGAATTTGACCATATGCATTAAAACAGAATGAATTTGACCATATGCATTCTCATGGTGCCAAGCATTACTGGCTTTCTTTGATTGAAATTAACAAGTTGGAGTTGCATTAAAAAAACAAGAAAAATAAAGCCAAGTAAAATTAGCTTAAAAACAACAACAAACCAATTCACGATTTTTGGCTCACAAAACACAAAAATTATTGCTAATATCCACTATAATTGCAGAAAATCCACAAAGCATTAAAAATAAAAGAAAAATAAAGCCCACTAAAATTAGCTTGAAACAACAACAAACCAATTCACGAATTTTGGCTCACAAACCACAAAAATTATTGCAGATATACACTATGATTGCAAAAATAAGCACTGTCCAAAAGACCCAACTCGAGCATCAAATGCCCTAATTCAAGAAAAAAAGGAAAAAATAATTGTACCTCCAGACGACAGTGGACAAGGTTCCGTTCCGACGACAACGTTCTCCAGTGGATCCCGACAGTGACGAATGCAATTCCCTAGTGTCCCGACAGTGACGAGGGCAAGGGAGAGAGACAGCGAGAGAGGGAGACGATGAGATTTTTTTGAGAGCGACGGCAATATTGTCGTTCTGGCGAGATAGATAGAGAGACGGCTAGAGGGAGAGGGAGAGAGAGAATTAACCTAAAATGTATTCTAAAATTAAACCGGTTGAGAGAGAAATTAATCTCTAAACCGGTTGGCAAAAAAAAACGGGTGATGGGGGCCACTACAATTTTATTTTTTTAAAATCATTTTCCACATAGGACAGGAAGAACACTAGGAGAACCCCTAGCATTTCCCTTTTCTTAAGGCTCAGTAAAACAGTTATTTTGAATTTTGTCGGATCGTTCGTCCAAATCCAAAGTCTTAAATTTGCCATAGAAAAACGAACAAACAAAAAATACAAGATCGACCTGCGGAAATTATATATCAAGAAATATTATATATGCTCTTAATTTAGTGCAATATCTGATTGGTATTGACTAGCTAAAGCCAATCTTTGGGAGATGGGAAGATGGCATTAACCAAAGAATGGAGTATGTTTGAAAAGAAATACATTTCTTTTTTTGTAAAATTTAGTATGGTCCATGTACACCATTACGCCTCGTGTGTACTTGTACAATCCTTTTCATGACTATGGTAGTGCCTATAACCTTAGATGTACTGGCACGCCGATTAACCAAGGTGTTGTTAGTGTGGCAAACATAATGATGGATTCATACTTATACTAAACATCCTCTAGTGGTTGCGCTTCCAATATCCCAGGGTCGATATCGTGTTGTCTCTTCTTTGAATCTTTAGAGCCCAAAATATTTTCTCCATACATGTTCCATCAACTTATAAAAGAAATTGAATAAAAATATGCCATGAAAATAAACTTGGGAAGGATCGAGTAAGAGACTTATAATCTCATTAGTCTTCAGAGAGTCACACAAATGTCCTTAACCTAGCCGTGGCCCATAACGTCATTTTATTAAAAAATTGATAAGGATGCATTTAATTAGTGATCAAGCATGAATTTCATTTTTTCTTGTTGACCTGTGTTAATTCATGAAACATCAATATGCCATCCTATTCTAATGATATTTTAATATTCACCCATGCAACAAAGAGAATGAATAACGTGCAAACACATGCATATGATTTCACGAATTTATTCTCCATATGCATGCATGCATATGTCTATCGATGCTTACATGTTTTAATCAGAGATGAGAGGAAAATGTTTTGATGCCCCTAAGTGTCATGTAGATTAGGAGAGAGTGAGATGCATGTGCGAATTTTTTAGAGCAAGAAGTAGTTGAGAGGAGATGGGAGAAACAAAATTGAGAGAGTGAGAATGAAAAAGAAATTAAGTCGAATTTTGGAGAATTTTTTTTGGAAAAATTTCACTTTAGACTCCTTGATCTACCACGCAATTTGACATACTCCTGAACTTTGAAACCNAAAGAGAATGAATAACGTGCAAACACATGCATATGATTTCACGAATTTATTCTCCATATGCATGCATGCATATGTCTATCGATGCTTACATGTTTTAATCAGAGATGAGAGGAAAATGTTTTGATGCCCCTAAGTGTCATGTAGATTAGGAGAGAGTGAGATGCATGTGCGAATTTTTTAGAGCAAGAAGTAGTTGAGAGGAGATGGGAGAAACAAAATTGAGAGAGTGAGAATGAAAAAGAAATTAAGTCGAATTTTGGAGAAATTTTTTTTGAAAAAATTTCACTTTAGACCCCTTGATCTACCACGCAATTTGACATACTCCTAAACTTTGAAACCTCTCAATTTGGACCCCTAAACTTTCAATTACAATCAACTTGAATCCCTCCGTCAAATTTTACGTTAAAAGTGATACAATGACACTTATACCTCTGACTTTTTTTATAAAATTTCAAATTTACCTTCAATTTCAAATTATTTTTTTTAAAAAAAATATATATTATATAAAAAAGTACAAAGATGACCCACGGTTGGACAACCTTCTGGCCTTTTTTTCAATTTTTTTTTTTAAATTAATAAAAAGAAAATTGAAAGGTAATTTTGTCTTTTTAGAGGTTTTAATAGCAAAAATTGAGGGAGGGGTTCAAATTGAGAGGTTTTAAACTTCGGAAGTATATCAAATCGAGTGGTAGTTCAGATATTTAAAGTGAAGTTTCCCAAAAAAAAATTATATATGGCTGTGTGGTTTAAGAATAGCACTCTAGAAATGAGTTTTTTTTTTTTTTTTAATACATATTATTTCACTCATAAGATTATAATCACATGGAAATATATATATATATATATATATATATCCTAAGCCATTAATTTAGTGATGTAGAACTATGAGAATGAAAATTAACTTAAAATGTGATCATGTGTACCCATTTATGTCCGATTACTGTAGTAATAAAGATATGAATAAAAACTTACAAAAAATAAATAAATAAAAGATATGAATAAATAAAAAAATAAAATCAAGGTTTGGCTAGGGTACTTCCACATAACATTGTAGGATAGTTATGAAATAAAAATTGAGTATAAAGCATTACTCTTAGTATTAACATTTTTGTCTAAAGTAATTGTAACGATTCAGGGAAAAGCACTAGCCACATCTGCGCTATTACCCAAAATGATTAGTCAATTTAAAGTTTCCCTAAAATTCATTATAAAGCACAGTTTTGCCTAGTTACTAGGCAATGTGGGACTTAGCACCCATGACCATCTTTGTAAACCACTCACTCTATGTGGGTTTCTTCTCATCTTCCTAATATAGGACTGGGGTGTTACAAACTCCCCCTCTTAAATCTTTTACGTCCTTATCAGGGTCACATCATGCAGTGCTCTAGTAGAATATGACCTGGCGTTACTAGGTGGCTCTGATACCATTTGTAACGACCCAAGGAATAGCGCTAGCCACATCTGCGTTATCACCCCAAAATGACTAGTCAATTTGAAGTTTCTCTAAAATTCATTTTAAAGCCTAGTTTCACCTAATAACTAGGTAATGTGAGACTTAGCACCCACGACCATCTTTGTAAACCACCCACTCTATATAGGTTTCTTCTCATCTTCCCAATATAGGACCGGGGTGTTGCAGTAATATTATATCCCACTTTTTTTATCCCACAAATATCCCTTAATTATGTCATGATAGTCCTAACCAATCTTTCAATATTTCTCTTTTATATGAATAATTGATTCAAGGGTTGGTTGGGACAACCATGTCAAAATTGTTGGATAAAGATGCAATTTATAACATTACTCTTTTGTCTATAAGGCAAAAACTCATATAACTGTACGAAAAACCATTTTTCTTTTTGTTGGGAGTTAAAGCCATTTCATGTGCGAATAGGGCGGGTACGCTGGATTACCACGCCTCCCGTGAATCCAGTTAAAGCCTCTCGCGGGACCCTATTGTACAATTCCTCTATCCGCAGAACTGGCCCTCCGCAGAATATCTTGAACGCTAAACCTATTATTTACTCCCTTGGAAGACCTATACGTAATTATCACTAAACCACCGAATGGGCTCCCATGCCTCTCCAGAAACAGGGCATGCCTGTACGGTGTCATGGCTCCCATGTACGAGGGCAGAAGACTTGAGCAAATAACACACTCCCATGTCACGTCGCGATAAGGATATCGGCCATGCCTTGTAAGATACGCACTCGTGTGCATGCCAGATCTTAGTATGGCAGTCACTTTTGTAATCAATTGATGTACAACTATATATAGTGCATTCTGAGAAATGGAAGACATAATTTTTTCCTCAATTTTGCTATGTGTGAAAAGTTTGTTAAGGCCTTTCCCTTGTGGTAGCCGAAAAATTGCACTAACAGTTTGGCGCTGTCTGTGGGGAGCCTTTCGAGCGTAGCCGTCTTAGCTCATTCCCGCAAAAACAAGTATGTCGGCCACCGAGAGACAGACAACTGATCCGGAAGACCCTACGTCGTCAACGGCCCTTCAACCTGAAACCACCAACGCCTATGTCTGGGTAACCCCACCCGATATAGTCTTCACACAGAGTGGAGCCAATGATGGAGCTGCGCGAGAAGATGCCGCCAGAACCCATGATGTCAGTGGCTCGCATGTAAGCTACCTTGCTTCCCAGTTGGAGATGGAGAGAAGTCGTGTCCAAGATCTCACCCAGCAGAACCTAGAGCTCTCCCGCCAGATGCACACTGGGGGGTATTTACGGAGCACTGAGAGAGGAATGCAGCATTAGGAGTATGGACAGTACTATGTTTCGGGTGGATTAATACCGTATTTATACTTCCGACACGATTATGTAAGCCATGGAACAACCCCAGAGGAAGCGGAGTTCTATCGCGGCGTGGCCTGTGGGGGATACGATGCTGAGACGCAAGGAGACTATGGGCCCTACGGTAATTTGGGGTTTTATGACCACAGCTACCAGGAACACAGTCGCCCCAACCTGGAAACCCCGGAAGGACCTCCCTACATGAACAACTTGTTACAAGGTGGAGAAGCATATCTCCCGGACGGTGGAGGATATGCGACTAATATGGGATCGTATGCGTTTGCACCGTATGGCATTGCGTAGGCTCCTACACACGGCGGACGAACAGCATACGAGCAAGGTAATCATGAGAATTATATTTTGCCCTAGAACAGGAACAATTCCCAGGGTCGCGGCAAGCAACCTGCGGTGGGATCAAGCAGCGAGGATTGGCGAACTATGTACAGCGAGTTAAAAGATGAATGTAGGGCATGGCTCGTCAGATGAAAGGAAAGTCGGCAGCAATAGACGATGCGCTCAAGAAAACGAATTTGCCTTTCACACCGCGGGTGTTGAGTTTCCCTCTACCTCCGAAGTTCAAGGTTCCGCCGGTGCCTCTCTACGATGGAACTACTGATCACATGGCCCACCTCGAGCAATTTCGAGCTCATGTGGCTCTTCGTGGAGTGCCAGATGAAATTCCATGCAGGGCATTTCCTCTTACCCTGACAGGCACAGCCTGCGAATGGTTTACCAGCATTCCTCCTAACTCTATAGACAACTTCACTGACTTAGCAAAACATTTCCTTGCCCATTTTATGTCCACACACAGGCGGAAGATGCCTGTCTCTTACCTGATGACAGTCCAGCAGAAAGATTCAGAGTCGCTAAAAGACTACATTGATCGCTTCCAAAAAGAAAGGTTAGCCGTAGCGACAGCACCCGGGAACCTGGTCCTCATGGCCCTGATGAATGGGATCCATCCTCAGAATCCCTTGGCTTTAGAAGTGGCTCGCAAACCTCCTTCCGACTTACAAGAGTTTATGGATAAGGCTGCCGAATTCATAAATGGAGAAGAGTCAATTCGCGCCATGACCGCTGCTAGGCGAGTAGTTGCAGCAACCCCCAAGAAAGAACCTTCCGCAGCTGGCTTGCTCCCAAAGAAGGGATTATTTGGCAGAAAAGGAGATAAAGGGAAGCAGACCGTGACACAGGAATTGAATCTCACTCCCTTGAACACCGGTCTAGTTGAAATTCTATGAGAAATAATGACTATACCAGAAGCAAGGTACCCCGCTCCAATGAGAGCCCCACCTGACAAGAGAAGCACGAACAAGTATTGTGAGTACCACTGCGACCACGGGCATGATACGGAGGATTGTATCTCTTTGAAAATAGAAATAGAAAGACTGATCCGCAACGGTAAGCTAACTAGATTTGTAGAGGACCAGGGGCACCCGGCCACAAGCGGACCGCGGGTGTCTGGAGGGAGAAGGACCCATCCATGGCCTCGAGGTCGTGATAACCGAAATAGGGGGCCAGGGGGCGGTCAGGATAGGGACCACCCCGCCAGGACTGCTATCGTTTGTAGCCCGCGGAGGGACGCCGACCAAGAACGCACATTGAGGGAAGATCTTCCCCACGAAGACGGAGAATCTATAGAAGAACAACCCTTCCCTCTTATTGTAAGGGGAAATGAAGGGCGCCAAGAAAGAGAGCGAAGACGTCGTTCGGAGAACCGCCTGGTAATCCATAACAGAGCCATAGGAGATATCAACACGATCGCGGGAGGATTTGCAGGAGGTGGAGAATCTAGTTCCGCCCGCAGGAATCATGCCAGGAGCCTCGCGTCAGGAGAGGTGCTTTCAGTGGCAAGGCCCTTTAAGTCTCAACGAAGAGAAACTCCACCCATTGTGTTTTCTGATGAAGATCTTCAGAGCATTGTCTTCCCTCATGACGACGCCCTTGTGGTGACCCTACTCATCTCCAATTACAACGTCCATAAGGTACTCATAGATACAGGCAGTTCAGCTGATATTTTATTCATGGGTGCATTTGAGAAAATGTCTATAGATAAGGGCCTCGATACTCCCTATGACTGCCCCGCTTGTAGGCTTCAGTGGAGAGAGGGTTCACCCGGTGGGGGCAATCACGCTCCCCGTTACCGCTGGATTTGAGCCAATCCAAGCGACTATTATGATCGACTTTATAATTGTAAACAAACCCTCCGCGTACCATGCCATCATCGGAAGACCCGCACTAAATGCGCTGAAAGCAGTAGTGTCTACACCCCATCTCACCATGAAGTTCCCTACGGAGTTAGGGGTGGGGATAGTCAGGCGGAGTCAGGAGGTGGCGCGTTATTGTTACAATGCCACCCTGAAGGAACCACTAATGAAGGAAACCCTTGCTATCGCCATGGAGGTAAGGGACGAAAGTAAACTGTGCCAGGGCAAACCCGCGGAAGACTTGGAAGAGTTGCTGCTGAGTGACTCAGGCAAAACCGTGAAGATAGGGTCTCAACTGACTGGAGAGGCGAAGGCAATGCTCATGCAGATATTGAAAAGGAATATGGATGTGTTCGCATGGAATCACCAAGACATGCCGGGAATCGATCCCACTGTAGTCACTCACAAACTGAATGTAGATCCCTCCGCCAAACCTATGAAGCAGAAGCCCAGGTTCATTTCTGCGGACAGAAGCAAAGCTATAGCGGCAGAAGTAGAGAAGCTTAAGCAAGCCGGTTTCATCAAAGAAGTGAGGTTCCCGTCATGGGTATCAAATGTGGTGATGGTTAGGAAACACGATGGAAAATGGAGAATGTGTGTTGACTTCACCAACCTAAATAAAGCGTGTCCCAAGGATAGCTTCCCGCTTCCTAGAATTGACTTGCTCGTTGATTCCATAGCAAAGCACGAGTTGCTTAGCTTCCTAGACGCGTTCTCTGGATACAACCAGATCCGGATGGATGGGATCGACAAGGAGAAAACAACCTTCATCACAGATCGCGGATTATACTACTATGAAGTTATGCCTTTTGGTTTAAAAAACGCGGGAGTGACTTATCAAAGGCTGATGAATCATATGTTTAGGGCACAAATTGGGAGGAACGTAGAAGTGTACGTGGATGATATGTTAGTCAAGAGCAAGATAGCTAGCCATCATGTGCAGGACCTAGAAGAAACTTTCCAAACTTTAAGGCACTACTCTATGAAGCTAAACCCAGCGAAGTGTGCCTTCGGTGTATCCGCGGGAAAGTTCCTGGGATTCATCGTGTCGCAGAGAGGGATAGAGGCAAATCCAAAGAAGATACAAGCCATAATGGACATGCAGCCCCCAACTAATACCAAGCAGCTTCAACAGCTTAAGGGTCGGGTCGCCGCCCTAAATAGGTTCGTGTCAAGAGCAACGGACAAGTGTTTACCTTTCTTCAAAATTTTGCGAAAGGCCTTTTTATGGGGGGAAGACTGTGATAAGGCATTTGAGCAACTGAAGGAGTACTTGGCAAAGCCACCACTACTTAGCAGACCGCGAGAAGGCGAGCCACTATATCTTTACTTAGCCGTGTCGTCGTCCGTAGTTAGCTCCACCCTGATGCGAGAAGATTCAGGAGTGTTGCAGCCCGTGTACTACTCGAGCAGAGCGCTTCACGGAGTGGAAACCAAATATCCTCGAATAGAGCAGTTAGTGTTCGCGCTGATAGAAGCTGCCAGAAGGTTGCCCCCTACTTCCAGGCTCATGCAATCAAAGTGTTAACAGATTTTCCGCTCAAGCAAATTTTGCACAAACCCGAGACCTCAGGACGCCTAGTCAAGTGGGCAATTGAGCTCGGAGAGTTTGATATAGAATATGTCCCCAGACTGTCGGTGAAGGGACAGGTTGTAGCTGACTTCATCGCGGAGTTCACAGATGTGGCCGCGGAACAGGAATGCGAGAAGGATGACCTCTGGACTGTCAATGTGGATGGTTCAGCTAACAAGAGATGTGGTGGAGCAGGAGTGATAGTTAAATCCCAAGAAGGGCAGGGGCTCAAGTATGCTGTCAGGCTGGGGTTTAAAGTAACCAACAACGAAGCGGAATACGAGGTAGTAATAGCAGGATTGGCAATAGCGGTGGAGCTGGAAGCGAAGAATGTTGAAATAAGAAGTGATTCCAATGTGGTAGTGGGGCAGGTCAATGGTGAATTCGAAGCTAAAGAAGAACGGATGCAGAAGTACCTCACGAAAGTCAAGGAGTTAGTGGCGAAACTCAAAAAGGTTGTGATCATAAAAGTACCGCGGTCCTTGAACAACGCGGCAGATCAGCTAGCCGGTTGGCGGCAGCATCGGAGGAGGAATTGGATTCCTCGAATGAGCAAATTCGCCTGATACCTGAATCCTCAATAGCCCCAGCAAAAAAAGTCGTGCAAGTAAAAGCTAAGCCTAGTTGGGTGGAAGACATTCTCCAATTCCTGGAAGACGGAAGCCTCCTCGAAGATGGGAAAGAAGCAAAGAAGATAAGGTTGAAAGCCGCAAAATATACGATTCTCCAAGGAACACTCTACAAGCGCGGGCAGACCCTGCCGCTGCTAAAGTGTGTCTCTTTGGAAGAAGGAGCCTACATATTGGATGAGATCCATGAAGGCATGTGTGGAAGCCACGCAGGCGGACAAGTCATGGCCCACAGAGCAGTAAGGATGGGCTATTATTGGCCGAAAATGTATGCCGGGTCGATGGAAGTCGTTCAAAAGTGCAAGAAGTGCCAGCAATTCACCCCGGTCCCGCGTATCCCACCAGAAGAACTCACTACCATATCTTCACCATGGCCATTCGCACAATGGGGGGTAGATATTGTGGGACCGCTCCCGACTGGAAAATGAGGAGTAAAATTCGCAGTAGTTGCAGTGGATTACTTTACCAAATGGGCGGAGGCGGAAGCCCTAGCAAGCATAACTACCCAGAACATCGTGCGGTTTCTATGGAAGTCAATTGTCACCAGATTTGGAATCCCGCATGCCTTTGTCATTGATAACGGCAAGCAGTTTGATTGCCAGCCATTTAGGGAGTGGTGCGAGAAGCTGGAAATCCAGAATTTTTACTCATCCCCAGGCCATCCGCAAGCAAACAGGCAAGTGGAAATCACCAATAAGACTCTCTTCACAATTATAAAAAAGAAGCTGGAAGAAAGAAAAGGTGCTTGGGCAGAGGAGCTGCAGGATGCATTGTGGGCATACCGTACGACTCCGTGAACCCCCACAGGAGACACTCCATATGGGCTGACATTCGGCAATGAAGCAGTTGTTCCCGTAGAAATGGGCTCCATGAGCACGCGGGTGTGGTACTACGATTTTGCGAAAAATGATGAAGGCCTTCAACTGTCCCTGGACCTGATCGAAGAGAGACGAGAAAAGGCGAGCGTGACCATGGCCACCTACCAACAAAGGATCTCTCGGTATTTCAATCAGCGGGTGCGCCCCCGGAAGTTCGCGATCGGAGATTGGGTCTTGCGCAAGGTTACAATCGCCACGAAAGATCCTGCAGAAGGAAAGTTGGCCCAGAAATGGGAAGGCCCATATAGGGTAATCGGAAATTACAGGCCCGGAACCTACCACCTTGAAGACACTGAAGGCAGGCGCCTACCACACCCATGGAACGCTCTAAACTTGAGAAAGTTCTACCAATGACTTCATTTCCAATGCTTCCCTATGTTTTATGTCTGTAATATTCGTTGCAAACTTTAGCAGGCTTCTGAGGGCCTCAACCCCTTGGCTAATGGTAGTTTGACTATGCTTAAAAGCCACCATATGGCTACAGATAAACTAGCCCTCGCTGGCAACTCGCAAGAGAATAAGGCGGTCACCTCGTGAACATCTGTACGCTATGGCAAACCCATATGGCGGAAAGCGTAAAGAAAAAGAGGGCCAAGCCAGAGGTTAAGTCCAAATTCACCGTTGCGTGAAAACTGCCCCAAGGGTATGCTCCCACCACGGCAAAGAGACCCATCTAAACCTTAAGCCATGTCCGATCCAGTTATACCATAAGACTGCTGGAACAGCATACCATTGGCATAATTGGGAGACTAGCTCTTAGTACTTGAAAAGGAAATCATCAAAAAAAGAAAAGCTAAGTCAATGACAACTCCAAAGCGATAACAATAGTACAGTCAACAACTGGCGGATCATATTGATTGCCATCTTAAAAATGAGGAGACAAAATCCATAACCTATGCAAAAAGCTAAACAAGAAAATCTCAGTAAAACTGGGACATTTTATTTCATTACCACACTATACATTGATTGGTGAGCGAGTGCTAGGAAAATACATAGAACACACGAACAAAAATGCGGGAAGCCCCTATTGCTACTCTTCATCACCCGCAGAGTCTGGCTCAGGAGGAGGAAGTGTTGCCGTAAGCAGCGTATCACTTAAATAAGGGGCATCAGGGAGCTCTGCTACCCCAATTGTCGCCAGCTCAACCATCGCGCCTTCGTCGATCATCAAATCGTTTATGTTGGTCCTCCTGAAGTCGCCTCGCTGTTCACCATACAGCATAAGGGATCTGAATGTCTGGAACCCCCAAACATAGCCATGATACCAAGACCGGTTGCGCACAACGACCACCCAACGTAGCTGAGCGCGGAGTCTTCATACCATCATCCTTTTAGATCGCAGCTGGGCTTGAAGTTCGGCAATTTGATCTTCCTGTCCCTTCGGCTCTAGCGATTGGCTCGCCTACAATGTCTTCTTCAAAGACGCGGATGCAAAAAGTTCTACCTGGGAACTTAGCTTCTTCCGCGAGCCTTTGTTCCTCGCCAACTCTGCCTGGAGTTCGGCGATAGCCTGATCCTTCTCGAAAATGTTGACGACCATCTCCGGGCATAAGGCCTTCGATTTGACCAAGGCCTTCTCGAAATCACCGGCTCTGACGATCTCCTCAGCACGAAGGGCTTCTGCCTTGGATAGTTTGTCCCGCAGGTTCGCGGCGTCCTCCTTAGCGCGATCGCGGCTCTCACGCACCCAGTCGAGCTGCCACTCTAGACCTTCGACCTTGGCCTTGTAGAAAATGGTGTCGTTCCTCACATTTTTCTCAAAGGCTGCCTATTTATCAGCTCTGACTCTACGCGAGACATGAGCTCCTTCTCCCTGACAACACTGTGGAACAACTTCTTCCCAAGGACACTTTGAAGCTTGGCCATGGCACTGGCCCTTTCCGCTGACTCCGCTTCAGCAGTTTCCCTCGCTTCCTCCGTTCTCGCTAGCCGGGATCGTAATTCCTCCAATTGGCTCTCTGCCATAACTTGCATGGCTTTGAGCTCCTCATTCTTCGCGTTGAGGAGGAACTCGGCGTCAAGAGCTTCGCGCAACTCTTGCTCCAAGCGCGAAGTCTTCTCACACTGTTCATCCCTCCCATGTTCAAGTTCCGCGATCCGGCTCTTGCAGACGTTCAGCCTTTTTCGGAGATTGGCGAGCGAACTCTGAGACGCTGACAGTTCAGTTTTGAGCCGAGCTACCTGAAGGCCCTCCGAAGATAGGCTCCCCCTTGAGCTGAAACAAGGCGGGATAGTTCTACCATATCCTGAGCACAAGCCAAAAAAGAATCACAACATGCCTCAAATGCGGGAAAGAAGAAATTAAGTGAACAGGATTCCATACTACAAAGATCCGCTGGCGCCAAATTTCCAGAGAGTTCTCGGTTGTCATGGGCAAGTTAAGAGCCTTCGCGGGAAGGACAGAAGAGAGAATCGCACATGGATCCGTAAGAAAACCCACTGTGGCCCACCAAGAAATCTCGCCCCTGGGCCCCGCAGCGCCTTTTTCCTCCTCTAGCGAAGGCTCCTGTACGTCACCCGTCTCGCCCTTATCCGCGATGACGGCTTCTTCTGAAATTTTAGGCGCGGATTCAGCCTGAGATGCGATTTCCTGAATTAATGGGGAAAGGGACTCTACGGTGGCCACAAAGTCGTCTTGAACTGAAGCGGCGAGGGCATTTTCCCCTTGTTCCTTGCTCCCATCACTCACTCCAGACGAAGCGGTTTCCCCTTTCCAGGTTAACGCCAGGCAATCTCCTGGTGGCAAGAGGAGGAACATCCATCACGGGGGCTTCCCTGGGAGCAGGGACAACGAGCCCCTCTTTCGTTGAACTCTCCCCTTTTAGGGAATCAAGATCCACGATTATGGGCTCCACCCTAGGTGCTGCCGCAGGCTCTCGCGCGGTTTTCGTCTTAGGAGGCATCTCGCCCAGCGGAGACACCTCCTTTTTAACCTCCTTTAGGGGGTTCGCTTTGAATCTGATTTGGGGGCGAGGGACAGCAAAACTCAACCCCTTCTATAGGGTCTGGAACACCTCTGAATGCCCTCCTCGAGATTGAGTGTGAGACCTCTTGGTTGCAACATCAACCTCTTCAACCTCAACTTTCCTCTTTTTCGCCCGGACCGATGATTTCGCCGGGACATCTTCTCGTCCAGAGATGCGAGATGAGGAGGAATCTCACCATTTCCCCTGCGGGTACCCCATGAGACATTCCAGATTGTCCCTGGTAAGGAGACAACTAACATCGAACTTGTCAGGGTAACCTTTCGCCCACTGGCGGACTGCTTCGATATTTTGTTTCTCCGACGGACTGAGTAATGAGGGTACGCCCAGGCAACTCTTGCGCCCCATACTACCGGAACTATTGGTTGAATATCGAGGTATCTCTCCCTCGGACCTAGCTCCCAGTTGGCGCTAGAAATAAAGAAGAACCCTCGCTCGTAGTCGTCCCCAACATGCCATCTCTCGGGCATTTTAATGAAATGGGGACGCCTTTGAAAGCTCCATCCCTCTCTGTAGTTCGCTGGCCTGTAAAACGATAAAAACTCTTTGACCGAGGGATAAGCGTCGCGCCCCTGCGCCATTTTCCACAAAATGCAGAAAGACACCAACAGGACCCATCCTGTGGGTTTGATCTGGCTGGGAGCCAGGTTTAACTCCGCGAGCAGTTCACGGAATAGAGGGTTAAGCGGGAGGCTTAACCCCGCCTTAAACATCACCTCATAAACCGCAACCTCGCGGTTATAAGACGAAGGAGTGGCGCCTTCCACTTTCCCGGGGATGCAAATCGTCACATCGTCAGGAATGGCGTAAGCTTTGCTCAGGCGCGAGACGTCCCTTGCGGACAGGACTGACCTCCACCCCAGGAAGGCGTCTGAGGCCTTGCTCCCGGCAGGATCCTCCATCTGATCCCCTTTCGCCTTCTTTAACTCCTCAAGCTACGCCGGCCTTTTCTTCCCCATCAGAAAGATGATCTCTGACGCCAACTCGGTGGGCAAACAGGCGGTGCCAGAATGAAGCAGGCGGTGAGCAACACTCAGGTGTAACCGGGGGATAGAAGATTGAAGAAAAGGGAGAAGTAAATTCAAAAGGCAAGCAACGGGATTCGAAAAGCCAATAAACCTGGGGTATTCGAAAATGGAAGTGGTCGTGGCAATGAAGAACACCACTCTGTTGAAGAAAAAAGGAAGAAAATCATGCAAGTGACGACGAGGAACTAATAAGCTTTTCAAATTCTCCAGAATTGCTAAAGTGAGAAGTTTCTGCACCCCATGAGCTTATATACGTACTTTTGCGCGATTCCCAGAAAGATATCATCTCCCTCTGCCATGTGGTGCGCCGGCATGAGTCTGCAATAATGGCAAAAAAGGCACGCCCGTTGCTGTTACCCAAAAATGAGTAGTCGATTGGACACTCTTTTTACGGTGTAGCCCGAAGTATAAATTATGTCAGAAATTTGAAGTTCAAAAATTCTCGCACTTTTCCAAAAACACGAGAACCCTTGATGCGAGAATTTGGGGGGTAACTGTTGGGAGCTAAAGCCATTTCATGTGCGAATAGGGTGGGTATGCCGGATTACCACGCCTCCTGCGAATCCAATTAAAGCGTCTCGCGGGACCCTATTGTGCGATTCCTCTATCCGCGGAACTGGCCCTCCTCGGAATATCTTGAACGCTAAACCTATTATTTACTCCCTTGGAAGACCTATTCGTAATTATCACTAAACCACCGAATGGGCTCCCATGCCTTTCCAGAAACGGGGCATGCCTGTACGGTGTCATGGCTCCCATGTATGAGGGAAGAAGACTTGAGCAAATAACACACTCCCCTGTCACGTCGCGATAAGGATATCGGCCATGCCCTGTAAGATATGCACTCATGTGCATGCCAGATCTTAGTACGGCAGTCACTTTTGTAATCAATTGATGTACAACTATATATAGTGCATTCTGAGAAATGGAAGACATAATTTTTTCCTCAATTCTGCTATGTGTGAAAAGTTTGTTAAGGCCTTTCCCTTGTGGTAGCCGACAAATTGCACTAACACTTTTTCTTTTCTTTTCTTTTCTTTTTCTTTTTCCTTTTAAGGATAAAAAATAAGTGTAAAATAAAATTTTAACAATGACTGATCTAATGGTTATATATGAATGTCACATCAATATTGTGGGATAAGAATGTAATTTCTAACATTACTCTTTTGCTTGTAAAACAGCAGCACCAATATTGTAGTTGTATGGAAAGATGGTTTTTTTTTTATTATTTATTATTATTTATTATTTTTTTAAAGTTTAAGGATGTAATTAAGTAAAAATTAGCGTAAACTAAAATTTTTCTTATCTGGGAACTCAATCTTAGGCCTTCAAGTATTGAGTTTGCCAATTAAGCCATTCAACCAAGCATATCATTCAAGAAAAAAGAAACTTTAAATTAAGAGCTTTATTTCATGCTTAGTAGTGTTTTAATCCATTTAACTAAAACAATTCAACTTGAAAAACTTAATAGACTCCAATCTACACCTAGAAGGGGTTGAATTGGTGTTTANGTTGTTAGTGTGGCAAACATAATGATGGATTCATACTTATACTAAACATCCTCTAGTGGTTGCGCTTCCAATATCCCAGGGTCGATATCGTGTTGTCTCTTCTTTGAATCTTTAGAGCCCAAAATATTTTCTCCATACATGTTCCATCAACTTATAAAAGAAATTGAATAAAAATATGCCATGAAAATAAACTTGGGAAGGATCGAGTAAGAGACTTATAATCTCATTAGTCTTCAGAGAGTCACACAAATGTCCTTAACCTAGCCGTGGCCCATAACGTCATTTTATTAAAAAATTGATAAGGATGCATTTAATTAGTGATCAAGCATGAATTTCATTTTTTCTTGTTGACCTGTGTTAATTCATGAAACATCAATATGCCATCCTATTCTAATGATATTTTAATATTCACCCATGCAACAAAGAGAATGAATAACGTGCAAACACATGCATATGATTTCACGAATTTATTCTCCATATGCATGCATGCATATGTCTATGGATGCTTACATGTTTTAATCAGAGATGAGAGGAAAATGTTGTGATGCCCCTAAGTGTCATGTAGATTAGGAGAGAGTGAGATGCATGTGCGAATTTTTTAGAGCAAGAAGTAGTTGAGAGGAGATGGGAGAAACAAAATTGAGAGAGTGAGAATGAAAAAGAAATTAAGTCGAATTTTGGAGAATTTTTTTTGGAAAAATTTCACTTTAGACTCCTTGATCTACCACGCAATTTGACATACTCCTGAACTTTGAAACCTGTCAATTTGGACCCCTAAACTTTCAATTACAATCAACTTGAATCCCTCCGTCAAATTTTACGTTAAAAGTGATACAATGATACTTATACCTCTGACTTTTTTTATAAAATTTCAAATTTACCCTCAATTTCAAATTAATTTTTTTAAAAATATATATATTATATAAAAAAAAATACAAAGATGACCCACAATTGGACAACCTTCTGGCCTTTTTTTCAATTTTTTTTAAATTAATAAAAAGAAAATTGAAGGGTAATTTTGTCTTTTTAGAGGTTTTAATAGCAAAAATTGAGGGAGGGGTTCAAATTGAGAGGGTTTAAACTTCGGAAGTATATCAAATCGAGTGGTAGTACAGAGATTTAAAGTGAAGTTTCCCAAAAAAAATTATATATGGCTGTGTGGTTTAAGAATAGCACTCTAGAAATGAGTTTTTTTTTTTTTAATACATATTATTTCACTCATAAGATTATAATCACATGGCAATATATATATGTATATATATCCTAAGCCATTAATTTAGTGATGTAGAACTATGAGAATGAAAATTAACTTAAAATGTGATCATGTGTACCCATTTATGTCCGATTACTGTAGTAATAAAGATATGAATAAAAACTTACAAAAAATAAATAAATAAATAAATAAAAGATATGAATAAATAAATAAAATAAAAAAATAAAATCAAGGTTTGGCTAGGGTACTGCCACGTAACATTGTAGGATAGTTATGAAATAAAAATTGAGTATAAAGCATTACTCTTAGTATTAACATTTTTGTCTGAAGTAATTGTAACGATTTAGGGAAAGCACTAGCCACATCTGCGCTATCACCCAAAAGGATTAGTCAATTTAAAGTTTCCCTAAAATTCATTATAAAACATAGTTTTGTCTAGTAACTAGGGAATGTGAGACTTAACACCCATAACCATCTTTGTAAACCACTCACTCTATGTGGGTTTCTTCTCATCTTCCTAATATAGGACCGGGGTGTTACAAACTCCCCCTCTTAAATTTTTTACGTCCTCATCAGGGTCACATCATGCAGTGCTCTAGTAGAATATGACCTGGCGTTATTAGGTGGCTCTGATACCATTTGTAACGACCCATGGAATAGCGCTAGCCACATCTGCGTTATCATCCCAAAATAACTAGTCAATTTGAAGTTTCTTTAAAATTCATTTTAAAGCCTAGTTTCACCTAGTAACTAGGCAATGTGAGACTTAGCACCCACGACCATCTTTGTAAACCACCCACTCTATATAGGTTTCTTCTCATCTTCCCAATATAGGACCGGGGTGTTGTAGTAATATTATATCCCACTTTTTTACCCCACAAATATCCCTTAACTATGTCATGATAGTCCTAACCAATCTTTCAATATTTCTTTTTTATATGAATAATTGATTCAAGGGTTGGTTGGGACAACCATGTCAAAATTGTTGGATAAAGATGCAATTTCTAACATTACTCTTTTGTCTATAAGGCAGAAACTCATATAACTGTACGAAAAAACCATTTTTCTTTTTCTTTTCTTTTCTTTTTTTTTTCTTTTTCCTTTTAAGGATAAAAAATAAGTGTAAAATAAAATTTTAACAATGACTGATCTAACGGTTATATATGAATGTCACGTCAATATTGTGGGATAAGATTGTAATTTCTAACATTACTCTTTTGCTTGTAAAACAGCAGCACCAATATCGTAGTTGTATGGAAAGATGGTTTTTTTTTATTATTTATTATTTTTTTTAAAGTTTAAGGATGTAAATAAGTAAAAATTAGCGTAAACTAAAATTTTTCTTATCTGGGAACTCAATCTTAGGCCTTCGAGTATTGAGTTTGCCAATTAATATAAGCCATTCAACCAAGCATATCATTCAAGAAAAAAGTAACTTTAAATTAAGAGCTTTATTTCATGCTTAGTAGTGTTTTGATCCATTTAACTAAATAATTCAACTTGAGAAACTTAATAGACTCCAATTTACACCTAGAAGGGGTTGAATTGGTGTTTACCAACAACATGCCTTAAAAATATTCAGCATGCAACAATTTACCAAATATATATAAGAGCTGTAAATCAATCAGATACACATATTTGGTAACGAAAAAATAAATAAATAAATTTAGAGAACTTTCTAAAAGTAAAACCTTTCCTAGACAACCAAACCTAGGAAATCACTCACAATAGAATAACGAGAAATTACACAATATCAAAACTTGCAAAACCTTTGCAACTGACAATCCCGTGTACTAGACAAGTGAGTCACTTGTCTGCTACAATAGTAGTCCTCCAAGAACCTTTGGAACTATGTGATCTCCTTTATTGGAACACCGACATGCTTCAGTTGTTTTGGATTTTGAATAAAGACACAACCTCTAACTCTAAGGAAGAGACCTTTAAGCTCTGAACCTCAAAAGCTCTCTCAGCACAACAGATTCGATCTTGGAATACATAAAATAAAATGTGCTTGATAGTCTCCTATACATAGACTTAAGCACAATCCCATTCCAAATAGAATTAGGTTAAAATAAAGCGGTTGTGTTCGGACAAGGTTAATGCACATCCAAACACGGCTAGGGTTACAAGTTGTTGTAAACCATACCTGTCCAAACATGGAGTCCCAATGTCCGAACATTCAATATTGAATAAAAATCTTTTGAATTTACGTCCAAACATGTCCCCAAGTTGTCCAGACATGACTTGTGAATTGAAGTCTTTGAAAATCATGCTCGGACACATCTTCTAGTGGTCCGGACAGGGACTTGTGAATTGAAGCCATTAAAAATTATGTCTAGACACGTCTAATGGTTGTCTGGACACACAAGGCTGAGACCAACTTCTTTCTTCAATTTTTCATCCATGAACTCATTTATAAACTATTACAAAACACCAAATTAGCCAATATAAAACTAACACAACTCATTATTGAACATGCACCCTCTAAACCTGTCTACATGGGTTAGTGATGTAGATCGGAATGCCTCGTCTGCAATCCTGTATGCAGCCCGTTTGAACAGTCCTAAACCCAAGAGCCTCGTCTGAAGCATTGTTTGCTGCACGTCCGGATGCCTATGTTATTTTCATGTGACAATTTTTACTAAAAAGGTCATATCTATAATTTTAGACTTCTGATTAAAGCAAGCTTTGCAATGTTGGAAAGATAACTCAAAGATCTAAAAAGTCATATTTCATGAGATTTGGATAATTTTGGTGTTTACTAGGTCAAAACAGACAACAAATAGAAAACTAGAAAGCTGGGCAGAAATGTTCGCTTGCAATCTCGTTTGAACAAGATTGCAGCCGAGGAACAACCAGAGAGGCTCGTCCGCAACCTTGGCCAGACAAGATTGCAGACGAGACCCTCCATAGAAGTTTGTTCTCATGGTTTTTGTCTGTGGCCTCTGAACAGACTTAATTGTCGTCCATACGAGCTCCATAGAAGTTCAATTTCGAGTTTCTTTCATATTTTAATTAGGTAAAGGGTTTGTGGGCCTATAAATACATGCTTATAGCATCCTAAAATGCATATTTGAATTATTATTGAGTTTGTTTAATAAGAATTACTTAGAGTTGAGTTTCTTCTTTATTTTTCTTCAAAACCTAGAGAGTATCTAGCTTTTCAATAATATTTCTTAAATCATTGATAGAATCTAGATCTAGAAATATATATATCCGTTGCTTAATGTTGTTATTCGCTGCAGCCCATTAAGTCACACTGCATCAGTTAGGCTTATGAATTATCCTAACTTAAGATAGGGCATGAGTGTTACACTATTACTAAATTGTTTTCCATATTCTCATTGCAAACAATGATAGAAGCTAATGAAAATTCCTGCTTAAAACCCTCTAAAATTGATGCAGCGTGACTTAGTGGGTTGTAGCGAAAAACAATATTAAGGAACAGATTGCTATTTCTAGATCTTGATTATATCAAAGATCTAAGAAATTTTCTGAAAATGCTAGAGCCGATCTAGGGTTTGAAGAAAAATAAGGAAAAAACTCAACTCTAAGACTTTTTATTGATAAAAATTCACATATTATCAAAAGCTACATTCTAGAGTCTATAAAACATGTATTTATAGGCCCCCAAACCCAAAAATTAATAATAATACAAAATAATGTTGAAATTGTAATTCTATTAGGCTCGTCCGGACGAAACATATCCCCTTCCAGACGGGCACCAAATAAAAGTGCATAAATTAAACATAGCACCATCCAGCTTTCCAATCTTCCCTTTGCAACCCATTTTGACCTAGTAAACATCGGAATTAGCCAAACCTTGTGAAACATGACTTTTTATATATTTGAGTTAGTTTTTTAACACCATAAAGCTTGCTCCAATTAGAAGTCTGAAACTCTAAATATGACCTTTTTAGTAATAATCATCAGGTGCGAATTTTAGTAAAACATGAAAATAACATTGGCTTTCGGAAGGTCTCTGGACGAGCTTATAGACGAGACTCTTGGGTTGTGGCTCATCTGGATAGTTGTAGACGAGCTTGCAAACAAGGCTTTATGATCTACATCATTCTCCCCAAGTTGGAGAGAATCCGTCCTCGAATTTGGACAGTACTTTCTACAATCTTTCGGATTTCCAATCAATCCATTCCATCATGTACTTCTCAACATCAAAGCAACTTGATACCGAAATATAAACAATTTGCAAACCTTCATAACATAACTTTGAGTATTATATTTGAAGTTATTCACACCAATTTCCTCTACCATGCCGACACCAACGTCAAGATTTTGTTTAGGGAAAGTTGATAGAAAAATTTTAATCCCAAGAAAGTCAACATAATTAATTTTCTCAAAACCCCATTGAGATATTTCACTCTTTGGACTTTCGTCAAACACGTGGTGGACATCATTCCCTTCAACGATATTTATGGCATTGAGAAATAAATTTACCTCCTCCAATAGATCTTCTTCGTCAAGATAAATGTCATAGATTGGTGGAGAGGCCCAATCTACCAAAGAAATCCATCAATCCTCAGGCACCTCCTTAAAGTCGAGAACCTTTCCAACTATCGCTACCCAATTTAGGAAATCTTTGGGTTGTAGACTCCTTTGGAATTATAGAATGTCGAGTTCGAACCCGTTCTCCCATTGAGTGGCATGAGGTTGCGCAAGGGGCTGATGGCCCTGTGTTCGGCTCTCTACAAAAGGGATCCCGAATTGTACCCATCGTCATGTTCATCTTCATCCTCCGAAATGTGCAGTGGGGGTCGATGATGACGTTTGTTGTGATCACCCATGTTAGATAATCGGGTAGTGAGGGCTTTGATTTTATCCCTCATAGCCTTAAATTGCTCCTCCATGTGTTGCCACCATGTCGCTAGTTGCTCCTTACGTGTTGTGTTGGTGCGCAAGTGCACTTCATTCATGTTTGCACAACCCTTCCCATTCATGGAAAGTCACCTGGGTACCAACTGATGCAGAATAACTTAATGAGCTGCAGCGAATAACAACATCAAGGAACATATAAGTATTTCTAGATCTTAATTCTATCAAAGATCTACGAAATCTCAATGTTTTTTTTTTTTTTTTGGCATGTCCACATAAGGGTAGGGGGTAAACTTGTGACCTCCGCTTCATAAGGCGTGGTTCACAGCTGATTGAGCCACCACTTGAGGACAAGAAATCTCAATTTTAAAGACTTCTTATTGATAAAAACTCACATATAATTAAAAGCTACGTTAGGGTCTATAAAATATGTATTTATAGGCCCCCAAACCCTAAACCTAATAATAATACGAAATAAAGTCGACATTGTAATTCTACGAGGCCCGTCCGGACAGGACATACACTCGTTCGAACGGGCACTAAATAAAAGTGTATAAATTAAACATAGCGCCATCTAGCTTTCCAACCATTTTTTTTTTTTTTTGCAGCCCGTTTTGACATAGTAAACATTAGAATTAGCCAAATCTCGTGAAACATGAATTTATAGATCTTTGAGTTAACTTTCCAACACCACATAGCTTGCTCCAATCAGAGGTCTAAAACTCTAGATATGATTTTTTCAGTAACAGTCATTAGGTGCGAATTTAGTAAAACACAAAAATAACATAGGTTTCCAGATGGTCTCCGAACAAGCTTGCACACGAGGCTCTAGGGTTGCGGCTCATCCGGACAGTTGCAACGAGCTTGTAGACGAGGCTTGCCGATCTACATAAAAAGTGAGATGCAAATTAAGGAGCTAAGTTGGAGTTTGGATTAATTAGTATGATTTGTTATGTACAGTAGCATCGATCTCTTGGCATGAAAACGACTTGACATCCTTACCTTTTCTCTCTCTATTCTTTGTTGAAAATGATAACACATTCCACAGTACATTTTGCCTACTGGCACTGTCACTGCTAACAACTTGGAATTTTTCACAGAGTCACTCAGCTGGCCCACAATTCCTTTAGAGGAAAAAGAATAATAATTTGATACTCATGAGAGGAGAAATTGGCATAGGATAGAGAGACCCATCACATCAGAGTGAGCAAATGAAGAATCACGGATCCACAATCTTACAAAAACTTCCAGCCTCTCAAGTATATCGTTTTTCAAGTTCACGGACGAAGCCAATAGACTTTCACAACCCTCTCTTCTCCACCTCCACTACACTTCCTATAACCCCACCAATGCACATGCTTGCATAGCTGTACGTACTGTCTATCTGTGCATATATATAGTTTTATTATTATTATTATTATTAAATTTTACGTTCTGAATGTTAAGCTACGTGGAGCGTGGTTTCTATTCTACCCGGATCACGCCGGAAGTGCTACAGTTTTTAAATGAGATTTTTTCTAAAGGGTAAGAATAAAATTTTGATTCATTTCGATGTTTTGACATTGTTGGAGATTGTATGTAAAATCGCTTATAACTTTATGGTTTTGTGGAGATGTAATTAACGCTTCTTATATTGTTTCTCAAGAAATAGTGAAATCTTGCTAAAATTTTACGTAAATCTATAATTATGTGATTACATTTTTATTTTTGCATCTCAGTTATTATGGGAATAGGATAATTTTCCTACCCCTAAATTCATTATTTAGCTCTTTCCATGGATGTTACGTACGAAACTTCTAAATCACAAGGTTTCAAAAAGATCGAAGAAGAAACCCACCTCTGTATCACATGCCTATGTCCAGAAAAAAACCAAAGAAAGGAAAAAGAAATGAAACCTCTGTACATCACTAACATCTATTATTAGCGGTAGATTAGGAGATGTAGATCGAAAAGAAAAAAAGAAAAAAAAAAAAGAAAAAGAAAAAGAAAAAGAAGAAGAAGAAGGATCGCCGTCCAATGATGTGACATCATATGGTCCACATCTCCAACCAATTTAAACAAGTTTAATTAGCTAGCAAGCAAATTCATTGCTTGATTTAAGATTTAGAGTAGGAAAATTAATTAATTCAGATGCTCTTTCTAGGAATAAGGATATTCTCCCTTTTGAGTACTCATTTTGTGTAGTTAAGATTTTATTCGTTATACATTATTTAAATTTTTTTAAATTAACTTGACATGGCATCATATACATATTTCTTAGTTGCATTTTAACATGAAATGGGTCCTTTCAATTTCTTTTGAAATAGAAAGGGTCCTATTCCCTTTCTCGGCCAGTTGCTTGTGTAGAGGGAGGACGGGAAGGAGGGATAGAGGAGATATTTAATGAGTAATGCTACCCTTACAGCTCTTTTACAATTTGCTCCTAAGGGGTAACTCAATCGGCTGTGTACTACGTCTCATAAAGCGGAAGTCACTAGTTTGAATCCTCTCTCCCCATTCCCTTGTGTAGACATGTCAAAAAAAAAAAAAAAAAAAACTCTTACAATTTGTTGACATGTGTTAGCATGTGATTAGAGCCAAGTCAAGCACTAAAAAAAAAAGTTGAGAAATTCTAAATGCACTTCCAAGTTCACATTCCTTAACGTGGTAATGAAAATCATCTTTAGACTTTGGATGCAATAGTAATTTTTAGTTCAAGGAGTGTACACTTGAAAGTGTAGAGTTAGGAGTGCACGTAGGAGTTCTAAAAAAAAAAAAAATTAACACCATCCACTCACATACGTACATATGTTGGTACATGTCAAAAAGTTGTAAAAAATTTAAAAGAAAAGCATTGTTTATATAGTTAAATTAAGAATATAAGATGTTCAAATATAATATATAATAACTTTTATTAATTTTGAGATATATTACTACATTCAACAAAAAAGAGTTTAAACATGTTGTAAATCTTAGGATCAATTGTCAAATACTCTATGAGAAAGAGAGAGAAAGCAACATGAGTGCAGACCTGAATTATTGGCATGGAGACATCAAACATGCATGCATGCTAGTACTGCTTCACTATAATCAATCAACTCCATTAAAGTAAAATATGAAAAGCAGCTTAAGAAACTTACATCCAATGTCAAATAAGTTTACACTCTGTTTGTATTAACTTGAATAACATTGTACTACAATGGATAGGTAAGGATTGGATGAAAAGATAGCTAGCTAGGGCGATTTTAAGGATACTCACATTTACTAAAAAACAATATAGTTGGAAAATTTTAAAGATTCTGACATGGTTCTAGAAGTTCAAGGTTGTGTCTTTAAGGGGTAGTTTAATCGGATAGGAACCATGCTTCATAAACAGAGGTCACTAACTAGTTCAAATCTCCATCCCCCATTCTCCTCCCTTTGTGTGAACATGTCAAAAAAAAAAACTCAAAAGTCGTAGTGTTAAGTTTGGAGATTATATCAAAGTTGATTACTATAGGTCACTACAACCAGCCTTATTGGCAGCATTCTTGATTGCCTTTTCTACCTTCGAGGATCCCCTATACAGCTTTGATTGGATTACCATCGAGATTAGATTTTTTTTCGTATCTGCTCTTACTCATTTTAGCTAGGTAGCTTCCTCCATTTGAATGGCTACAAACACAATAGTAATGAAGGAAAACAATGATAAATAGCAAAGAATCATAAGTACATATGGATTCATGCGTTCGTATGGTAGTTGCCAACTAGCATAGTTTGGCAGCTGCCTTTTTGAGGCTAAGCTTAGCCCCATGTTCACGTGATCTGCTCTTTCAGGTTCTTGTTTTCTTCTACTCTTCATTATTCCTATTTAACACCCTCTTTCCTGTACAAACTACTTCACAGGCCACTCTATATTACTTCTCTCTCTCTCTCTTTGTTCCAAAGGGAGTCGCCCAAGAAAATGGATTCCTCTAAGATGTATGCTTTCTTCCTCATTTCCATGCTCTTCATCTCCTCAGCCACCCCCATTCTTGGCTGTCCGTACTGCGGCAAGCCGCCACCAAAGCACAAGTCACCCCCCAAGGGACATCCCCCAAAAGGCCCCATCACTCGCCCACCCATTGTCAAGCCCCCCATTGTCAAGCCCCCAGTCACCCTGCCGCCGGTGCCAGTCCCTCCAATTAAGCCACCGGTGACTCTCCCTCCCATAGTCAACCCTCCGGGGATCCTCCCTCCCATAGTAAATCCACCGGTGACTCTCCCTCCCATAGTCAACCCTCCGGGGATCCTCCCTCCAGTAGTGACTAATCCACCACCAAGTGGAAAGCCATGCCCACCACCGCCGCAGCCACAGGAGACATGCCCCATTGACACGTTGAAACTCGGTGCTTGTGTGGATCTTCTTGGTGGGTTGGTGCACATTGGCCTTGGGGATCCGGTGGTGAATGAGTGCTGCCCTGTTTTGCAAGGACTGGTTGAGCTGGAAGCTGCGGTTTGCTTGTGCACTACTCTCAAGCTCAAGCTTCTCAACCTCAACATCTTTGTTCCACTAGCTCTTCAGCTCCTTGTAACTTGTGGAAAGACACCCCCTCCTGGATACACCTGCTCTCTCTAGAAATGAGTTAAGTACCTCTTGAAATTTCTGCATGCTTAAGAGCAGTATCACTATTTAGAAGTAATTATTTACAAAAGCTTTATTTCTAAGTAATTTTATGTAATAGATCGATTTATGTATAACTGACATATATATAATTGAATGATACGGCAGTAAAAATTAACCCTTGAATTAGAATTAATTTTTCTTTTTTTTACCAGTCATATAGCTAATTTTTTATTGTCACGTCATCCAGGTCTATTGTAGTACCATGTAGCATTACTCTTAATTTATACTTGGCATTTGAAAATGAAAGCATATCAGCTTTTGATCTGATCAGTACTGATCACTAACTAGCTACATTTTGATATATATAATTTGCATTTGTAAATATTGAGGTTACTCTAGTTTAGAATACTAATTAATTAAATTCTTCTATTTTTTTTTTTTTTTTCTGAGCAAATTCTTCCACTATTTCTATATATAGAGAGATGGCTTGAATTTATTATTTATTGAAATATATGTCGGGAAATATTGGCTCATTATATGTCGTACGTGGTGAACTGATTGCAGGTAATTGTCAGATTGATGGCAGCATGGAACGACGGAATCGACATGAGAGGATGTCGAGCCCCTTCTTTCTTTCTCCAAAAAAATCTTATCCTTTTCATGATTGATATTCTGATGTTTGGCAACATTTGTACACCATTTGTTTTTAAATTAAGTGATTGTTGCATGTGTGTTTTATCTTAAGCAAGCATGGAAGCTATCAAAGATGCTTTTTGAGTCCAATTTCAGATCTTTATCGGATTCTCACCTTGTTCCACAATTTCTTGTATATTTATTTCTTTTCTTGTTGAGGTACGGCAGTTTGTTCACGCGGCTGGTTCTTTGAAGATGCTTTGCAGAATACGGTTTCAAATGTCATAAAAGGCTTTGTCGTTTTGGCTTTCCTTACTTTTATATCAATTGATTTTTAAATGCAATGGTCAAATGTCCGATCCAACATTTATAATAAGAGCTACAAAAAGTAGTGAGCCTTAGGATGCCGAAATTTCCGTGTTTAGACCCCAAGTTCTTATTAATCCATCTAAAATAATGATTAACAAACTTATCAACTGTAAAGACAAACAGTACAACATATATCAATACCAAAATCAAAGCAAACATAAAAGAAATAAGTGCATAAATTTTAGGAACAAAGTAGAAATCTTTTGAAAATTATTTAAAAAGTAAAATCACTGCAGGAGCCAGCCAATTCCATAGGCCTCCATTATAAAAGGCTTCTGCTATAAATTATTTTACTTAAAAAGTCTCAGTAAGTCTTAAGACTCAATCTTCTAATTCCGGTAAATGACGCATTTTCCTCCCACTGTCATGGCTCCAGAACCTCTGGCCTCCTTAAAGAATGAACCTCGATCGCTTCAAATCACGACTTTGATGGTTGATAACTTTTCTAATATGGTTTGAATGAACAGAATTATCAAGAAGTACGTGGACAAGAAATTATTTATGCTTAAGAACTCTATAAAGAAACTCTCCAAACTAACTAAGAAGTGCATCTCTTCAAGTCTAAAAGTCGTGGGTTATGAGACTTATATAGACTGAAAAAAGAAAATAATGTTTATTTTGACATTGTAAACATTGGAATTAGAAAATTTTCATGGAATTAAAAAGTTTGTTTTCCAATGTCACCAAGCGCCTTCATCTATTGTCGTAATTGAAAATATGAATGTTTACTCCATCTATATTAGACAGCAACACAAACTTGAATTTTGATGTATTTAATTCACTTTCACACCGCCAACTGAAAACCTAACATATGCCAAAGATCATAACTACATCGTTTGATAGTTATTTTAAAAGGAAGGCAATTAAGGCTCTTAAACAAAAAACAACTGAAGAAAGTCTTTTGAAAGAGTGGGCTATTGTTGAAATATTTTCAAAATAAATAAATAAATATATATATATATTATTTTGTGTCTTGGGAATGTTTTAAATGGAAGGTTTTAAAGAGCATTGAACGAAGTATGTCCGACATTGGGAAGAGGGAAGATTTTGTTGGCATTTATAAGGTCCACCAAATTTAAGCCGTTAAATGAGCTATGCTATAATGCATATTATAATATGGTGCGAAACACCAAACGTGCGCGCACGCGTAGCGTGGGCTGTAAGGCGCTAGTCCGTCAAGATCGTTCGATCTAGTGGTTTGATCTAAACCATAGGATGTTTCTTAAGTAGATCCAGTGGTTGGATCTATTAGATTGTTGATCTAACGATTAAGATTAAATAATTAGGATAATTATTTAATCTCACGGTCAGATTTAAGTGCTAGTTGGATTAGCAATTTACAACAGTTTAATAGTAGTTTTATTTCAAAATTCGAAATTATCTAAGCATAGATAAAAAATTTTCTTTAATATCCTTATCTATTTTTTTTTAAAAAAAATAGTATTATATATACTTTCTTTTTTGGTCTCTCATTGTAATAGAAAATAAGGTATTTTCAGGTTTTAACTTTGTTTGTGCAAAACGCAGTTAAAAACATAGAAGTCTTTGGGCTCATTGTATCATGGAAAAAAATTTGTTGTAACCCTGTTGTATACCAATTCTGGTGGGGGCAAATATGCTCTCAAGGAAAGTAATGTTGTAACACAACTTAGGAGGATATTCATTTTCTGTAATTTTCCATTATTTGTATAACAGGCGGTCTTGTACATTTACTGGTTTATTTGTGGTCCTGTGGAGCTTGAACAAGGGCATCGTCTTGTAAATTTAATCGTTTTTTCAGGAGAGATTTTCTGCTCAAATGGTCGCATAGGTAATAATTTTCTCACTTTAGAGCACAATATGTTGGAGAGAGAGAGAGTTCCAATGGGCGTTGAGAAATACCATCATTCTAAAAGTGCTACATTTTACCACTAAAGTGAGTAATAGACCCTCAGAGAGAGAGAGAGAGAGAGAGAGTTCCAATGGGCGTTGAGAAATACCATCATTCTAATAGTGCTACATTTTACCACTAAAGTGAGTAATAGAACCTCAGAGAGAGAGAGAGAGAGAGAGAGAGATATTGAAGCACCCAAATGATGGAAAGTGTTCAAATTCATACTTCATAGGGGTGTCATTTTTTTTTACAAATGTAGCAAACAAGATATCAGGACCGGACGATCCTGTTGTAAAGTTGAAGGACAATTAATGAATCTTTAGTCCCATCGAAAAAAGCATACCAAGTAGGTTCCACTTGAAAATGACAAGATATTCTTTATTAACATTTGTCATATGATTCTTTAATTACTTCATTTCTGTATACCTATAATTATGGGACCTGTCTCAAAATCCTACCGAAGAATATTTTTCATTGTGGTAGGTAAATGTTGATTATTCATAACCTTATCTTGTGCCTCACTTTTTCTTTTTCTCACCATGAAGAAGAAAGAAGAAAAAGTAGAGGGATTGAGAAGATAATGAAAGAATACATTTCCACGACTAGATTTAAAGTAGGGACCACTGTAAGCTATGGCACGAGAATTTCTTGTCTCTTTTCCCATTGAAACATGTGGGTGTCTGTGATGAGGTTCCTGTCGTTTGAAAGCACAAGAAATTCCTTGGTTTATTTGGTGTCTCTGGGTAAATACAGTAATAGTACTCAAAGCGTATCAATTTTTATTTTTTTAATTTTAATGTTGGGCAAGACCATAGTAGCTAGCTGTACCTGTTCACTGGGAGCCGCACGGGAGGGGATCGACTAGACGGTATGAACCGTAGGTACTCTCTCAAGTCCAATTAAATCATAGTTTGACTAAGTCTCATTAAGACATCAACAAGATCCAATGTGATTAATACTAATAAGATTGAAGTTCTCTATTTCGGGAGTCAAATTCTCACCCAAGTACATGCCCTGCCACGTTGGAAATTTCCTTGAGGCTGGTACTACCACAACTAATGGTAGCTAGGCATAGCATATTAATTGATCAACTATGATTTGAGCTTTTTAGTTTTCGATTGTTAAATCATCTATTATTCTAAATATTGAAGTTGTTATAAAGGATTAAATTTAATCATTTAAATCATGAGAGCCCTTACTATGCGGTCCATCTGCAAAAGGGGGTTTTTGCAGCATCCAACCACATAGTGACATATTACACCCACCTGCTCCGGCGACGACAAAACCACCGGCGACTTTCTTCATTTTTGGCCAGACCCAGCAGCTGACTAAACCACTCTATTTTTCACACCTGACTTAGCAGCTGGGGCTGGGTCACGGCTAGACCCAGCCAAGGGTCTGTCGTGACCCATCTCTGGTGACTTTTTTCATTTTCGGCCAAACCCAACTGGAAAATACCAAAAAACGCAAAATTCAACATCAAAAATCGATTATAATGCCTTAAAAATCGATTCTAATGCCTCAAAAATTGATTATAATGCCTCAAAATTTATTTTGGATTCAAAACTAAACCCTAGAGAGGAAGGTTAACCCTTTTTGGGATTTTATCATTCTTAAATCGGCCCCATTTTATCACCCTAAAAGTCGCCGGAGCGATGTGAAAAACCAAAGGAAAAATAAAAAAACCATATGCAAACTGGAGCAAACCCATCAAAAGAAACCAAAAAATAGACCCACCGGAGCAAGACCCACGATGCAGACAAAGCAGACCCATGGCTAGCGAGACCTAGGCCGTGGGTCTCAGTGGCTGGCCAGATCCAGGCTGGCCGTGGGTCTGATGCGTTTGCACTGTGGGTCTGCAAACCCACGTCTTCTTCCTTCTCTTCTTTCCTTTTTTCTCTTATTTCTCTTCCTTCTCTTCTTTCTCTTCTTTCTCTTTTACGGGCAAAGCTTCTACTCTTGCTTCTCTAGCGCTTGCTTGCGCGAAGCATTCCTGAAGGAGGTCGCTCCAAAAGCTTCTATTAATGGACTGAGACTCTTCTGGGAGAATGATGAGTTCTCGATGATGGAGAGAACTCATAGGATCTTAAAATCCTTCATTCTTTAGATGAAAATTAGCTGTGGGAGGGTGTAGATTTTTTTTGTGCATTTTTTTACTTTTATGTAAGGTGTCATTGTCCAAGTGGGTGCTGCAAAACTCACCTTTTGCAGACCGACTGCATAGCAGGTTTTCCCTTAAATCATATTCTAACACTAACCATCATGGGAGTCAAACACTACAAAATAAAGCTAATTCACGTCGTTTCAAAAATGACATGAATAGTACAAAAAAAATAATAAATAAAACAATTGACGTTGTTTTGTTCGTGTCGTTTGCTGTAGGTCATGTAATGTTGGGTTGAGAAAAAAATTTAACGTCTCTTTTCTTCTAAACAACAAGAATTTACGTACATCTTTATTATAAAAATGACATATTTTGACGTCATTTAAATAAACGACGTAAATCAAAATTAATGATTAAAAAAATATCGTTGCTGAAATTTTCTTAGCATCCAAACAAATCCCCGTTCAAATCCACCTCCACACCGAGGATGTGCAACACCTTTTCCATCTCCACGAGAACTTTGGTCTCGCTGGTGATATCCTCCCCCTGGTGCCTCCTCCGCCTCGACCTCTCTGAAAACAACCTCCAAGTCACGATTCTGAAACAATTGTCTTCCTTGACGTAACTCCATAGCGCTTTCCGGGGTGGTTTCTGACCTCTTCATCTCGCTAGTGAACTTCAAAGAACTAAACCTGACAAGGAACAAGCTGTATGAGCGGTTATCAAACAAGTTGCTGAGAATGTTCGGTGAAAAAAACTGAGAGAATGATGAGAGAGCTGATGGAAACATAAGAAGGATGTATTTTTGAAGGATGAGAAAGAGATGATGTTAGCAAGTGGATGAAATGAAGGAAACATTGAGAATGAACTAACGTATAAGATAAACACGTGGAGTTAGTTAGAGAATGAACTAATGAATAGGAGTTAGTTTTTCTGTTATTATTCAATCTGTTATTCTGTTTTGTTCTCTCTGTATTATATATACAGAGTTTACTTCTATGATCAAGGTAGTTCAGTTAATCCAAATACTCAGAATACCTATCATTTGCTTTCTCTCCCTCACTCTCTATTTCGATTATCTTATTCTTCTTTAGTGTGAATCAAGCTTTCTCTTCATTCTTTGCTCATCAATCGAACACTTGACATGGTATCAGAGCGTTTTTAGGCTTTGCCATGGAATTCACTATCCCTCATCCTTGTTCTTCTTCATCTTCTCTCAATTCCGCTGCAATTCCCGATGATTTTTCATCCAATCGTCTCTATCTTCATCATGGAGATAGCCATGGTTCACATATGATTGTTCAATCATTGAATGAAAAGAACTACAGTGACTGTAGCAGATCTATGATAATGGCGCCCTCACAACAAAGAATAAGCTAGCATTCATTGATGGATCCCTTCCACAACCATTATATGTTACTGATCCAACCTTCAGAGCTTGGACGCGTGATAACAATATGGTGCTCTCATGGATCATGAATTATAGATCATGAATTCTGTAATGAAGGAGATTGCAATTAGCATTCTCTATATCACCAATGTTGAAACTATGTGAAAAGACTTGAAGGAACGTTTTTCACAAGGTAATAGTGCTCGTATTTTTCAACTGAAAAAATCCATTTCTAATTTGTCTCAAGGAAATAATTCTATCAATGTTTACTATACTATTCTCAAAGGACTTTGGGATGAATTAGTTAATTTCCAATCAATTCCAACATGTACTTGTGAAATTCTTAAAACAATGATGGAAAATCAAGGTAGAGATTATATTATGCATATCTTGATGGGGCTAAATGATTCTTATTCACAATTGTGGTCAACTTTTTTACTCATTGACCCTCTCTCCACAATGTAACGCCCCCAAATTAGCATCAGCTAACTCGGTGGAGTCACTGGCAATTTACCCATTTAAGCCAACTTGTGACTAAACGGGAAATCATCCTTTTGAAAACGTTAGAGTAAATGCAAGTGAAGGTGAATAAATCTGAGTTACTATAATTCATTAAGTAAGAACATAGAGCAACTAAACAGTAAAGACAAACATGTAATTATAAGCAAGTCCTACCACATAAGGTAGTAGCAGCCATTGCCACTTCCAGAGCGATAAATCAGATTACCTAGAGAATAATAATCGCGTAAGTCTAACGACTTAATAAGTAAATCTTACAACTTAGGTATGGCATGAGCCCAATTAATGAAAGTAAACGTGCAATTTGAGTAATAACCAAAAAGAAGGCATTACCTCCGTTAATACACCATTTAATCGGTTTTAGGGTTTTCAAAGCTTATGGTGTAGAATCAGCGATAATTACCTAATTGTTTTAATACAGAGAAAGGCGAATGCATTATAAATTATAACTCCCATATATTGTCTACATGAGATATTACCCATTCTCAGCAGTTGATCATACAAAAATAGTACTCTCAATAACACGAATCGTTTTGCAGTGTAGCGGGTGTGCAAGTGCGAGGTCGAACCCATAGAGAATCGAGTTTGTGAAAAACTAATTTAAATGCCTAAATTAACCCTATCTTAACCTAGTTCCAAATATCAAATATAAGGCGTGCAAAAAATATAAACTACTCTAAATGTTTAAAAACAAATAAATAAAAAAGCACTAAGGTCTAGAATCCACATCACCACATTAATAAACATATAATTATGCTTAGTTCATTCATCCAAAATGATTATGCTACAAGGCATATTCTATTTGCTATAACTAAGTTCATACATCCGTCTATCAATTAAGCATATATGCATGTTCTATTGCTATTATTAAAATCCAGTCGA
>CM017321.1:30597100-30603255 GCA_006937295.1 Carpinus fangiana
GCTAGTTGCTGATCAAAAAAGAAAAAAAAAAAAAACGAAAAAAAAAAGAAAAAGAAAAAGAAAAGAGAGAGACTTGAAGAAGAAGACAAAAAGGAGTTCCAAAAAAAAAAAAAAAATCACTATTCTGTGCTTCCAAAATTTCAAACTGCCATATTCCTTCTAATTCTAATCTGAAAAATTCTATATTCCTTGCATACAAATCTGAAAATTCCTTGATTAGTTCTTGGTGAATTGTTGCTGGAAATTTTGAGTTGTTTGTTTAGTTTCAAAAGAACTGAAAGAGAATTATCGAGTGAAAGAGTGGTGAGAACATCGGAGGGTAAAAGCCATATTATTTTGAGTGAAACACGAGTGGAGAGTGATCCACATTCTTGAGTGTAAACACGTAAGGGAGTGATTCGTAAGGTCCTTTTTGTTTTTTTTTTCTTCTTCTCTAACCTTTGTTTTGCAGCAATCATGACTCACAATAGTGGTAAGAGCATTGCCGAAGATGATACAAAATTGGTTGATCCGAAAGTGTTTATGGAGGCCACGATGAGTGAGATGATGCGTGTGATGAAGATGGAGATGGAGCAGATTCACGAACGGATAGATCAGATGGAGAATAGACTTGAGGAGCAACCACAAAACAGTCGTAATTTGCGTAGAAAGGAAAGAGTTCCACCGAGGGAGGAGGACGAAGAGCGTTAAGGGTCTAGTTTTGATGAAGAAGATCGGGATTCCAGTGCTAACAATAGGAGACCCGGAGGAAGATTTGGAGAAGCTAGGAATCGCGAAGATAACAACTTGGGTGGTAATAAGATGAAGATTCCGTTCTTTCAAGGTAGAACTGATCCTGAGGCATATCTTGAGTGGAAGTAGAAGATGGAGTTCGTGTTTGATTGCCACAACTACTCGGAGACAAAGAAGGTAAAATTAGCCGTGATTGAATTTTCTGAATATGCTATTACTTGGTGGGATCAGCTTGTGATAAACAGGAGACGGAATAGAGAATAACCAATAGACACATGGGAGGAGATGAAAGTAGTGATGAGAAAGCGGTTCGTTCCAAGTTACTACTACCGAGAGTTGTACAAAAAGCTACAAGGTCTTAGACAAGGGAGTCAAAGCGTAGAGGATTACTACAAGGAGATGGATATTGCTATGATCCGCGCTAATGTAGAGGAGGATCGGGGGGCCACAATGGCTAGATTTTTACTTGGCTTAAACCGGGAGATCCATCATAAGGTAGAGATGCAGCATTATGTGGAATTGGAAGATATGGTGCATATGGCTATCAAAGTGGAACAACAACTTAAGAGAGGAAGTGGGACACGTGCAGGCCATAACTCAAGTTCTACCTCTTGGAAATCGAGTCATGCCAAGCCGTTGGACAAGTCACAAATGCCCAAACCTGAGCCCAAGTCCGCGACCACCAGCCACATTCCTCAAGGTAAAACCGAAGCCTCTACCTCTAGGAATCGTGATATTAAATGTTTTAGATGTCAAGGCAGGGGCCACATAGCAAGTTAATGTCCAAACAAGCAAGTCTTGGTGTTGCAAGCCAATGGCGAAATTGTGACCGATTGTGAAGATTCCGACACAGACGACATGCCGCCATTGGAGGATGTTTTCGAGGAGGAGTATTTAGCCCCTGACGCATTGACATTGGTGGCAAGGTACAACTCCTTGTCATAAGTTGGGTAGTTTAAGGCTGCCTCGCTGAGTTTCTCGCTGAAGTAAGCAATTGGTCGTCCTTCATGCATAAGAACAGCACCTATACCAACACCTGAAGCATCACATTCAATTTCAAACGTTTTAGAAAAGCTAGGTAAAGACAACAAAGGTGCGTTAGTTAGCTTCTCTTTGATTAATTGAAATGCCTTCTCTTGTTCTTCTCCCCACCAAAATCCAACGTTCTTCTTGATCTCTTCGATAAGAGGTGCGGCTAAGCTACTGAAGTCCTTCACGAACCGCCGGTAGAAACTAGCAAGTCCATGAAAACTATGAACATTACCTACACTTGTGGGCCAATCTTGGATTGCACGCACCTTCTCTTCATCAACCTGTATACCTTGTGCACCAACAACAAATCCCAAACAACCTTTCTTTCTTTCCTTAGCACATCTAAAACGGATTTCACATGTACTACATGATCATCTAAGTTTTTGCTATAAATGAGTATATCATCAAAATAGACAACAACAAATCTGCCTATAAATGCACGCAAAACATGGTTCGTAAGTCTCATAAAGGTGCTCGGAGCATTAGTCAAACCAAAAGGCATAGCTAACCATTCATACAAACCATATTTTGTTTTAAAGGTGGTTTTCCATTCATCTCCTTCTTTTATCATAATTTGATGATAACCACTTTTTAAATCAATCTTAGAAAATATGCAAGAACCATGCAGCTCATCTAACATATCATCTAAGCGTGGTATAGGATGACGATACTTTACCGTTATGTTGTTGATGGCTCAGCAATCAATGCACATTCTCCACATCCCATCCTTTTTAGTTACGAGTAAGACCAGAACCGCACATGGGCTCATGCTTTCCCTCATGTGCTCTTTCTCCAATAATTCACTTACCTGCCGTTGAAGCTCCTTTGTCTCCTCGGGATTGCTCCTATAAGTTGGTCGGTTTGGAATGGTTGCGCCAGGAACAAAATCAATTTGATGTTCAATCCCTCGGATTGGGGGTAACCCATGTGGTGTTTCCTCGGGGAAGACATCCTCGTACTCCTGCAAAAGAGAAACAATAAAACTAGGCAAAGCAAGGTCAAGTTCGTTAGTGTTTAAAAGTGCCTCTTTGTACAAAAGTACAATCATCGGCTGATTTGAAAATATTGCTCGCTTGATCTCACTCACTTTTGCATAGAAATTCTTTTGTTTTCTCTCTGATTTTCTCTCAAGGGCCTGATGAGTCCCTAAAAGTACTTATTTGAACCCCTTAATTTACATTCGTTAGGCTCTTAGTATTGTTAATTTCTAATGTTTTGGTTAGTTTTGGTGTTTTAGTGTTTTGCAGGTTGTTAAATTGCATTTGGGGCTAATGCCATCAACTCTGGGGCTTAAGACAGTTCGGGGAGCTTTGACAGCAAATTTGAGTTGAGCGATAATTCGCACCCGACGAGTCCCACCAAAACGGCCATATCTAGAGTTTTAAAACTCCGATTTTGGTGATCTTGGTGTCTTTAAAAAGCTAACTCAAAGATCTACAACTTTGTATTTCACATGTGAGGGCTAATTCTGAAGGCAGTGCGTTCGAACGCACATTTTACGTTCGAACGTACCTGTGCCCATCAAATGCCGAAATTCATGCACGAGTGCGTTCGAACGCACTTAGTGCGATCGAACGCACCTTATCTGACCTGGCAACGCGGAAACCCTAAATTTAGCCTATAAATATCCCCCTTTCTCTTGTAAACAAACCTTACGTTTGAAAAACGCTTGGAGGCGCCCCTTGTGGCCTAAATCCTCCTCGTTCATCACTGTAAAACCCTATAAACGTTATTTTATCATTTATTTTAATTTAATGCTTTTGTTTATTTTGCTTTAGTCTCTTATTCTTCGCCATGTTTTTATCTACATGTTTTTATGCTTAGTTTAATACTCCGTTTGTCATTTAATTTTATGTTTATTCGTTTCAATACATTTTAGTGACAAAAGTGTGTTGATTGTTGTTTGCAATTCGTTTAACGTCGACGTTCGCTGCAACCGGAGATACATCGGATGATTCGTCTTCGGACCAATATCTGTTGTGACCTCTAAACAATGTTTGCGTTGGTTAGTTCGATAAGAATTTGTAGCAACAATAGGATATGCATATGTGCTTTATCGACAGACGGATGTATGGACTAGTTAATAGCAAATAGAATACGCCTAGTAGCGGCATTTTTGTTGAAGTATGAACTAGGCATGTTTATATGTTGATTAAGTTGTGGTGAGGTAGATTAGGGACTTTAGCGTTTTTTTATTTCTTTATTTTATTACATTTTGATTTAGTTTATTTTTATGCACGCCATGTGTTTGATTTTGGGACTAGGTTAAAATAGGATTAGTTTGAGCACTTTAAAATTAGTTTTTAACAAAACTGATTCTCTGTGGGTTCGACACTCGCACTTGCACATCCACTCTATTACGATCGACTCGTGCAATTGGCGAGTACAATTAAATTTGTACATCAGGGCCAAACTTTGATTTTCTTTTTCTCTCTCATTTTTCTCGGCCTCTCTCTGATTTTCACGCTTTTTCTTTTGCTCACTCTCTTTCTTTTGATCACTCTCCTTTTGTAATCTCACTTGATCCTCGTATACTTGCTACGGTGTCAATGGTACAAGTGTGATTGATCGTTGATTAAGTACAAAAGAGTACATGTTCGTAAAGCCATCATACTTCACTTGCTTATCGACCTGCCACGGACGTCCTAGCAATAAGTGTCCCGCTTGCATCGGTACTACATCACACAACACTTCATCTTCGTATTTACTGATTCGAAATGGAACTAACACTTGCTTGTTCACCCTTATCTCACCACTTTCATTTAGCCATTGCAACCTGTACGGTCTAGTGTGCTTTACCATGGGCAATCCCAATTTCTCCACCATAATTGTGCTTGCAACATTAGTACAACTACCACCATCAATAATCATACTACATACCTTCTCTTTAACGTAGCACCTAGTGTGAAAGATGTTCTCCTACTGTACTTCATCAACTCCTTTTGCTTGCAAGCTCAATGCACTCCTTGCCACCAATGTCAATGCGTCAGGGGCTAAATACTCCTCATCGAAGACATCCTCCAATGGAGGCATGTTGTCGGTGTCGGAATCTTCACAATCGGTCACAATTTCACCATTGGCTTGCAACACCATGACTTGCTTGTTTGGACATTGACTTGCTATGTGGCCCCTGCCTTGACATCTAAAACATTTAATATCACGATTCCTAGCGGTAGAGGCTTCGATTTTACCTTGAGGAACGTGGCTGGTGGTCGCGGACTTGGGTTCAGGTTTGGGCATTTGTGACTTGTCCAGTGGCTTGGCGTGACTCGATTTCCAAGAGGTAGAACTAGAGTTATGGCCTGCACGTGTCCCACTCCCTCTCTTGAGTTGTTACTCCACTTTGATAGCCATATGCACCATATCTTCCAATTCCACATAATGCTGCATCTCTACCTTATCATGGATCTCCATCTCCTTGTAGTAATCCTCTACGCTTTGACTCCCTTGTCTAAGACCTTGTAGCTTTTTGTACAACTCTCGGTTGTAGTAACTTGGAACGAACCGCTTTCTCATCACTACTTTCATCTCCTCCCATGTGTCTATTGGTCGTTCACTATTCCGCCTCCTGTTTATCACAAGCTGATCCCACCAAGTAATAGCATATTCAGAAAATTCAATCACAGCTAATTTTGCCTTCTTTGTCTCCGAGTAGTTGTGGCAATCAAACATGAACTCCATCCTTTTCTCCCACTCAAGATATGCCTCAGGATCAGTTCTACCTTGAAAGAACGGAATCTTCATCTTAATACCACCCAAGTTGTTATCTTCGCGATTCCTAGCTTCTCCAAATCTTCCTCCGAGTCTCCTGTTGTTAACAATGGACTCCCGATCTTCTTCTTCATCAAAACCAGACCCATAACGCTCTTCCCTTGGTGGAACTCTTCCCCTTCTACGCAAATTACAACCTGATGGAGATCAAGGCACCACTTCGAAGGATCTCGTTCAAGTACCAATTGGGCCGGTTACGAGGCATGAGCAAAGAAGTTCAAGGATGTACTCAACGGACTCATTCAAGAGTTATGGACTCAAGCAAATTCGTGGAGGCCCATTGAGCATGATCCACGTGGGCAACAAAGAATCGTCACCTTGATTCAAGTTCTAGAAGGAATATTTTGAGTCTATTCTAGAAGGATTGGATTGCATGGCTACTTTTGGCGTCCAGAATTTTAATTATATTTGGGTCTTATTAATTAATTAGGTTATTTATATTTAAATGGATGTTTTATCTATATTTTAAGTGTTATTGTAATGGGCTTGGCCCAAAGTCATCTTATCTAGGGTTAGAGATATTTTATGATTAGATAATGGGCTTAGCCCAAAGTCAGTCAAATTAGGGTTAGGTTTTATTTTACAGTACCTATTTAAATACTCTTTGTACTCCTATGGAG
>CM017321.1:30608815-30621315 GCA_006937295.1 Carpinus fangiana
TAAAACGCGAACCAAAGGTATAAAGTAACAAAACCTCGACCCAACGTTTATAAATAAAACGCGAACCAAAGGTATAAAGTAACAACCCCGACCCAATGATTATAAGTAAATCATGAACCGAAGGTATAAAGTTTGAACGCCACAAGGAAGAATCCTTGATAAGTTCAGAGGTTCTTTGAAGAACCAATTGAAGAAGCAAACCTCACATTTTAAAATATTTCATTTCATTTCATTACAATGAGTCCATGCTATTTATAATGCATGGTTGAGAACGGAATACAAATTACTAAAGGAAAATAATAAAAGACTAAATAAAAGAATCCTAAAATTAAGGCTGATTTTGTCTTAAACTAGCAGCTCCTCCAAGAAAAGAATCACCTATGGAATGTCTTCAATAGATATATCAATCAGCCAATCAATTGGTATGGAATTGGAAAGGTCAGAAATAGGGATGCCAATCAGTCATTTAATCCTTCTAATCAACCATCAATCAGCCAGCAATGGATCCTTTAATGATGCTTATTAATTCTCATCATCCTTTAATGATGCTTATTGATTCTCATCAATGGCTTTTATCCTCTGATGTTCTCATCACTCTTTCACTCAATAATTCTCTTTCAGTTCTTTTGAAACTAAACAAACAACTCAAAATTTCCCGCAACAATTCACCAAGAACTAATCAAGGAATTTCAGATTTGAACACAAGGAATATAGAATTTTTCAGATCAGAATTAGAAGGAATATGGCAGTTTGAAATTTTGGAAGCACAAAATAGTGTTTTTTTTTTTTTTTTTGAACTCCTTTTTGTCTTCTTCTTCGAGTCTCTCTCTCTTTTCGTTTTATTTTTATTTTTTTTTATCAGCAACTAGCTTTTGAGAATAATGAAATAAGATTTCGAAATCACTAAGAGATGTGAGACCAGACCAATAGTTTAGACATCAAAGGAATTAAATATGTTAAAGGATACATAAACCTGAACTAGAAACCGTGCTTTGATACCAAATGATGTGAACCTCGTCAAGAATAACGAGACCCAACAACGTAAGGGAACCCAAGATTGTTCTAAGGACAGATTCGAATGGAAGACCTCGACCCGTTGTTTATGACAAACAAGAACCTCGGTATAAGGAAGACGCCACAAACAGTGGTGGAGTTTCCGTTTGATAAGTCGACATGAACGCCACTGGAAATCCCGATAAGTTCAAGTAGTTCTTCAAAGAACCAAAGAGAATAAACCTCACAAGTTTATCCATAATCAATGTCTGCCTCCATAGGAGTGCAAAGAGTATTTAAATAGATACTGTAAAATAAAACCTAACACTGATTTGACTGACTTTGGGCTAAGCCCATTATCTAATCATAAAATATCTCTAACCCTAGATAAGATGACTTTGGGCCAAGCCCAATACAGTAACGCTTAAAATATAGATAAAACATCCATTTAAATATAAATATCCTAATTAACTAATAAGACCCAAATATAATTAAAATTCCAACTTATTTATTTTTCCTTCCGCGTCATTACCAATGATACAGCATAGGAAAGAAGCTAAAATAGGAAAGAAGAGCTGGATGCCTAGAGTAGCCATGCAATCCGATCCTTCTAGAATAGACCAAAAATATTTCCTGCCAATTCCTAGCCTTGACCGGATCCTTCTAGAACTTGAATCAAGGTGACGATTCTTTGTTGCCCACGTGGATCATGCTCAATGGGCCACCACGAATTTGCTTGAGTCCATAACTCTTGAATGAGTCCGTTGAGTACATCCATGAACTTCTTTAAAGACAAGGTATGCAGTATGATTATTGATGGTGGTAGTTGTACTAATATTGCAAGCACTATTATGGTGGAGAAATTGGGATTGCCCACGGTAAAGCACCCTAGACCGTACAAGTTGCAATGGCTAAATGATAGTGGTGAGATAAGGGTGAACAAGCAAGAGTTAGTTGCATTTCAAATCGGTAAATACGAAGATGAAGTGTTGTGTAATGTAGTACCGATGCAAGCGGGACACTTATTGCTAGGGCGTCCATGGCAGTTCGATAGGCAAGTGAAGTATGATGGCTTTACGAACAAGTACTCTTTTGTACTTAATCAACGATCAATCACTCTTGTACCATTGACATCGCAGCAAATATACGAGGATCAAGTGAGATTACAAAAGGAGAGTGATCAAAAGAAAGAGAGTGAGCAAAAGAAAAAGAGTGAAAATTAGAGAGAGGCTGAGAAAAATGAGAGAGAAAAAGAAAATCAAAGTTCGACCCTTGAGAGAAAATCAGAGAGAAAACAAAAGAATTTCTATACAAAAGTGAGTGAGATCAAGCGAGCAATGTTTTCAAATCAGCCGATGATTGTACTTTTGTACAAAGAGGCACTTTTAAACACTAACGAACTTGACCTTGCTTTGCCTAGTTCTATTGTTTCTCTTTTGCAGGAGTACGAGGATGTCTTCCCTAAGGAAATACCACATGGGTTACCCCCAATCCGAGGGATTGAACATCAAATTGATTTTGTTCCCGGTGCAACCATTCCAAACCGACCAGCTTATAGGAGACAAAGGAGCTTCAACAGCAGGTAAGTGAATTATTGGAGAAAAGTCACGTGAGGGAGAGCATGAGCCCATGTGCGGTTCCGGTCTTACTTGTACCTAAAAAGGATGGGACGTGGAGAATGTGCGTTGATTGCCAAGCCATCAACAACATAACGGTAAAGTATCGTCATCCTATCCCACGCTTAGATGATATGTTAGATGAGCTGTATGGTTCTTACATATTTTCTAAGATTGATTTAAAAAGTGGTTATCATCAAATTAGGATAAAAGAAGGAAATGAACGGAAAACCGCCTTTAAAACAAAATATGGGTTGTATGAATGGTTAGTTATGCCTTTTGGTTTGACTAATGCTCCGAGCACCTTTATGAGACTTATGAACCATGTTTTGTGTGCATTTATAGGCAGATTTGTTGTTGTCTATTTTGATGATATACTCATTTATAGCAAAAACTTAGATGATCATGTAGTACATGTGAAATCCATTTTAGATGTGCTAAGGAAAGAAAGGTTGTTCGCTAATTTAAAGAAGTGCACTTTTTACACTGATAAGCTTGTATTTTTGGGATTTGTTGTTACTGCACAAGGTATACAGGTTGATGAAGAGAAAGTACATGCAATCCGAGATTGGCTGAGCCCCACAAGTGTAGGTAAAGTTCGTAGTTTTCATGGACTTGCTAGTTTCTACAGGCGGATCGTGAAGGACTTCAGTAGCTTTGATGTGAACCTTGTCAAGAATAACGAGACCCAACAACGAAAGGGAACCCAAGATCGTTCTTTGGACAGATTCGAATGGAAGACCTCGACCCGTTGTTTATGACAAACATGAACCTCGGTATACGGAAGATGCCACAAACGGTGGTGGAGTTTCCGTTTGATAAGTCGAGATGAATGCCAAGGGAAATCCCGATAAGTTCAAGTAGTTCTTCAAAGAACCAAAGAGAATAAACCTCACAAGTTTTATGAATAATCAATGTCTGCCTCCATAGGAGTACAAAGAGTATTTAAATAGGTACTATAAAATAAAACCTAACCTTAATTTGACTAACTTTGGGCTAAGCCCATTATCTAAACATAAAATATCTCTAACCCTAGATAAGATGACTTTGGGCCAACCCATTACAACAACACTTAAAATATAGATAAAACATCCATTTAAATATAAATAACCTAATTAACTAATAAGACCCAAATATAATTAAAATTCTGGACGCCTAAAGTAGCCATGCAATCCGATCCTTCTAGAATAGACTCAAAATATTTCTTGCCAATTCTTAGCCATGACCGGATCCTTCTAGAACTTGAATCAAGGTGACGATTCTTTGTTGCCCACGTGGATCATGCTCAATGGGCCTCCACGAATTTGCTTGAGTCCATAACTCTTGAATGAGTCCGTTGAGTACATCCTTGAACTTTTTTGCTCGTGCCCTCGTAACCGGCCCAATTGGTACTTGAAAGAGATCCTTCGAAGTGGTGCCTTGATCTCCATCATTCCCCTCCTCTTGAAATGGATTTGCCCTCAAATCATCACCTACATCAAAAGGACTCAAATCAGTAACATTAAAAGTGGCACTTACATTGTACTCACCAGGTAAATCTAGCTTGTAAGCGTTGTCATTGATACGCTCGAGGACTTGGAAAGGACCATCTCCTCTTGTGAGCAATTTGGAACGTCTTTTTGTCGGGAATCTTTCTTTTCTCATATGCAGCCAAACCCAATCTCCGGGTTCAAAAACCTACTGGCGACGTCCCTTGTTTGCTTGTGTGGCATATTGCTCCGTTCTTCGCTCAATGTTGAGTCTTGCTTTCTCATGAATCTGCTTCACAAAGTTAGCTTTCCTTTTGCCATCGTTGGGCTGCACTTTGGATTTAGCTTGCCTACATGTGACACATCTACCACAAATCCGTTCGACATCTCGTTTCATGTGAGGCCAATATAAGTGGGCCTGCAAAATAGCTAAAGTCTTTGCAATTCCAAAATGTCTCATTAATCCCCCACCATGTGATTCCTGCACTAATAACTGCCTCATAGAACAGTTAGGCACGCATAGCTTATTTTCTCGAAATAGGATTCCATCAAGCCTAAAGAACTTACCAGGGGCGATTTTCTCACAAGCTCGATATTCCTCACAAAATTCGTGGTCTTCAGCATATAATTCTTCAATGTGTTCAAAACCAAGCAATTTTGCATCAAGTGTGGAGAGTAAGGCATACCTGAGAGAAAGTGCATCGGCGACTACATTCTCCTTACCTTGCTTGTACCGAATGACGTATGGATACGTCTCTATGAACTCCACCCATCGCTCATGCCTTTTGTTTAACTTGTGTTGGCCCTTCAAGTGCTTCAAGGACTCATGATCAGTGTGAATCACGAACTCCTTAGGCCATAGGTAGTGCTGCCACGTCTCTAAAGCCCGAACCAATGCATACAACTCCTTGACATAAGTTGGGTAGTTTAAGGCTGCCCCGTTGAGTTTCTCGCAGAAGTAAGCAATTGGTCGTCCTTCTTGCATAAGAACGGCGCCTATACCAACACCAGAAGCATCACATTCAATTTCAAACGTTTTAGAAAAGTTAGGTAAAGACAACAAAGGTGCGTTAGTCAGCTTCTCTTTGATTAATTGAAATGCCTTCTCTTGTTCTTCTCCCCACCGAAATCCAACGTTCTTCTTGATCACTTCAGTAAGTGGTGCGGCTAAGCTACTGAAGCCCTTCACGAACCGCCGGTAGAAACTAGCAAGTCCATGAAAACTACGAACATTACCTACACTTGTGGGCTCGGCCAATCTTGAATTGCATGTACCTTCTCTTCATCAACCTGTATACCTTGTGCACTAACAACAAATCCCAAAAATACAAGCTTATCGGTGTAAAAAGTGCACTTCTTTAAATTAGCAAACAACCTTTCTTTCCTTAGCACATCTAAAATGGATTTCACATGTACTACATGATCGTCTAGGTTTTTGCTATAAATGAGTATATCATCAAAATAGACAACAACAAATCTGCCTATAAATGCACGCAAAACATGGTTCATAAGTCTCATAAAGGTGCTCGGAGCATTAGTCAAACCAAAAGGCATAACTAACCATTCATACAAACCATATTTTGTTTTAAAGCCGGTTTTCCATTCATCCCCTTCTTTTATCCTAATTTGATGATAACCACATTTTAAATCAATCTTAGAAAATATGCAAGAACCATCCAGCTCATCTAACATATCATCTAAGCGTGGGATAGGATGACGATACTTTACTGTTATGTTGTCGATGGCTCGGCAATCAACGCACATTCTCCACGTCCCATCCTTTTTAGGTACAAGTAAGACTGAAACCGCACATGGGCTCACGCTCTCCCTCACGTGCCCTTTCTCCAATAATTCTCTTACCTACCGTTGAAGCTCCTTTGTCTCCTCAGGATTGCTCCTATAAGCTGGTCGGTTTGGAATGGTTGCACCGGGAACAAAATCAATTTGATGTTCAATCCCTCGGATTAAGGGTAACCCATGTGGTGTTTCCTCAGGGAAGACATCCTCGTACTCCTGCAAAAGAGAAACAATAGAACTAGGCAAAGCATGGTCAAGTTCGTTAGTGTTTAAAAATGCCTCTTTGTACAAAAGTACAGTCATCGGCTGATTTGAAAACATTGCTCGCTTGATCTCACTCACTTTTGCATAGAAATTCTTTTGTTTTCTCTCAAGGGCCGAACTTTGATTTTCTTTTTCTCTCTCATTTTTCTTGGCCTCTCTCTGATTTTCACTCTTTTTGTTTTGCTCACTCTCTTTCTTTTGATCACTCTCCTTTTGTAATCTCACTTGATCCTCGTATACTTTCTGCGGTGTCAATGGTACAAGATTGATTGATCGTTGATTAAGTACAAAAGAGTACTTGTTCGTAAAGCCGTCATACTTCACGTGCCTATCGAACTGCCATGGACGTCCTAGCAATAAGTGTCCCTCTTGCATCGGTACTACATCACACAGCACTTCATCTTCGTATTTACTGATTCGAAATGCAACTAACACTTGCTTGTTCACCCTTATCTCACCACTATCATTTAGCCATTGCAACTTGTATGGTCTAGGGTGGTTTACCATGGGCAATCCCAATTTCTCCACCATAATTGTGCTTGCAACATTAGTACAACAACCACCATCAATAATGATACTACATACCTTGTCTTTAACGTAGCACCTAGTGTGAAAGATGTTCTCCCGCTGTACTTCATCAACTCATTTTGCTTGCAAGCTCTATGCTCTCCTTGCCACCAATGTCAATGCGTCAGGGGCTAAATACTCCTCCTCGAAAACATCCTACAATGACGGCATGTCGTCGTTGTCGGAATCTTCACAGTCGGTCACAATTTCACCATTTGCTTGCAACAACATGACTTGATTGTTTGGACATTGACTTGCTATGTGGCCCCTGCCTTGACATCTAAAACATTTAATATCACGATTCCTAGGGGTAGAGCCTTCTGTTTTACCTAGAGGAACGTGGCTGGTGGTTGCGGACTTGGGTTCAGGTTTGGACGTTTGTGACTTGTCCAGCGGCTTGGCATGACTCGATTTCCAAGAGGTAGAACTAGAGTTGTGGCCTGCACGTGTCCCACTCCCTCTCTTGAGTTGTTGTTCCACTTTGATAGCCATATGCACCATATCTTCCAATTCCACACAATGCTACATCTCTACCTTATCATGGATCTCCCGGTTTAAGCCAAGTAAAAATCTAGCCATTATGGCCTCCCGATCCTCCTCTACATTAGCGTGGATCATAGCAATCTCCATCACCTTGTAGTAATCCTCTACACTTCGACTCCCTTGTATAAGACCTTGTAGCTTTTTGTACAACTCTCGGTAGTAGTAACTTGGAATGAACCGCTTTCTCATCACTACTTTCATCTCCTCCCATGTGTCTATTGGTCGTTCTCTATTCCGCCTCCTGTTTATCACAAGCTGATCCCACCAAATAATAGCATATTCAGAAAATTCAATCACGGCTAATTTTACCTTCTTTGTCTCCGAGTAGTTGTGGCAATCAAACACGAACTCCATCTTCTTCTCCCACTCAAGATATGCCTCAGGATCAGATCTACCTTGAAAGGACGGAATCTTCATCTTAATACCACCCAAGTTGTTATCTTCGCGATTCCTAGCTTCTCCAAATCTTCCTCCGGGTCTCCTATTGTTAACAATGGACTCCCGATCTTCTTCTTCATCAAAACCAGACCCATAACGTTCTTCATCCTCCTCCCTCGGTGGAATCCTTCCCCTTCTACGAAATTACGACCGTTTTGTGGTTGCTCCTCATGTCTATTCTCCATCTGATCTATCCATTCATGAATCTTCTCCATCTCCAACTTTGATCAGTGTCAAATTGTGTATATTTGACCCCTTTAACTTATATTTGTTAAGCCTTTAGCTTTGTTAATATCTAATTATTTTTAGTGTTTTTAGTGTTTTGAGTTGTGCAGGTCTTTACAACAAAAGTTCGCCACAAAAGAGCAAAAATGCATTAAAGGAAGAAATGGATCCCTGCCAAGTGCGTTCGATCGCACTTGGTGCGTTCAAATGCATTGAAGGTTGAACGCACTGAAGTTCGAACGCACTGAAGGTCGAACGCACTGACGGTCGAACGCACTGACGGTCGAACGCAGGGGGCATGGTCGAATGTAGTCCCAGTCATCCCTCAACTCACGCGGTTGCCCTAGGAGTCCATCGCTTCCAAGCTGCGCCGTTACGGTTTTATGCGGTTGAACGCACATTGTGCGATCGAACGCATAACTCATCATTATGTTCGAACGCACTGCATGCATTCGAACGCACTCGAGCGACCTGTTAGCCTATAAATAGGACCCTAGGTCCATTTGGTTGAACACTCAGTTTTTGGGGCGATTTTTAGAGAGCATTTTGCTACTGTTGGCCATGCTCTGCCTCTTTTATTTGTAAGCTTTTACTTTAAATTTAATTTTAATGCATTCTTTTAATCTTATTATGCTTTCTTGTTCAATGGTTGGCTAAACTCTTCAACTAAGGTTGAAGATGAAGCCTCACCCTTAGTTTCTATATCTTGCTTTTACATTTTATTCTTTATTCTCCGTCATTTAATTTCCATACTCGTCATTTAATTTCCGTGACAAAATAATTGAATGGTTGTGTTGATACATTGATAGTCATCCTGTGATGTGTTCCAAGCCGGGTGCACAACGAGTCATTGGTTTTGATTTAATATCCACTGTGATCCAAGGATACAGTAGATGATTTTATCCATAATCAATACTCATTGTAGCTCCTTAACGGTAAACACATTATTCGGTTTGACTTGTGTCAATAACCACAATAGAGTGTGTTGAAGGGTTTAAAGTGTTAAAAACGGAAAATGAGTGTTTAATGTATTAAGCTAATTTTTATATTGGGTGAGGTTAGTCTTTAACCTTAGTTATTTTTATCCATACATTTACACATTTTAGAATAAATTTAATTTCTACACGTTTCATGCTTGACAACATTTCTCACTTTGGGACTAGGTTAAAATATATTTAATTTAAGAGTCATATTGGTTTTTAATTGCAAAACTCCGTTCTCTGTGGTTCGATCTCGGTACTTGCACAACGCTATACGACCTAACGGTTCGTTCTATTGCGAGTACCCAAATTTGGTACGATCAAACTTCATCACACGCCTCATCTCACTCATCATGGCCTCCATAAACATTTTAGGATTAGTCAATTTTGTATCATGTTCGGCAATGCTCTTACCACTATCTTGAGTCATGATTGCTGCAAAACAAAGGTTAGAAAAAAAATAAAATAAAAAAAAGGACCTCACCAATCACTCCCTTACGTGTTTACACTCAAGAATTTGGATCTCTCTCCACTCGTGTTTCACTCAAAATAATATGGCTTTTACCCTCCGATGTTCTCACCACTCTTTCACTCGATAATTCTCTTTTAGTTCTTTTGAAACTAAACAAACAACTCAAAATTTCCCGCAACAATTCACCAAGAACTAATCAAGGAATTTCATATTTGAACACAAGGAATATAGAATTTTTCATATTTGAATTAGAAGGAATTTGAAAACAAGGAATATAGAATTTTTCAGATTAGGAATTAGAAGGAATTTGAACACAAGGAATATAGAATTCTAATTTTTCAGATTAGAATTAGAAGGAATTTTTTCAACTCCTTTTTGTCTACTTCTTCGAGTCTCTCTCTTCTTTTTTTTTTTTTTTTATATATAATCAGCAACTAGCTTTTGAGAATAATGAAATAAGATTTCGAAATAACTAAGAGATGTGAGACTAGACCAATAGTTTGGACATCAACAAGAACAAACAAAGATTGAACAGATAGAGCAAAGGAAATTCGGCGAAGAAGAGATAGATGATGTGGACGGTTAAAGAAGAAACAAAGGAATGAAAGATGTTAAAGGATAAACAAACCTGAACTAGAAACCGTGCTCTGATACCAAATGATGTGAACCCCGTCAAGAATAACGAGACCCAACAACAAAAGGGAACACAAGATCATTCTACGGACATATTCGAATGGAAGACCTCGACCCGTTGTTTATGACAAACAAGAACCTCGGTATAAGGAAGACACCACAAACGGTGGTGGAGTTTCCGTTTGATAAGTCGAGATGAACGCCACGGGAAATCCCGATAAGTTCAAGTAGTTCTTCAAAGAGCCAAAGAGAATAAATCTCACAAGTTTTATGAATAATCAATGTCTACCTCCATAGGAGTACAAAGAGTATTTAAATAGGTACTGTAAAATAAAACCTAACCCTAATTTGACTGACTTTGGGTTAAGCCCATTATCTAATCGTAAAATATCTCTAACCCTAGATAAGATGACTTTGGGCCAAACCCATTACAATAACACTTAAAATATAGATAAAACATCCATTTAAATATAAATAACCTAATTAACTAATAAGACCCAAATATAATTAAAATTCTGGACGCCTAAATTGGCCATGCAATCCGATCCTTCTAGAATAGACTCAAAATATTTCTTGCCAATTCTTAGCCTTGACCAGATCCTTCTAGAACTTGAATCAAGGTGACGATTCTTTGTTGCCCACGTGGATCATGCTCAATGGGCCTCCATGAATTTGCTTGAGTCCATAACTCTAGAATGAGTCCGTTGAGTACATCCTTGAACTTCTTTGCTCGTGCCCTCGTAACCGGCTCAATTGGTACTTGAACGAGATCCTTCGATGTGGTGCCTTGATCTCCATCAAGCTTAGCCTCACCGCTTACCGAAGTGATCAAGAAGAACGTTGGATTTCGGTGGGGAGAAGAACAAGAGAAGGCATTTCAATTAATCAAAGAGAAGCTGACTAACACACCTTTGTTGTCTTTACCTAACTTTTCAAAAACGTTTCAAATTGAATGTGATGCTTCAGGTATTGGTATAGGCGCCGTTCTTTTGCAAGAAGGACGACCAATTGCTTACTTCAGCAAGAAACTCAGCGGGGCAGCCTTAAACTACCCAACTTATGAAAAGGAATTGTATGCATTGGTATGGGCTTTAGAGACGTGGCAGCACTACCTATGGCCTAAGGAGTTCGTGATTCACACCGATCATGAGTCCTTGAAACACTTGTAGGGCCAACACAAGTTAAACAAAAGGCATGCGCGATGGGTGGAGTTCATAGAGTCGTTTCCATACATCATTCGGTACAAGCAAGGTAAGGAGAATGTAGTCGCCGATGAACTTTCTCGCAGGTAAGCCTTACTCTCCACATTTGATGCAAAATTGCTTGGTTTTGAAGCTTAAGACCACGAATTTTGTGAGGAATATCAAGCTTGTGAGAAAATCACCTCTGGTAAGTTCTTTAGGTTTGATGGATTCCTATTTCGAGAAAATAAGCTTTGCGTGCCCAACTGTTCTATGAGGGAGTTATTAGTGCGGGAATCACATGGTGGGGGATTAATGGGACATTTTGGAGTTGCAAAGACTTTAGCTATTTTGCACGGCCACTTCTATTGGCCTCACATGAAACGAGATGTCGAACGGATTTGTGGTAGATGTGTCACATGTAGGCAAGCTAAATCCAAAGTACAGCCCAACGGTTTGTATACTCCTTTACCAATTCCTAGTTAGCCTTGGATTGATATTTCAATGGATTTTGAGTTTGGATTGCCTAGGACTAAACGTGGAAGAGATTCCATTTTTATGGTCATGGATAGATTTTCTAAAATGGCATATTTTATTCCATGTCACAAAACGGATGATGCTTCGCATGTTGCTGATTTGTTCTTTAGAGAGATTGTGAGATTACATGGCATGCCTAGGACAATTCTTTCGGATAGAGATGCTAAGTTCTTGAGCTATTTTTGGAAGACTTTGTGGTGTAAGCTAGGTACTAAGCTATTGTTTTCCACTACTTGTCATCCACAAACTGATGGTCAAACTGAAGTAGTAAATAGGACTTTGTCTACTCTATTAAGGGCAATCATTAGAAAGAACATCAAAACATGGGAGGAATGTTTACCACATGTTGAGTTTGCATATAATAGAGCTGTTCGTTCTGCTACCAAATTTTCGCCATTTGAAATTGTATATGGGTTTAATCCTTTAACTCCATTGGACTTATCTCCTTTACCTTTGGCGGAGCATGTTAATCTAGATGGCAAAAAGAAAGCTGACTTTGTGAAGCAGATTCATGAGAAAGCAAGACTCAACATTGAGCGAAGAACGGAGCAATATGCCATACAAGCCAACAAGGGACGTCGCCAGCTAGTTTGTGAACCCGGAGATTGCGTTTGGTTGCTTATGAGAAAAGAAAGATTCCCGGCGAAAAGACGTTCCAAATTGCTCCCAAGAGGAGATGGTCCTTTCCAAGTCCTCGGGCGTATCATTGACAATGCCTACAAGCTAGATTTACCTGGTGAGTACAATGTAAGTGCCACTTTTAATGTTACTGGTTTGAGTCCTTT
>CM017321.1:30632480-30641347 GCA_006937295.1 Carpinus fangiana
TCATTTCAATGCATTTTAGTGACAAAAGTGTGTTGATTGTTGTTTGCAATTCGTTAAACGTCGACTTTCGCTGCAACCGGAGATACATCGGATGATTCGTCTTCGGACCAATATCCGTTGTGACCTCTAAACAGTGGTTGCGTTGGTTAGTTCGACAAGAATTTGTAGCAACAATAGGATATGCATATGGTTTTATCGATAGACAGAAATATGAACAATGCAATAGCAAATAGAATATGCCAAATAGCGTAATCGTTATTGAATATGAGCTAAGCATGTTTATTTGTTAATTAATTTATGGTGATGTGGATTAGGGACTGTAGTCGCTTTTATTTCTTTATTTTATTGCATTTTAAATTAGTTTTATTTTCTGCACGCCAACTGTTTGACATTGGAACTAGGATAAGATATGATTAGTTTAGCATTTTAAAATCAGTTTTTAACAAAACACGATTCTCTGTGGGTTCGACACTCGCACTTGCACATCCACTGTATTACAAACGACTCGTGCAATTGGCGAGTACAATTAAATTTGTACGATCAATACATCCACACTAGAAACAAAAGCAGACATCCCGCCAACCCTAGCGTACATCCACTCCTCAGGATCAGGTTTTAGACTTAGGTTTTTAAAGGGGTTTGGGGATTGTTTTGGACTATTTTATGGGCTTGGATATCTTTTGTCAAAACCAGGCTTTATCTGCTCTTTCGAAAAGATTTGTTTTATTCGGGGTATTACATAAAGCTTATCTTGAATTTGAACAAATATGAAAGTGTTAGTATATTGAGACTAATTCTTTTTCGTAACTCCCAACCCTCTCTATGACCCATAACCAATTTGTGAAAGGACAAAACACGACAAAGCCACTAAGCCTAAAAAGTTCACAATTAATAATTGAATAAAGTAAAACTTGTCGCATTCTAGGACAAGAGCCCTAATATGGGACTGCAACCAAAAAGTTTTAGGGCCACAACCAAAAAATTCCATGCCGACAACCACTAGCAATCCTTAGCAATAAAGTATATATAAATTTAAATTTGACAAAAAGCTTGGTAATGGGGGTTTCAACAATAAGCTTCCAATACAACAAAAAGCTTTATAAAACTACAGGAAAAGGTTTCCATTTCTTTGAACAAACAAAACCCATAAAAAATTCCAGAAAATACCTCTAGCCAGAACCCAAATTTCTTGGATCCTAGTCGAAATCCCAACTGGAGATCTGCGTCGGTGATCTGAGTGACACCGGACTAAGTGACGCTGGTTGGTTCTATATGGACGATGGGTGCGCCGGAGACTCTGTTGGGGGATGCTGGGTTTTTGTCGGCAAACGTTGGGTTTTCATCAGGGAAGGGCTGTTTGATAAGTGCTAAAATATTCATATTTTAGCCCTTAATTTACATTTTGTTAATTTCTTAGTCTTGTTATTTTATGCTATTTTATTTCTTTTTTTGTGTTTTCTGTCTTTTTTTGTGTTTCTTTAAAAGTTCCAAGCTTAAGGGCAAATTGGGAAGACCTAGAAGATGTGGTTAAGTTTAACCAAATAAAGGAAATGATTAAATAAAAATTTCTCTAATTGGAATCAAAATCGGATTGGATTCAAATTTGGATTCTAACCATGTCTTGGTATTTTGACCTGATGGGAATCAACAGGCATCATTAAAGGATCCATTGCATGTTCCAGTTGGGCCTATTACTAGAGCAAGATCCAAGATGATCAAAGAAGCAATTAGTGGGCTGATTCAAGAGATTTGGGCTGGTTCTAAAACGGAGCATTCAAACTTGGGCCCAAAGGAAGATGAAGGAGTAATAAATTTAATCCAAGCTATTGATGGGGCTGATCTTGCTTAATTGAGTATAATTTCCTTAGCAATGGCGTGGATTAATGGCTGATTAGAAGAATTGACTAATTGATTGACATCTCTATTTCAGATCTTTCCAATTCCATATCAAATTAATTGGCTGATTGATATATCTATTGAAGACATTCCTTAGGTGATTTCTTTCTTGGAGGAGCTGCTAATTTAAGACAAAATCAACCTTAATTTTAGGATTCTTTTATTTAGTCTTTTATTATTTTCCTTTAGTAATTTGTATTCCGTTCTCAACCATGCATTATAAATAGCATGGACTCATTGTAATGAAGGACATGAAATAAAATATTTTAAAAGGTGAGGTTTGCTTCCTCTATTGGTTCTTCAAAGAACTGCTGAACTTATCAAGGATTCTTCCTTGTGGCGTTCAAACTTTATACCTTCGGTTCATGATTCTTTCATAATCATTGGGTCAGGGTTTTACTTCTTTATACCTTTGGTTCGCGTTTCAATTATAAACGTTGGGTCAAGGTTTGCTATCAAATCTGAATTTTAGCTTTCTTGGGTCTATATTCCAATGTTGTTGTTGGGTCTCAACGGCATATCATTGAGGTTCGCATCATGACCAAAACTTTCAGCTAAAGTATTGGATTGAGGTCATTTCAGTGGCATTGGAAAGCTAATTCAAAATTATACAAATCATATCAACATAGAATTTTCCTCTTTCGGACGTGTGATATGCCAAAATCGCCTCGCAATCAATGAACGCAAATCTGGACGAATCTTATTCCAATTTGTACAAGGATTGTTTTCTAATTTGGCTAGAAGACAAAATTTTGAATTTTCTAGGATTATTAGGACTTCTAGGACTCTCCTAAGCCCTATAAATAGACCGCTAGAAAACACAACTCCAGACACAATTCCAGAGACAAATTAGACACAATCTTGGGGAGAGGAATTGGAGGTTACTTCTAGGAGCGGTCTTCCGTTCTTTATTTTCCCTTCCTTTTTAGTTTTATTTTAAGCATGTGTAACAAACTCTTTAGTGGGGCTAGATTGAAGCCTTAATCATGTTTATTTAATATTTCAATATTGGCACCTTTGTGATAATCATATTGTGATGCACATGGTATGGATTAGCTATTTAGGTCAATTTGGATGATCGAGTTATGGGCTTAATAGAGTAACAAAAGAATCTCCTCACGGGTTCTTGGCTTAATTAACATGGGGAACTAGGAGTATACACCCATGCCCTAGGCCACATGTGTTTGTTGATTTCCATATATTTATGCTTTCTTAAAGAACAACTTAGTATACATCTATGCTAAATCCTTTTAAGAAAGAAAAGAATTATAGTGTACACCCATGCCTAATTCATTGCTTAAGGAAATTTATAGCTTAATGAGTATACACCAATGCCCTTAGGTCGACAAACTTTAAGTGTTCATAATATGATTGAAGTTTTGGCATGTTGGTATATTAATTGAGCATGATTAGTGGTGGATATCAAAGCCCTACCTTTTAATTTATCCTTATTTCTTTTTCACAATATTAAGTTCATGACAATCTTGATAATTAATTAATTCTAAACAAAATTAACAATCCTCAAGGGAATGATCTCGTATTTTCTGCACTATACTATCGTTTGATCTTGTGTACTTGCAAGTTAAAACGTAAATTTATTCGCTTATTAATTTAGGTGGATATTTGCACAACATTGTCGCATGAGTCTAGGGGGTTCAACAAATTAAACCCCAAGTTTATCCAAAATACACCATTTTGAATAGGGTCAAAACGGTGTGTTTTAGATCATACCTGTGAAAAATAGTTTGGCATGGCCCTATCCAAAACAATGTGTTTCACCCTAATTAATGGCAGTTAAAAAAATTTAACGGCAGGGATTTTATTGTCTGAAGGAATATATTTTTGAAAAAAAAAAAAAAAAACTTAGGGAGTTATAATTTTGGAGGGTTAACGCATGGACTTATTATACATAAAGAACAATCAACAAAGGTTTTCAATAATGGTGCTTTAACGAGACCCAAAACCCTTAGTGTTAACCTAATCACGCTTTGAACTCCTAGAAAATAGAAGCCAAACACTAACCCTCAGGAGGCAGACGTACGCTAGGTTAGCTGGACGTATACCCCTGTCTCTAGTGCGGAAGTACGAGGGGGGACCACCGGACGTACACTCTTGATGTGCACCAAATGTTGCACATTCAATCCCCTTAACTGGCTATGTTAAATCCTTAGCATTGTAAGTTGTTTGATTTTGTGTTGTTTTTGTGTTTTCAGGTATTTAATAAAGATACAAGAAAAACCATTGATTTTGGGCATAAATTACAATTTGAGAAGACCTAGAAGATATGATTAAGCTTAACCAATAATAATAGAGGACATATATGATGTGGTTAAGTTTAATCAAATCAAGAAAAGGATAAAATCGAAATTTCTTCAATTGGAGTCAAAATCGGATAGGATAGAATTTCAGATTCTGAACACATCTCAGTATTTTGGCAATAACTTTTAGCTCAAATATCGAATTAAGGTGATTCTAGTGGCATTGGAAAGCTAATTCAAAATTCTACAACTAACGTATACGAGTTAAGGGGATTGAATGTGCAACATTCGGCACTCATCACACCCTCAAACTTACGTATTGCTAGTCCCTTAGCAATACAAAACAGGAAATAAAATTGAAAAACAAAAAGATAAATCCATCTTTCGTGGGATGTACGATTACATTTGATGTGAACCCCGTCAAGAATAACGAGACCCAACAACAAAAGGGAACCCAAGATCGTTCTATGGACAGATTCGAATGGAAGACCTCGACCAGTTGTTTATGACAAACAAGAACCTCGGTATAAGGAAGACGCCACAAACGGTGGTGGAATTTCCGTTTGATAAGTCGAGATGAACGCCATAGGAAATCCCGATAAGTTCAAGTAGTTCTTCAAAGAACCAAAGAGAATAAACCTCACAAGTTTTATGAATAATCAATTTCTGCCTCCATAGGAGTACAAAGAGTATTTAAATAGGTACTATAAAATAAAACCTAACCCTAATTTGACTGACTTTGGGCTAAGCCCATTATCTAATCATAAAATATCTCCAACCCTAGATAAGATGACTTTGGGCCAAGCCCATTACAATAACACATAAAATATAGATAAAACGTCCATTTAAATATAAATAACCTAATTAACTAATAGGACCCAAATATAATTAAAATTCTGGACGCCTAAAGTAGCCATGCAATCCGATCCATCTAGAATAGACTCAAAATATTTCTTGCCAATTCTTAGCCTTGACCGGATCCTTCTAGAACTTGAATCAAGGTGACGATTCTTTGTTGCCCACGTGGATCATGCTCAATGGGCCTCCACGAATTTGCTTGAGTCCATAACTCTTGAATGAGTCCGTTGAGTACATCCTTGAACTTCTTTGCTCGTGCCCTCATAACCGGCCCAATTGGTACTTGAATGAGATCCTTCGAAGTGCTGCCTTGATCTCCATCATTCCCCTCCTCTTGAAAAGGATTTGCCCTCAAATCATCATCTACATCAAAAGGACTCAAATCAGTAACATTAAAAGTGGCACCTACATTGTACTCACCAGGTAAATCTAGCTTGTAAGCGTTGTCATTGATACGCTCGAGGACTTGGAATGGACCATCTCCTCTTGGGAGCAATTTGGAACGTCTTTTGGCCGGGAATCTTTCTTTTCTCACATGCAGCCAAACCCAAACTTCGGGCTCAAAAACCAGCTGGCGACGTCCCTTGTTGGCTTGTGTGGCATAGTGCTCCGTTCTTCGTGATGGTTTTCCAAGAATGATACCCACAAACATTTTCATCATTATTATGTCATTCAAAAGAATAAAGTGTCACAAAAATAATTGTTTTCATTCATTAGCAAGCTTAAAGTGATAAACTCCATCTTCAAAATTCCAAGAAATTCTCAAGTCAAATCACTTACAAATGGCTGATTGAGATACAACAAATTTCAATTAGTGCAAAGTGAACTAACACACAATCATGAGGCTTCAAAATAATTCCAACATAAATGAATCAACATCTTAGAATTTATTGAACTTCCTATCAGATGAAACAACCAAGGTATACACTTTTTTTTTTTTTTTTCTATAGGCTTTAGAATGCTTAGCTCCCTTAAGCTTTCTTGTTGACCCTTGTATCGAGTGTTGGGCCAATGACTCCCAAAGCAAATGGCTTTAGGGCACTAGGTGTAAAGACACCTCTAAGGACTTACTAACTGGAGTAAAAAAGGCTATGAAGTTAAGCTAGCCATATTATTAATCAAACCAAACTTCTCACTTTTTGACGCGAACACTCATTGCTTAATGAGGCAAGAGGTCCGGTTACTCGGTGAAGAACTCAACTTGAAATTTTTTTTTTAAGACATACATATATATATATATATATATATATTACCATACCAAGGTTATTAATCCAATATGTCACCCAACAGAATTCAAAACATTGAAAACATAATTGATCTCAAATTTCATACCTCAAAAGCATGTGCTANTATTTCTTGCCAATTCTTAGCCTTGACCGGATCCTTCTAGAACTTGAATCAAGGTGACGATTCTTTGTTGCCCACGTGGATCATGCTCAATGGGCCTCCATGAATTTGCTTGAGCCCATAACTCTTGAATGAGTCCGTTGAGTACATCCTTGAACTTCTTTGCTCGTGCCCACGTGGATCATGCTCAATGGGCAATTGGTACTTGAACGATGATGTGAACCCCGTCAAGAATAACGAGACCCAACAACGAAAGGGAACCCAAGATCGTTCTATGGACAGATTCTAGTGGAAGACCTCGACCCGTTGTTTTTGACAAACAAGAACCTCGGTATAAGGAAGACGCCACAAACGGTGGTGGAATTTCCGTTTGATAAGTTAAGATGAACGCCACGGGAAATCCCGATAAGTTCAAGTAGTTATTCAAAGAAACAAAGAGAATAAACCTCACAAGTTTTATGAAAAATCAAAATCTGTTCTCCATAGGAGTACAAAGAGTATTTAAATAGGTACTGTAAAATAAAAGCTAACTCTAATTTGACTAACTTTGGGCTAAGCCCATATTCTAATCATAAAATATCTCTAACCCCAGATAATATGACTTTGGGCCAAGCCCATTACAATAATACTTAAAATATAGATAAAACATCCATTTAAATATAAATAACCTAATTAACTAATAAGACCAAAAATATAATTAAAATTCTGGACGCCTAAAGTAGCCATGCAATCCGATCCTTCTAGAATAGACTCAAAATATTTCTTGCCAATTCTTAGCCTTGACCGGATCCTTCTACAACTTGAATCAAGGTGACGATTCTTTGTTGCCCACGTGGATCACGCTCAATGGGCCTCTTGAGTCCATAACTCTTGAATGAGTCCGTTGAGTACATCCTTGAGCTTCTTTGCTCGTGCCCTCGTAACCGGCCCAATTGGTACTTGAAAGAGATCCTTCGAAGTGGTGCCTTGATCTCCATCACTTCAATTCTAAAAAGACCGCAGCGAAGATTCTTCAAAGTGGATTCTATTGGCCCTCCATCTTTCGTGATGCCCATACTTACTATTCAGCCTGTGAGAGATGCTAGAAGTTGGGGAGCATTGGAAGATGGAATATGATGCCGTTGATCCTGATCCTTATTGTTTAACTTTTTTATGTTTGGGGCATTGTCTTCATGAGACCCTTCCCTAATTCTTATGGGTACCTTTTCATCCTTGTTGCAGTTGACTATGTTTCGAAATGGGTAGAAGCCATTGTTTGTAAGTCTAACGATAATAGAGTTGTGCTTCAGTTTTTGAAAGAAAATGTGTTTGCACATTTTCTACTCATGGAGCCATCTAGATCGAGGATCTCAAGAACGGAAGTACTCTCAAAGTCAATGGACAGTGGCTGAAGCCATTCCAGGAATTGGATATTCCACACATTAAGGAATTGCCCTAGGAAGACCCGACTTCAACCAACTGACCATTTGTTGTGGAAAGTCTGGCTGAAGACTGTAAACTTAGCGCTTATGGGAAGCTCCCCTCTATCCTTTTATTTCCTTTTAGTTATTTTTGTTTTAGTTGTAATTGTGAATGTTTTTTGTTTTTTTCAGGATGGGTGTTTTCACAAGTATGTTTGGGGGAGGACATCTCTCGACTCACTTCGGTTCTCTTCACCTCTTGGTATTATATTTTTGCCCACATTGAGGATAATGTGTGATTCATGTTTGGGGATAATGTGTGATCCATTTTTTTATTTTAATGTTTTCTTTCAATTTTTTTCATTTTAGTTAGTTGTTTTTCTTTTTAATTGTGCGATGTTGTTGTCAAGACTGAGTTGTAAACTGTGACTGTGGTTTGCATTTCATTGGTTTGCTTAAAGGGTTGAACTCTTCATTATCTTTTGACTTAATTTTTGGTAATTGAGATTGTATGTGTTTTTCTTTTTTTAGCACATTTGCATGTTTTTTGTGAGGTATAATGTAGTATTTAATATTTTGTGGCTAAATGGCTAGATTCATTTTCCTATTTAATATCCTAGAAACTCAACAAATTCACACCCTTTAATGGTCAAACCTTGCTGGAAAAGCATCCTCATTAACCTCATCAATTGCTTTGATGACATGGACTAAACCTTGATTATTATTTGAGCCCATCTTGGTCTTTTTAGAGTCAACCGCATTTTCTTGGATAAGCCCATTTAGTGCTTCCTTGAAACGTTTGGCTCTAAGTCTTGTAATTGGGCCACTAGGAAGTGACAAAGGGTCTTGTGCAAATTTAGCTCCATTCCCATGTGTATGATTAGCATGTCCAGCTCCTTGGTTTGCATCAATTCCTTCCTTTGAGTCGTTGTTTCCATAATATTTTCCTTCCGTTGGCAATGTTTAAATTCTACAAGTTGAATTTTTTATCATGTTTGTTAGTTCAATAAAGAACTGAAAAGGGGAAGCTACGAGTGGAAAAAGGCAAGAGAGTGTGAGACTAATATCGAAAACAAAGCCAATTTAAGAGTGAAACACGAGTATGAGT
>CM017321.1:30645570-30665345 GCA_006937295.1 Carpinus fangiana
GAGCAAGTTGAGCCCCCGCCAATTTCAAATTGGCCCAATGACAAGGATGTGAGTACTGAAGCTCACTCCTTCATCACAATCCCTCTCGAGACACAACAAGTTCCATATTTCCTATGTCTCGAGGAACCATCTTATGTAGCAATCTTTAAGGATTCACGAACCAAAGATCACAAATCTAGAAATCGTGGTCCTAAAAGAATTTTTCAAAAGAAGTTTTTAGACTACATAAGATAGCAGAACATCATTCCAGAGGGATATCCAATTCTTAAGAAGAAAGGATGGAAGGGATTGATTGGACACCCATACGAGCGGGAAGGTGCGGTATGTTTTCTTTTTTTATTTTCCGCACTTTAATTTTTGTCATTTTCTTTTTGTTTTATTTTATTTTGTTTCTAACAGCAATTAACCCTTTGATGTTTGATCTTTGAGAAAAATATTGCTGTTAGTTTTTGACAGGTGTTTTGATGTTTAAGTTCGGGGGACGCTTTGGACTTTGCACATCTCGGTTCCTCATCCCACTGCAATGTATTTCTTGTCACATTGGGGACAATGTGTCATTTAAGTTTAGGGGTGTGGACAAACACTATGTCGGTTTGTTTTGTTTTTGCTTGTATATGTTTGTTTTTGTCTGTATATAAAATTTTTTCTTTTTGATGTTATGTTGTTGATTGGGCACAATTTACATCGTAACTATGGATTGCATGTCATTGGTGTGTTTAACTTATTTGAACATGGCATATCATTAGGAATCCCAGTATTTGATTCATGTATTGAATTAGAGAGACTCCACTTGTTTGATCGATATTTCACATGCACACTAGCATTATGGTCTGTGGGGTATGAGATTTGACTTTGAAGTGTGTATCTTAAGATTTATAGGTTTGCGACGTGATGATGAAAAGCTTGGCAGTTAATAAAAAAAAAAAAAAAAATTAGAATAAGTTGAGTTTTCATTGAGTAACCGGACCTCTTACCTGGCCAAGCATTGAGTGTTCACGTCAAAAGATGAGAAACTCCAAATTGTATGGCTAGTTTAGGCTCCGTAACTCTTTTGACTTGAGTAATTAAGCCCTAGGGATGTCTCTACATCTAGTGCCCTAAAGCCGTCTGGCTTGGGAGCCACTGGCCCAACGCTCCTTACATAGGTCATTGGAAGCTTAAGGGAGTCAAGCATTGCACAACCTACACAAAAAAATTGCATCTTTCAATTCAAGCCTTGGTTAATTTATCACATTATTTTCCTTTGAATTTTGGGATACACGTCTTTGGAGGATGATTGAAACCCCATGATTTTATTGTTAGTTCACTTTGCACTCTATGAAGCACGTGTTGTCTCAATTTTCCAACCTTGAGTGAAATGATGTTTGGATGCCTGGATGATGTGGTTCGTATGTTTAACATGTTAAATTTGCTAATGATGAGTGAACCATGTGTATGTGTGAAGGGCTTTGTCCATTAATAACATAGTACCAAATAATTGTTTGTGGGTGTCATTCTTGGAAAACCCTCACGAGACTTCACTCGTCCACTAGGGAATTCCTAGGGGTTTAAAAGGCTTGTTGTATACGCTAAATGCAATCGTTTCTCCCACGAAAGCGGATTTATGTTTTTTGTTTTTATTTGTGTTTTCATTTTTGTTTTGCTAAGGGACTAGCAAAATGTAAGTTTGAGGGTATTTGATGAGTGCCTAAAAGTGCTTATTTTAACCCCTTAATTTATATTCGTTAGGCTCTTAGTATTGTTAATTTCTAATGTTTTGGTTAGTTTTGGTGTTTCAGTGTTTTGCAGGTTGTTAAGTTGCATTTGGGGCTAATGCCATCAACTCTGGGGCTTAAGACAGTTCGGGGAGCTTTTACAGTAAATTTGAGTCGAGCGATAATTCGCACCCGACGAGTCCCACCAAAACGGTTATATCTGGAGTTGTAGAACTCCGATTGGGGTGATCTTGGTGTCTTTGGAAAGCTAACTCAAAGATCTACAACTTTGTATTTCACATGTGAGGGCTAATTCTGAAGGCAGTGCATTCGAACGCACGTTTTATGTTCGAACGTATTTGTGCCCATCAAATGCCGAAATTCATGCACGAGTGCGATCGAACGCACCTAGTACGATCGAACACACCTTATCTGACCTGGCAGCGCTGAAACCCTAAATTTAGCCTATAAATATCTCCCTTTCTCTTGTAAACAAACCTGACGTTTGGAAAACGCTTGGAGGCGCCCCTTGTGGCCTAAATCCTCCCCGTTCATCACTGTAAAACCCTCTAAACGTCATTTTATCATTTATTTTATTTAATGCTTTTAGTTGTTTTAATTTAGTCTCTTATTTTCCCTCACTATGGATTTGTTTATGTATATTCATGTTTAGTTTACATTTTCTGTCATTTAATTTAACGTTTGTTCGATTCAATCACAATCTCGTGACAAGATTGTGATTGGTTGTTGTTTATAGATCGTTTATTGTCCAATATGCGTTGTGATTTATCCGGGCTACATCGGATAGTTTAAGCGAGTCCAATATCCGTTGTCGTCAACGACACATCGGATGATTCGATCTCGGCTCAACATCTGTTGCAACCGTTTATGGGTTAATACATCGCATGATTCGACTAGATTTTGGAAAGGCAAAAGAACATGCGTCGAGCTAGGCCGTACAACGGGTGTGTGGACTATCGTGAGAATAGGACATACATTTTAGCCTAATTGTTTGATGGATGTGTGGATTAGCATGTTTATATGTTGATTAAATTGTGGTGAGGTAGATTAGGGACCTTAGCGTTTTTTATTTATTTATTTTATTGCATTTAATTTAGTTTATTTTAATGCACATCAACTATTTGATTTTGGGACTAGGTTAAGATAGGATTAGTTTAAGTGATTTAAAATTGATTTTTAACGAAACACGATTCTCTGTGGATTCGACACTCGCACTTGCGCATCCACTTTATTACAAACGACTCGTGCAATTGGCGAGTACAATTAAATTTGTACACATCAGTGAAGAAGCCTCAGTGCTCACTTCCTTGCCTTTTTCCTGATGTAGATCCTGTGGGGCCTCAATTTGCTCTTCCTTTTGCTCCTCCTTCTTCTCTTCCACGTGGTTTTCGACCACTTCTTCACTCCTCAGTATGGTGATAGCTTGCTCAGGATAAGTACTCTCATCTACCATGTAGTGTTAATCAGAATTGGCCACTGGCTGACTTTGAAGCTCTTCTTCCTCTCTATTGATGATATCAGCTATTAGTTCTACCTGAGCCTCTAGCTTGGCAATTGACTGAGAGTGCAAATTTACTGTCTGAGACATCTCGCCAAACTTGTTGTTAAACTCACCCAACTTGCCGTTCATCTCATCCATTGTGTTCAGCCTGCCGTTAATCTCACCCATCATGTTTAGCATTCGATCTTCAAAATTAGATTCTACCCGGGGCGGTGGAGCGGCCTGGTATTGCTGCTGTGGAGTTGCATGATATTGAAGGGAACATGATTGATCATTGTACTGCGAATATGATTGATGGTGCAGTTCATGACCTTGTGGAGCATACTTTCCATGATCTTGAGCGTGCCACAAGAGGTTAGACTGGTTGCTCTATGTCAGGTTATCAAAATAAAGGTCATTCCCCGGTCTAAAGAATGGTCTGTTCATATGCTCATAAGAATAATTAGAAAATTGTCCCGCAGTAGGACAATCTCTAACATGATTATAAGGACTATTGCAATATGAACATGGTCCATGGGGTGTTGGAATGCTTCCCCACATGAACTAAACTAATCAAAATAAAATAATAAAATAAAATAAAAATAAAAATAAAAATAAAAACTCACAAACGGCTTGCAAGTGTTCTTGAATGAGGATGCAGCAGAGTCTGTCTAGAGAACGAACGATCGCACTTCAGGGTGCGTTCGATCGCATTGCCGAAGAGAGGAATGAAGGCAGGGGCTGAGGTTCGATCGCAGAACCTTGTTGCTTGCTTGCAGTCCTGCGCTCGATCGCACACGGGTGGCGATCGAGCGTAGTCACCGAGATTGGCACCTGTGAACTGATCGAGAACTTGAACAGAAATATTAAAATTCAAAAACATAAATTAACGAAAAGAAAACAAAATAAAAATTAAGCTAAACTTAACCCTTAAAACTTAATAACAAAACCGTTAACAGTCCCCGGCAACGGCGCCAAAAATTGATGTGGTAAATTTGTGACCAAATTTATCAATAATAAAATTATCACTCGCAATAGAACGAATCCCGTAGGATAGGGCTATATTGAGGGTGTCGAACCTCAAGGACTGCAGGGGTTTCGTTATTAAATTCGAAAGACTAAATTTAACTTAATTAATTAAAAGAGAGTTGATTGTTTGTGAATTTGAAGTGCATGAAATAAATGCAAAATTAAAAGTAATAATATCAGAGAGAGAGAAGTAAGGTACCGACTTCACCACAATCCGCACAACAATGGTAACCATATTTAATTCCAGAAACTCAAAATATACGTGTTATAAAAGAACAAGAAAATACAATATCAAGGGATAAGGATAATCTATCTTCGGTGTGCACGGATCGTCCACCTACCACTAAGATGTGGCACGACCCGTCTTCCCTAGGCATAAACTATAAAATCCCTTAATACTTTCATACAATCAATGGAATAGCATAACCCATCTTCGGTTGGCACGGATCGTCTACCTAAATTAGACTAAACTAGGGTGTAGTACGACCCGTCTTCCCTAGGCATGGCCTATCTTAATCCTATTAATCATATGTCTATTAAAACCCATTGCATAACCATCAATCTTATAATCACAGAAAATAAGGTTGATTTGAGTTAAATATAGGCAAAATAATTTCTAAGACAAGAATAGAATTTCTCAAATATTGGTTTTCAATTGAATAACAATTGCATTGTATATTAAGAACAGAAATCTAGAGTTGCAATCCTCACAGTTATGCAATCAACATACATAAATTGAATTAAATAAAATCAAATACAATCACCATTGTGCTTGGAAAGGGTTACATCGGTACCCCACAAATGGGTTTTAGCCGCTCATGATCTTCTAAGCTCCACAGACAAGTTATGAATTCTACTATAGGAAACGGTTCTCTTTTACAATGTTTAAGAGCCTATTTATAGGGACTAGAAAACCCTAGAAACCCTAAAACCATAATTACAGTCGTAGGTCAGTCTCCCAGTCCAATTGGGAGACTGAAAATCGAGTTCAGCTGTCAAAAAGGTGATTTTCGTGTTCTGCACGCCCGAGTGTGATCGATCACAGGCTTTGGGCGATCACTCACAATGCGATCGTTCACTTGTGCAGCTATGATCGTTCAGAATGCGATCGTTCACAGGTGCAGCTGTGATCGTTCACAGCTACAAAATGATGCCAACTTGTCCATTTTGGCCCGATTTCCAATGGAACTCTCGCATTTGACCTGAAACACAAAAACAACGCAAAATCAAACAAATAACAACGCTAAGGAATTAACATATGTGAGTTAAGGGGTTGAATGTGCAACATTCAGCGCTTATCAATGGGTAAATTAACTAATCACATGGGTGAGAGAGATAAGGAAAAGCTCCCAAGCCAGCCCATGCTCAATCCTAAAGTGTTTACGATTGGAAATTCTTCAAATCCGGCGCACGGGCAGGAGCATGTGAGGCAATTGTCACACTGAGGTCAGGGAGACAAGTGGACAATTAGTTGGTGGAGCTAGAAGCAGACCCTACTGGGCAAGAAGAGGAAGAGAGTGGCAACAAGGAGGAAGTGACTTATCTTGAGAGATTACAAGTGCCCATGAAAGGAAGGAAGTTCGAGGACATTCTGGAGGTGTTCAAGCAGGTCCAAATCACTATCCCTTTTTTGGACGCCATCCAACAAGTACCTTCATATGGCAAGTTTTGAAGGACTTGATTACAGTGAAGAGGAAGACAAATGTTCCAAAGAAGGCATTCCTGACCAAGCAGGTTAGTTCAGTCCTGCAATGCAAGTTACCCCTCAAGTACAAGGACCCTGGCTGTCCTACTATTACTTGCATGATAGGAGTAAGCTAGATTGAGAGGGCATTATTGGATTTGGGAGCAAGTGTAAATTTGTGGCCCTACTCAGTCTATGTGCAATTGGGCCTAGAAGAGTTTAAGCCATCATCCATGACACTGCAATTGGCTAACAGGTTAGTGGAGGTTCCACAGGGAATAGTTGAGGATGTGCTTGACACGGAGCCGGTTTAAAACTTAGGGAGTCAAATACCGGTAATCTTAGGGTGACCATTTTTAGTTACGGAAAACGCTCTGATCAATTGTAGGACGGGGGTGATGAAGATTTCCTTTGAAAATATGATAGTGGAGTTAAATATTTTCCATATTAGAACGCAACCATTGGAATATGATGAAGTGCAATAGTTATGCTTGATAGAGGAGATTATGGAGGAAGTTGTTGAAGAATCAAGCATAGAGGACCCCCTAGAGGCATGTTTTGCTCAGTTCGAATAAGATTTGGATTTGGATAAGTTGATTGAGCAAGCAGATGGAATTTTGGAGACTGCTCCTCTGGTGAGCAGTGAGAAAGAGGAGACAGTAGTTCCTGATCCCCCCAAGAAGGAACTTAAGCCTTTACCGGACAATCTTAAGTATAAGTTCCTAGGTCTAGCAAATTCTTTTTTGGTGATTATAGCATCAAATTTGGTTGATGCTTAAAAGCAGCAATTATTGGACCTTTCAAGAGAGAACAAGGAAGCTATCGGCTGGACCACTGAGGATATCAAGGGGATTAGCTCCTCGGTGGTGATGCACAAGATACATTTGGAGGAGAATGCCAAGCCATCGAGTGAGCCACAAAGAAGGCTCAACCTAGCTATGCAAGAGGTTGTGAAGGTTGAAGTGATAAAGTTGTTGGATGCAGGGATCATTTATGCAATCTCTGATAGTAAGTGGGTGAGCCCGATTCATGTGCCAAAGCGAGCTAGATTAACGATAGTAAAGAATAAGGATGACGAGTTGGTGCCAACTCGTATTCAGTCAGGATGGAGAATATGCATAGACTACCGTAAGTTGAATGCTACCACCAGGAAGGATCATTTTCCACTCCCATTTATTGATCAGATGGAGGAGCGCTTGGCTGGGCACAATTACTATTGCTTCTTGGATGGTTATTCTGGATATAACTAGGTCCATGTGGACCCCGAAGATTAGGAGAAGACGATGTTTACCTATCCTTTTGGGACATTCGCCTACCGTCGCATGCCCTTTGGGTTGTGCAATGCACCCGCTACTTTTCGATGGTGCATGATTAGCATATTCTGTGACATGGTAGAGCGACTCTTAGAGATTTTCATGGACGACTTCTCTGTCTTCAGTTCATCATTTGAGGAGTGTTTGCTGATGAATGCAAAATATTGTATATTTGAGCCCCTTAACTTATATTTGTAAAGCTCTTAGATTTGTTATTTTCTAATGTTTTTGGTAGTTTTAGTGTTTTAGTGTGCAGCTGTCATTAGCAGAAAAATGCGGTTTGAAGGTCCTTGTCAGTGCGATCGAGCGCATTTGCGATCGAGCCCGAGAGGCCACGATCGAGCGCAGACCATGTCAGATCTGTGATGACCCCAATGGGCAAATCAATTAACTATTAATTGATCCCATGGCGCGCCATCCCAGCCTTGTCCCTCGCAGAACAAGACCTCTGGGAATTCACTTTCCTCATTGTAACGAGAAAACTGCAGTGGAAGACTTTACCAAGACTATTGGAATAGAGACAGTAAATGAAACATCACATAGCAAATACCAGAGATAAATACTACGTCACCATAATGTCATAGATCATCGTCAAATGTACTAGTCGCCAAACCATCATCAGAAAAATAGATACAACCCAGAATAACAAAATATCAACATAGTTTACAAAAGATCATCGGATCAAAGTCGAGACTTAAGCTTGAGAAGAGCTAATGAAATCAAAATCTTTGTCATGTTTGCACGAGCAGATCCTCCAGTCTCCCACATCGCACACAGCCAAACATGATCCATATCTTCAAAGTTCACATGGATCAAGTCCTGAGCTAGCACCCAAGTTTGCTCCGACGGCATCCTCTTCTAAAGTGACTAAATCGTATAACAATCGTAATGGGAGACAGAACATAAAGGAAAAGGGTAAGTCTAAGACTTAGTGATTTTGAACACAGATAATACTCATGCTAGTTTAGTAATGAACTCGGATGTTTAATAAGCAAAAGCAATTCCATCATGACAGCTTACATTATATGTGATATATGTATATAATATGTGGTATATGCATATGATGTAAACAACAGTCATAGTTCAACAGTATGGTTTACCCGAGATATTATCCCTTCTTAGCAGGGTTGGCACTGTCCCGAGGGACCTATAGTACAATGCCAGTGCCCCAGCCATTGCACAACATACAGTATGTAACATTAGTGGCACGATCGAGTCCGACCCCGAGTGGCTCACACCAACTAATGACGTCCGTCCTATAGTGACCAAACCATTGGGAATGGATGCACCCTAGTCACGAAACCAATGGATCCAAAGCCCTCATATAACACACACATTTGGCCATAAAACTAACATGTATAGTAAGCCCATAGCCATCACTACCACACGTACCGGTGTGCCATGTCAGACGATGCAAATTATCTTGTCTGTATTTTACATGCATGTCATTTTACGAGTCTCACTTGGTTAACATGTTCAGCACAACGTTTTTCTCAAAATGCCAGAGTTCATTTGCAATAAGTATAAACTATGAGAGTTGTAAGATATTCATGTTTTCTCGGTACACAAAATAGACCTGCAATGCATGAAAAATAACAATGAGCATTATGTGAGTTAAAACTCACCTGGATCGAAAAGCATCTCTGAATACTCCGAAAGATCCGGGTTCTCCAAATATGTGGAAAACCTTCTATTAGTCCTAATTCCAACTCTAAAGTAAGGAAAACAGGGACGACTGGTGAAAATTGGGTTTCCCTGTCACACATTGACCATACATCTAGGCTCGGGGCCGTACGTCCACCATGTCACGATGGGTCGTACGTCCGCTCTGAGGGTCTTTAGGGAGAACCTTATTTTCTCTCCACTGTCTACCTATTCTTCGACTCCTAGGGCAACTAGAAACACCCTAAAGCCTCCTAGCCTAGATTACCATCTCCATGCAATGTAACAACGCTAAGCTAACAAAAATGATAACTCAAACGAGATTCAAAGCGTATCTAAGTTAACAACTACAACTAAACAGAAAACGAGTAGCATAACGACGTATTTAAAAAGCTAAGGATTGAACGTTACCTCATTGAAACAAAACCACAAGAGTTTCGCCTCATGAACATTTTGAAACGTACGAACACCCCAACTCACTCACAAAGCACACTCAAAACACCTGGGAACACTCTTGCAGCCTGGGGGCGTCTGAAACTTGTGCAAAACACGAAGGGGGTAGGGGTGTATTTCTAGGTCCAAAAAATAACGAAAGTCCGGCCAAGGGGCTTACGTCCGGTGGTTCTTGTCCAGCGGTTCAAAGGCTGGCTCGTACGTCCAGGTATTAACCAGAGGGTATTCCAAAAAGTAGCATACGTATGGTACTTTTGGTGTATGTCTGCTGTACGATTTGAAGAGCGTAAGTCCGATTGTCCCCCCCCTCGCGTACATCCGCACTACAGATAGTAGCGTACGTCCGTCAGACCTAGCATACGTCCGCCCAAAAGTTCAATTTGCCCCTCTAGTATCCTTAGTGACCCAAAGCCCAAATCAACTTTCCTAACTAAGCTACTTAAGCCTAGTTAACAATTTGGGTCACTACACCTCTATCTTAACCTAGTTCTGAAGTTCGTAGATTGTGTCGTGCAAAAAATGTAAACTAACCTAAATGATTTTTTTTTTAAAACAATAATGGAAAAACACTAAGGTCTCATAATCCGCCTTGCCAAATCAAACACTACACTCCCATTTTACGCATACACGATGATTAAAAGCATTTTAAAACAAATTTCAAATGTCATGAACATGCATGTAAAATCATTCGATGAATTCATCCGTTTAAAGGATCACAACGAGTACTTCGTTGAGATCAAATCATCCACCATATCCGTAGATCCGAATGTATATTAGTCTCAATCCAATCACTCAATGTACCCCCAGACGAAAGACACCGAATATTGAACTATGCAAGAAATAAAAAACGAGCGCTCAATCACACAAAGTAAATCAAGCAATTGGGTGGACTTCAAACAATCAATTGATTAAACATCAAATTGTAGCATAAAAGGACTAGAGTATACATGTATATCAATGACGAGGCTTCATCTTCAACCTTAGTTGAAGGTTCAGCCTCTCATGACAACAAAAGACAAAAAAAATATCAATTGAAATCATTGAGAAATGTAAACTTACAAAGAAAAGCGGAGTTCCATGCTCCAAAAACCAAGAAAAACTTAAAAACGACCAAGAACGGCGCCCCTAGCGCGTCTCTATCCATTCACAATATAAAAACATGATATTTATAAGCTAATTTTAGGGTTTCAGCACTGGCAGGTTGGCCGAGTGCGCTCGATCGTACTCTAGGTGCCCTCGATTGCACTCGAGCATGACTTTGCTCTTGCGATGGTCACAAGTGCGCTTGATCGCACTATATGTGCGCTCGTCGAATGACACCAAGATCACTCCAATCGGAGTTCTACAACTTTAGATATGGCCGTTTTGGTGGGACTAGTCGGGTTCGAATCATCGCTCAACTCAAATTTGCTTCCAATGCTCCCCGAACTGTCTTAAGCCCCATAATTAATGGAATTAGCCCCAGACGTACCTTAACAACCTGCAAAACACTAAAACACCAAAACTAACCAAGAACATTAGAAAATAACAAAACTAAAGGTTTAAGAAATACAAGTTAAGGGGTCCAAGTATGCAATATTTGGCACTCATCAAATCAAAACAAAAAACATAAGTCCTCTGTCGTGGGAGAGACAATTGCATTTAGCATATGCAACAAGCCTTTTAAACCCCTAGGTATCCCTAATGGACGAGTGAAGTCTCGTGAGGGTTTATGATGCAGATCAGAAGGCAGTTCAAAGCCTCTCTATTTCTGCAATCGATCGCACGATCGAGCGTACTCCAGCGAACGATCGCACCCACGCCAGCGAACGACCGCATAACTGGCGTCTAAAGGCCCAACGCTACTGAGTAAGCGACCGATGGCAGGGTTCGTGCGCCTTGATCGATCGCCCATCTGCGAACGATCGCACTCGTCCCTGCGATCGATCGCACATGGGAATCTATGTTATATTTTTGCGTTTTTGCTTATTAAACCAATGTTATTTAATTGTTTTAGTAGTGTTATGGCTTTCGGAGTCTTTATTTCGTATTTTTATCAGGTTTAGGGTTATGAGGGTTATTTATGTAATCTTTTTAATAGGTTTAGGGTTTGTGGCTATAAATATATGCTTATAGCTCCCAAACAATTCAATTTTGATTATTTATCAGTGTACATTAAATAAGAACCTCAGAGTTGAGTTTTCTTCCCCTTTTTTCCCTTAAAATCGTAGATAGACTCTAAATTTTGAGAAGAGTTCTTAGATCATCGATAGACTCTGATCTAGAATTACCTATCCGCTGCTTGTGTGTTGATCTTGGCTGCAGCCCACTAAGTCGCGCTGCATCAGTTGGTATCAGAGCTCAGTCACTTTCCATGAATGGGGGAGGAGCAACTGCTTTGTAGACATGTACGAGATGTACGCACACACGAAGACAGCACGTGAGGAGCAGCCGGCAATTCGTTTGCGGCACATGGATCGTGGGCCGAACGGTTGTCGTCGCCAACCAAAACTGCAATTCGTGGTGGCGGAAGGCAAAATTAAAGCTGAAACCCGGTAATACAAGGAGGATCAATTTCGGGTATTGGAGGATCGACGTGAAGCCTAGCCTACCCAAATATCAGACTTGTATCGTCACAACGAGAATGGATCCAGAAACCCTTCTGCGGAGTGCCGAACGCACGGAAGTCAGCACCATGCGCAAGCTCATGCCACTCGGTGGGTGGACGGGTTCGAACTCAAGATTCCAGAATTCCCAGGGGTGTTACAACCTTCAGAATTTTGGTATTGGATGTTGGCTGTTGAAGAGCTCTTTGAAGTCAACGGAGTGGCCGACGCACAACGAGTCCCTTTGGTAGCACTCACATTCTGGGGAGTAGTTGCTTCGTGGTGGCAACATTTGAAACAACGTAGGAGGCGACAAGGCAAATTGAAGATCAATAGTTGGGAGCAACTATTGAAAAAGATGATAGACGCTTTCGTGCCCCAAGATGATACCATGGGCCAACAACCCCAAAATTGGAGACAAGGGTGTATGGCTGTGACGATAAAATATGAAAATTTCGACAAAAAGAAGGTATTTCGGGAAACACGGAGTGATACGAGGAGTCCACAACAGGCCAATTGGGCTCATATCTGCCAAACACAAATCCATACACCGAATCCATATTATATGGAGGAGGAAAAAGAATCTGTGGATGGAGAGTTTCAGGAATCCGAAATCATTGATGAGGAGTTTGAACATGAACGCGTTGAAGATGAAGATCTGTCACAAGAACCTGTAGATTGGGATACCTCACCAGTCTATGATGATGACGTCAATGAAGAAGAGCCAATTGAAGAACCTTTGGCATCCGACCTAGCGGAAGAGTTCGAAGAATATGGGTTGCATCCTATATTTAGCGGCCTCTACCCTGATGAAGATGGCCAATTGGAAGATGAAGAGCTCACGGATGGCATCGTTGATGAAGAGTCCCCATTGGAAGGTGGAGAGCCCACGGATGACATCACCGATTGTGAAGAAGATGACATCGCCGATTATAAAGAGGTTAAGTATGTTGATTTCCTTGGTGTTAAAGATATTTTAAATTCTCATAATAATGATGTTGATGAATTTTATATGGGTGAGGAGAATTATATGTTCATAAGGGAAGTAACAGCTGATTCGTTCATGAGCATTTTCATGGCACGTGGGAGAGAAAAAGAACAAGAAAAATATGGCAAAGCCAAAGAATTAACAAGTGGTGTGTTGGGCGTTCACGACAGACATCAAGGTATTCCGATGATGAGAAGCGTCACACTTATTTTGGGGTGTTGCCTTGTTTTAACCTTGAGGGAGGGCGATTGGAATGAGTTGACCAGACATCTGAAGGACCATGGAAAAGACCGGCCAGATTCGAGGACGAATTCTCTCCAACCTGGGGAGGATGATGCAGATCAGAAGGCAGTTCGGAGCCTCTCTGTTTCTGCGATCGATCATGCAATCGAGCGCACTCCAGCAAACAATTGCACCCACGCCAGCGAACGACCACAGAATTGGCGTCTAAGGCCCAACGCTACTAAGCAAGCGACCGATGGCAGGGTTCGTGTGCCCTGATCGATCACCCATTCGCGAACGATCGCACTCGTCCCTGCGATCGATTGCACACGGGATTCTATGTTATATTTTTGCGTTTTTACTTATCAAACCGATGTTATTTAATTGTTTTAGTAGTCTTATGGCTTTCAGAGTCTTTATTTCGTATTTTTATCAGGTTTAGGGTTATGAGGGTTATTTATGTAAACTTTTTAATAGGTTTAGGGTTTGTGGCTATAAATATATGCTTATAGCCTCCAAACAATTCAGTTTTGATTATTTATCAGTTTACATTAAATAAGAACCTCAGAGTTGAGTTTTCTTCCCATTTTTTCCCTTAAAATCGTAGATAGACTCTAGATTTTGAGAAGAGTTCTTAGATCGTCGATAGACTCCGATCTAGAATTACCTATCCGCTGCTTGTTTGTTGATCTTGGTTGCAGCCCACTAAGTCGCGCTGCATCAGTTTACCAGCAATGACACCCACAAACATTTTTTTAGCACTATGTTATCGACAAACATGAACTACCACACAAACACATAGTCTTTACTTCACAAGCAGATTTAACAAATTGAACACCACAATCACATCATTAGGACATCCAAGAGAATAAGTGGGCAATCGAGACAACACATGTTTCATGAAGTGCAAAGTGAGATTAACATATAATCATGAGACTTCAATTTGTTCAAAGTTTGTGTATCTCTAAATTCGTAGGCGTTCTATCAGATAAAGACAACCAAGGCTTAATTTTTTATTTTTTTATTTTTTTTACTTTTTTTATTTATGTGTGTAGGCTGTGCAATGCTCGGCTCCCTTAAGCTTTCTAATTGACCTATGTAACAAGTGTTGGGCCAGTGACTCCTAAACCAGATGGTTTTAGGGTACAAGATGTGAAAACATCCCTAAGAGCATTCCTAGCATATAGGGAGTCTGTACCCTATGTATAGGGAATAGGTCCAAAAAATCACAAAAAATGTCTCACAACAGACTCCCTATAAGCTTCCCTAAGTCAGCAGATGCTACAGTATATATAAGGCTCCAGTGTAGCAATCCTCATGAATTATAGAATCATAAAAATAAAAAAAATCTCTCTCCTCTCTCCTCTCAGATACAACATACCCATCGACTCCCTACCCCTACCCCTTCCTCTCCCCCCTCCCTCCCACCTTTCCCTCTGAACCCTTTGCCTCCTCCGTCACCACAATGCTCTCTTCACCGTCAACCTCGCCGCCGCCTCAACAACAACTTGCAGGTTTTGGGTCTCCTCAATAACTTGTGCCTCAATGATCAGTTGCTTCTGGGGTTTTCCGCGACCGCTGCCGGATAGTCTAGTGATTATGCTCAGAGGTAGATTCTGGTTAAGGAAGCTTTGAGCCGCAGCCGAAGGTGAAAGCTTCAACGACAGTCGAGGCCATCACTGCCGATCAGGTTGGGGTTTTGGGTCTCTGATCTATTGACTGGGGTTTTGGGTCTCTGAAATCAGGCAGGGAGATAGGGATTTTGGTTCTTTAAAATCAGGCAGGGAGATTGGAGATCTAAACGAAGAAAAAAGGAAGAAGAAATAGGTTGTTGTAGAGGAGAAGAAAAGGAAGAAGAAATGGGTGGAGAAGAAAATGATGCCTCGAAAAGAAAGAAGAAATGGGAGAGAGAAATTATAAATTAAATGAATAAAATATAGAAAAGGTAAAATAAAAGTAACAATATTTTAATGTTATAGGGAATGATTAAGGGAAGCTCTGGAGTACTTGTTTTTGTTCATACTTGTTTAGTTAGTTTATTGTTTTTCTAGTTGTTTTGTTAAATTCTTGATTGGTGTATGCTTGGTCGGAGATCCTTAAACGTAGAGTTAATACCTTTAGAACCCGACTTAGAGAGAAATCTTATGAGAGCCCATAGAGCACACGTTGAGATGTGGGACACGAGAACGTGAAAAGGAGAATCAAGAGTACCAGGATGCAAGGGCGGAGAACGTGGAGCAAATCCGAGCTTATAATGTGGAATTCACTACATCACTCCGGGAATTATTCGCACCAGTTACGACTAGTTCCCACTTGTGTATAGTGTTGCCACCAACCAATGCAACCCATTTTGATTTAAAGCCACACGTCATCCAACTTTTACCGCCATTTTATGGCCTAGATCATGAAAACCCTTATATGCCCATGTGAAGAAGTTCAAAAATATATGTGCCACAACCAAATTCCAGAACTTCTTTGAGGAATCAGTCCATCTTAGACTTTTTCCTTTTTCTCTTCACAACAGAGCCATGGCGTGGTTGGATTCCAACATGCCCGGCTCTATTACATCTTGGGAAAGCTTATTGAGTAAATTCTACAATAAGTTTTTCCCAGTGTCCATAGTAAATGAGGCTAAAAAAGAGATTAGTTCTTTTACTCAAGAGGAGGAAGAGAAGTTTTCAGTGTGTTGGGAGTGTTTCAAGGATTTGCTAATCATATGCCCTCCACATGGATATGAAAAGCGGAGACTTGTGCAATTTTTCTATCAAGGGCTGGCTCAGCCCAATCATAGTATGATTGATTCGATGAACGGGGGGCATTTTTAAGCTTGACGGGAGATTTAGTTTATAAAGCATTGGACAAATTGGCCGACAACTCACAACAATGGGATTTTACGAGCTGTCGAGATAAATCTGCTCGAAACACCAAGAAATGAGGCATCCATGAGCTGAAAGGTGAAACAGAGTTGAACTTAAGGATGGATGCGATCGTCAAGAGACTTGATGCTCTCAATATGAGTTAGCCCATCAATGCTGCAAACACATTTGCAGTTGATAGTTGTTCCGTCTGTGCTAGTCCCATGCACCAAGCACATAATTGTCCATTTATGATAGTATTTTCCGAGATGGAACAAGTGAACGCTTTTAACAATTTTTGGAAGTAGTCCAATGGGCCATATTCTGAGACATACAATCCATGGTGGTGTAATCACCCTAATTTCTCTTGGAAGCAGAACCAACCCACGAATCAAGGAGGAACTTCACATCAAGGTCAAAATCAATATCCTCCAGGATTCCCTCCGTCGTATCCCAATGATGGTTGCTCGGCTCAGCCAGCGTCAACATCTGCTCACCAAGCCCTTGCATCTTCACCACAGTCATCTCTGGAAGACACATTGAATACATTCATCCAATCAAATGGTCAGATGGCGCAAGAGCTCAGGAATTCCACAATGATAAATAGCTAGGCCATTCAAGAGGTGAAGAAAGCAACCATGGAGGTGAAGAATGCAACCATGGTGAACACCCAGGCAATATCCAAGTTGGAAATGCAGATGGGGCAGTTGGCCAATCACCTTGGTGAAAGGGATAAAGGAAAGTTTCCTAGCCAGCTCGTGACAAACCCTAAGGCATGTATGAGTGAAAATTCTTCAAACCAGGAGCATGTTCAGGCAATTGTCACACTAAGGTCTGGGAAATGAGTGGACAATCAGGTGGCTGAGCCAGAAGCAGACCATGATGAGAAAGTAGGTCAAGGAAGTGAAAAAGGTGACAACAACAAGGAAGAGAGAAATGCCGAGCCATCTACAATCACACCTATTGTTAAGGAACCTCTTAGGTCATTTGTACCTAAAGCGCCATACCCTGAGAGATTATTAGCACCTAAGAAAGGAGGAAAGTTAGAGGACATTCTGGAGGTGTTCAAACAAGTCCAAATTAATATCCCATTTTTGGACGCCATCCAGCAAATACCTTCATATGCCAAGTTCTTGAAGGAGTTGATTACAGTGAAGAGGAAGACGAATGTCCCAAAGAAGGCATTCATGACCGAGCATGTTAGTGCTATCCTGCAATGCAAGTTACCTCTCAAGTACAAGGACCCTGGATGTCCGACAATTACTTGCATGATAGGAATCAGTCAGATTGAGAGGGCATTATTAGATTTGGGAGCAAGTGTGAATTTATTGCCCTACTCAGTCTATTTGCAGTTAGGGCTAGGAGAGCTGAAGCCCACATCAATGACACTGCAATTGGCTGATAGATCAGTGAAGGTTTCACGGGGAATTGTTGAGGATGTACTGATTAAAGGGGGCAAATTTTATTTCCACGTGGATTTTATTGTGCTGGACATGGAACCGGTAGAGAGATCATAGGTAGTGAGATACCGGTGATTTTAGGGTGACCATTCCACGTGGATTTTATTGTGCTGGACATGGAACCGGTAGAGATCATAGGTAGTGAGACACAGGTGATTTTAGGGTGACCATTTTTAGCTATGGCTAATGCCTTAATCAATTGTAGGTCAGGAGTGATGAAAATTAGCTTCGGGAATATGACAGTGGAGTTAAATATTTTTTATATCAGAAAACTGATAAGTGCTTATGTAGCTCCGGGTTTATTCTTTTCCTCAAGTTTATTTTATGAAGATGATTAGCATCAATATTATGTGTAACTAAACCTTTCAGTAGGGCTAGATTGAAGCCCTAATTATGTTTATAATCTAATTCAATATTGGCACCTTTGCGATAATTGCATGATAGTATTTAACTTGATTAATACCTGTTTCCATGAATTCCTCATATGTGTCTGCCTGATCAACATATGCATGTGGTATGGACTTGTTAGTTAGATCAATTTGGATGACCGAGTCCTGGGTTTAACATAAGTAACAAAAGTAATCCACACCTGGTTCTTGGGTTAATCAACATGGGAAACCGGGAGTATACACCATGCCCTAGGTCTCATGTGGTTGTCGGTTTTTACAGTTCATATGCTTTCCTAGAGAACAACTTAGTATACACCATGCTAAATCCTTTAGGGAAGAAAAGAGTTAGAGTATACACCATGCCTAATTCGTTGCTTAGGGAAACCAATAGCTTAAGGAGTATACACCATGCCCTTAGGTTGGCAACCATTGAATATTCATCATGTAATTTGAGCATTGGCATATTGTTTTATTATATAAGCATGATTAGTGGTGGAAATCAAAGCCCTACCTCTTCCCCATTATTTAAATCAAACTCAATTTTTCTCTTTTACTTTTTATTGCGAATTTAATTTTAAGCATAGTTTACCAATCCCTGTGGGATCGATCTTGCACTTACACGCATACTACACCTTTTGACCTTGTGCACTTGCAAGTAAAATGTACAATTATTTGCCTATTAATTTAGGTAGGTTTTTGCACAACAAGTTTTTGGCGCCGTTGCCGGGGATTGCGTTAAATTCTGTTTAGAATTACTTTTGTTTAGTTAATTTTGTTTTTATTTTAGTTTTAATTCTGTTTTTGTTCTGTTTATTTTGTGTTTTTTCGTTTTAGGGTTGTTCCAATTCTGCGGCAACATAAGCTCTGTGATTGCGAACGATCGCAGCCCACGTGCGATCGAACGCCCAGCGATCGACCGTACCAGTATCAGCGATCGTTCGCTGTTCCAGAAACCAGCCAAACAGCAGTACTGAAGCTGCTATGCTTGGAAGAACTTCTTCTGGTTCATGCAAGGGCTTCGCTCCAAGAATCCAGTGATCCTTCCACTTGATACAGAGATTGAGCGGACCATAAGACAGAAGCCCGGAGACAACATCGAGAAAAAAGAAGGAGAACTTCAAGAAGAGGAAGTTATGGCTGAACAGCAGGTAAACCAACCGCCACCAGAGCGGAAGCCCATGAAACAGGCCTTCATCCCTGACAATCCCAACCAAACATCATGCATTGCCTATCAACCAGAGGCCCAAGGCAACTACTACATATCTCCACAAATACTCAATGCATTGACACACTTCAGAGGTACACCAACTGAGGATCCAAACTTGCACATTAGGGAATTCACTGATCTTTGCAAGTTCCAGCATATTCAGGGCTTAGATCAAGAAGGAATAAGGATGATTCTCTTCCCTTTTTCCTTGAAGGATAATGCAAGATTGTGGTACAACTCTATGCCTTCAAATACTATCCACACTTAGGAAGCACTGTCCAGTAAATTCTTGAAGAAATTCTTCCCAGCTCAGAAGACAAGACAGATGAGGAAGGAAATTCAAGCTTGGCAAAAGAGAGATGGAGACTTATTCTTTGAAGCATGGGGGCATTTCAACGACATACTCTTAAGGTGCCCACATCACAAGCTCCCTCAAGATGAATTGGTACAGGCTTTTTATGAAGGCCTTAATGATGCAAATAAAGGAGTTGTTGATTCTAGTTATGGAGGAATGTTAATGGAAAAGAGCAGTGAAGAAGCTATGGAATTGTTTGAGATATTAAGTGAGCACTCCCAACAATTCTCATCCAGAGGAAGGCAAGGAGTAAAGAGTAAAGGCCTGTATGAAGTAAACTCGAATGGTGGATCTTCAAGTCACATGGTTGCTGTAGATAGAAAGTTAGATATGATTGTCAAGGCCATGGCCTTACAAAATATCTCACCTATTCAACCA
>CM017321.1:30666288-30766574 GCA_006937295.1 Carpinus fangiana
TGATGCGAACCTCAATGATATGCCGTTGAGACCCAACAACAATATTGGAATATAGACCCAAGAAAGCTAAAATTCAGATTTGATAGCAAACCTTGACCCAACGTTTATAATTGAAACGCGAACCAAAGGTATAAAGAAGTAAAACCCTGACCCAATGATTATGAAAGAATCATGAACTGAAGGTATAAAGTTTGAACGCCACAAGGAAGAATCCTTGATAAGTTCAGCAGTTCTTTGAAGAACCAATAGAAGAAGCAAACCTCACCTTTTTAAATATTTCATTTCATTTCATTTTATGTCCCTCAATACAATGAGTCCATGCTATTTATAATGCATGGTTGAAATAGTAATACAAATTACTAAAGGAAAATAATAAAAAACTAAATAAAAGAATCCTAAAATTAAGGCTGATTTCGTCTTAAATTAGCAGCTCCTCCAACGAAAGAAAGCACCTATGGAATGTCTTCAATAGATATATCAATCAGCCAATCAATTGGTATGGAATTGGAAAGGTCTGAAATAGGGATGTCAATCAGTCATTTAATCCTTCTAATCAACCATCAATCAGCCAACAATGGATCCTTTAATGATGCTTATTGATTCTCATCACAAAATACTGTAAAAGGTGGAAGTGAAGCAAGGAGTCCTTGCCTGTACGCTCGAGCGCACAAACTCACGATCGAGAGTGACTGCGATCGAGTGTGTGGACCAGAATTGAGCTCATCCACGTACTCCAGAGATCCCCGCGTTGTCCTAGGCCATCGCATTCTCGGTTGCGCCGTGGGATATTGGAGCGGTTGAGCACCTCGCGATTGAGCGCACTGAGTGCACTGCAATCGAGTGTAGGCCCTGGGATCGAGCGCACCGTCTCTTTCCAGACAACATATATTTTCTTATAAATAGGACCTCTTGTGTATTTTGTAAAGTTACATTTCCAGAGCGCCCATTGAGAGTAGAGGCCACTGTTTGGCACTACTAAGCCTCTCTAAACGTCAACCATTTACTAGCTTTCTTTAATTAATGTTTAGTTTTTGTTTAATTTTGTCTCTCTTTAATATGGGAGGCTAAATCTTCAACTAAGGTTGAAGATGAAGCCTCACCTTTAATTTTATACATGTTTTTACATTATGTTCATTTCATTTCCGTCATTTACTTATTGTTTATTTGTTTCATTTCGATTTAGTGACAAAGTCGCGATTGATTGTCGTTTGTGATGCACCAATGTCCAACGTTCGTTGTGTTCCAATCCAGAGGTACATCGGATGATTGGGTTGAGACGAGGTATCCACTGTGATCAATGATACAGTGGATGATTCGATCTCGAACCAATATCTGTTGTGACTCTTTATACGATAAACACATCGAATGATTCAACTAGTTTCATTAACAACAATAGAGTATGCATGGAGTGAAATCGATAGACGGATGAGTGAACTTAGTGTATTATCATATGTTTTTGAGTTGGTGAGGTGGATTCTTAAACCTTAGTTACTTTATTTGTTTACTTTACCGCATTTTTATCTAGTTTATGTTTACGTTCAACACAAACACCCACTTTTGAAACTAGGTTAAAGTAAGATTAATTTAGACATAGAATTAGTTTTCGCAAAACACGATTCCCTGTGGATACGATCTCGTACTTGCGCAACGCTACACGAACAACGACTCGTGCTATTGCGAGTACATCAAATTTGTACATCAAGCACACAAGCACATGTCTATGAGGTATGGAATTTTTGACCAATTGTATTTGCTTTCAGTATCTCGAATTCTGTTGGGTGACGTATTGGATCAATGAACTTGGCATGCTAGTAATAACAATAAAAGAAGAAAAGAAAAATCAATCAAGTTTGATTTTTTCCTTGAGTAACTGGACCTCTTATCTCATTAAGCAATGAGTGTTCGCGTCAAAAAGTGAAGAGTTTGGTTTGATTAATAATACGACTAGCTTAGCTTTGTAGCCTTTTTGACTCGAGTTAGTAAGTCCTTAGGGGGTGTCTTTACACCTAGTACACCAAAGCCATTTGGTTTCGGAGTCATTGGCCTAACACTCAATACATGGGTCAACTAGAAAGCTTAAGGGAGCTAAGCATTACAAAGCCTGCGTGAAAAAAAAAAAATTAAAAAAAAAAAATGTATGCCTTGGTTGTTTCATCGTCCAATAAATTATGAGATGTTGATTCATTTATGTTGGAATTATTTTGAAGCCTCATGATTGTATGTTAGTTCACTTTGCACTAATCAAAATTTGTTGTATCTCAACCTACCATATTTGTAAGTGATTTGACTTGAGAATTTCTTGGAATTTTGAAGATGGAGTTTATCACTTTAAGCTTACTAATGAATGAGAACCATTATTTTTGTGATACTTTATTCTTTTGAATGACATAATAATGACAATGTTTGTGGGTATCATTCTTGAAAAACTCTCACGAGACTTCACTCATCTTCTAGGGAATGCCAAGGGGTTTAAAAGGCTTCTTTCATACGCTAAATGCAATTGTACATCCCACGAAAGAAGGATTTATCTTGTTTTACAATTTTATTTCATGTTTTGAATTGCTAAGGGAGTAGCAATATGTAAGTTTGGAGTGTGATAAGCATTGAATATTGCACATTCAAGCATTGATCATAACTTTCTCCTGGAGTATCGGATTGAGGTGAAACCAGGGTATTACAAAGTTAACTCAAAAAGATACAGATCATTGTGAAATACAAATTTTCCAATTTGGATGTTTGATATGCCAAAATCGCCCCACAAGATAAGACACAAAATAGTCACATGCCTAAAGCGCACCTCTGCCCACATGTGTAGGTGGGATCTAGCGCACCACAAGTGGGATAGCGCACCTCTGCCCATGTGCTTAGGTGGGATCGAGCACACCACAACTGGGATTGAGCGCACTCATGCTAAAAGTCCGGAAAGTGCCTGGAGAAGGTTTTCATTCTCCCACTTGGACGAGGAGACTGACCTACGATTTTTTTAGGGTTTCTAGGGCTTCTAGGGTTTTCCTAATCCCTAGAAATAGGCCTCTTAACTTGTAAAAAAGACACACCACTTCCTAGAGCTAAAAATCAAAAAATTGTCTTTAGAGCTTAGATGATCATGAGCGGCTAAAACTCTTTGTGGGGTATTGATGAAACCCTTTCCAGGCACAATGGTTTGATTGTATTTAATTTATAGTTTTTCAATTTATGCAGTTGATTATATAGCTATGAGAATTGCTACAATTGATTTTTGCTCTTAATATTAAATGCAATTGTTCTTAATTTTTAAATCAATTTTAGTGAAATTCTTATCTTGTCTTAGAAAGTCTTTTGCTTTTATTGAACTCAATTCAATCTTATTTTCTGTGATCATAAGATTGATGGTTATGCAATGGTTTTTTAATTGACATATGATCAATAGGATTAAATAGGCCATACCTAGGAAAGACGGATCATATTGCACCCTAGTTTAGTGTAATTTAGGTAGACGATCTGTGCCAACCAAAGATGGGTTATGTTATTCCATTGATTGTATGAAATTTATTAAAGAGTTAAATAAGTCATACTTAGGGAAGACTGTACCGCATCTTAGTGGTTAGGTGGACAATTCGTGCCAACCAAAGATGAATTATTCTCATTCTTTAATAATGTGTTTTTTTGTTTATTTATAACATGCATAGAATGAGTTAAGTTTAACTTTAATTCCTACAAATTTGATAACCAAACTCCTGTAGTCCTTGAGGTTCGACACCCTTAATATACCCCTATCCTATGGAATTCGTACTATTGCGAGTGATTATTTTTATAATTGATGTTTTTGTTAAAAAAATACCACATTAGATTTCATGGTTAGTTTAGCTTCGTAGCTTTTGTGACTCAAGTTAGTAAGTCCTTAGGAATGTCTTTAGACCTAATGCACTAAAGCCATTTGGTTTGGGAGTTATTAGCTTAACACTCAATACATGGGTAGTTAGCTTAAGGAAGCTAAAGCATTACACAACCTACATAAAAAGGAAAAAATAAATAAATAAAGACAAGAGAAAAAGAGAGAGAGAGAGAGAAAAAAAAAGTAAATCTATGCCTTGGTTGTTTCATCCATTTGGAAGTCCAATGAATTTTGAGATGCTAAACTATATTTATATTGGAATTATTTTGAAACTTCGTGACTATGTGTTAGTTCTTTTTACACAAAATGAAACTTGTGATATTGCAACCCGTCATTTTATAAGTGAGTTGACTTTGAATTTCATTGAATTTTGAAATGGAGTTAATCATTTTAAGCTTGCCAATGAGTGAAACCTGTTATTTCAGTGATACGTCTTTCTTTTATGGATGATACTTATTTCTTAATAATAGTATTTTCTTGACTATTCAAGTGGCATGAGCTCACGCATAGAATGAATTTTCCTTGTTAATTTATGATTGACAATTGTTATGCAGTTAGTGGTGAAGTCAACCCCCTATTCTTTTCTCCCATTGCAATTTATCTTTTACTTTTCCTTTTATATCTTTAGTTTATAAACAAAAACAAACAATCTTCTATGAATTGATTTATTCTCGATCTTGACAAGCTTAATAACAACATCAAAACAATCATTGAGGTTCGACACTCTCAATATAGCTATATTCTACAAGAATTTATTCTATTGCAAGTGGTTATTTATTATTGATAACTTTTACACAACGAAAATACCACATCAACTGTGATTGTGTGCTCACTAAGGACTTATCTATGGAAAGGTGCAACTAGGTCTCAATTCCCCGATTTTCGGGATTCACTCTAGAAACGAGAAATCTGGATTGTGATACTATCCCAAGTCGATTTGGGATAAAGATCAAAGTCTGAATTGTATATGGATCCCGTGTCCTTATGAAGCTCCAGATTTCTAGTCCAAATCAAAGTAGGAAATCTATTCCATATCTGACTCTACCTCGAGCCTATAAATAGGATTCTATACCAGGTAAAAACCCTGGACTGCAATATTGGTGCATTACGGATACTTTTCTCCCATAGACTGATTTAGGCATCAGAGTGAGATCCTGTCGACACTCCAATGAGTTCTCTTAATGGTAACTATCTAGCAGAGATCAAAGAAGTGTGAAAGACGCTTCGAAGAACATCCGGCTCACGCCATACTGGAAATTGTACTAACACATGTAAAACAGATGAGTTTGGCTTATGGTTTAAGAAATTGAAGAGGAAAAAGTAGATGTTTCTCAAATTCCAATTTTTGGTAGTAATATAATTGGACCAAATACAAAGTACCCTAACACCCTTATATACATGGGCATTTCCACTTAAATTGTTTCCCATTTATCAAGAGATTTGACAACCATGAAGTTCAATGGCAGTACATTATCCAGTAGAGTAAACTTGCAAATTTTTGTGACCATTACCATCTGTAATGTAGTGGATGTAGGTCGTGCAACTAATCCTCATCAAGAAGATTATAGAAAACCTCTGGCTTTCTGTAGCCCGGCATGCAGAGGGCCTACAATGAAAACGTTTCTACATCTCAGTTGTCATGATTAGATATTATTATAAAAAAATATTAATTAAATGATTATCATTTTCTACCTATTTAAGTATTTGAGATAATATGTTACTCAACATTTATGGAACCAATATATAAACACACAGATTGAGAAGCAAAAGTTATGATAATTTTCCATCTCATGTCATGTGTTCCACAAAGAAAATCATTATCAAAAGTATGCCAAAGAATGTGGAAAAAAAAAAAAAATCACATGCCTCCCTCAAACTATCATCTAATTGACAATATTACTTAAAAAAAAATTGACAATATTACTCTTCAAACTTTCAATTGCGACAATATCCTTCCTAAACTATCAAAAATTGTCAATGTTTCTCTTATGATGAAAGTACCCTTAACAAAATAAATAAATAAATATATATATAGTTTTTAAAAAACTAAAACTAAAAAACTTTTAAAAATGTAGAGGATTTTTTATTTATTTATTTAAAAAAAAAAACGTTTTCTTAATGATATATTTTTTTTCTTCTAATAAGGGCATTTTTTTTTTTTGTCTTATTGACAAAAATTTAGGTTATTAGTTTATTTTTGGACATTGTTAAGTCTTTGATAATTTAAAGGGATACATTGTGTTAATTGAAAGTTTGGAGCAGACATTATAACGATTGAAAATTTGGATGATACATTGTTAATTGGATGGTAGTTTGAAGGGAATATATAGACTTTTTTAAAAAAAATTAAAATTTATGGCGGAAGGTTATATGTATTACCAATAAGATTGAGCAAGATGTGAGTTATTCAAATTTCTCAGAGAAAAGTAGAGAGAAAGAAACAAGAAATGAGGTCGCATTCAAGGGAGTATATATATATATATTTTATGAGATAAGACTCTTAAAAATTATTTTTCTGTTCTTTATTTATTTATTATTATTTTTTTCTTATAATTTTTCGTCCCTCTCACTTAAACTTCACAGAAAAAGTTTGGTAATCTTACCTGCATTGCCGATGCTATGTGAATTAATGTTGGTTCCGACCATGGCCGGCCCATAAACTGAAGGCCTATCGGCAAACCAAGTTTGTCATATCCCACCTACCAAACCAATTTAGGTTAATAATAGCACAACATTAAAATAAAAATAAAAAAGACAAAAAAAGAATTATAATAAGATCAGACCGGGACAGTAACGGCAGGCAATCCAAGAAAATTTCCCGCTATTGAATACCGAACTAGTGCAGCTGAAACAGTGGCAAACTTGTCAATTTCATGGAGCGCTGAAAATGCTTCTCACCAAAGACAATCACCGAATTTTTTTTCGAAACTTAATTTAATACCTCCATTTATATAGTCGAGTTCACCAGTCTGGAGAGCATCGTCCTTTATTGGGTATGCAGTTACGCTGTCACAGAGAGAGATCATAGAGACTAAACATGCAATAGCAACACGAGGGAATAGTCGAACAGAGATGGTAATACTCGGCTAAAAAAGGTTTGTTTTTGAAAAACTTATATTGCAATTATGGCTTCAAACTTTATAAGAGTCATCAAAGCCTCACATACTACCCTTACATGTCAAATTAGACATTTTTGCAAGTTTCCAAAATATCCCTGAAAGTTATAAATAAACAAATAAAATTTAAAAAATATATTAAAGTAACCATTTGAAGACAACTAATTAATATGAAAAGGGTCATTCCTTCTTAGTGTTTTTAGTTTTTTTATTTGTTTAATTTTTTTTTTAAATGGCTACTTTTTAATAAATATAAGGATATTTAGAGAGAAAAATATATAAAAGTGCAAAAATGAATGATAATTCATGGGATAAAGTATATTTTCCTCTTCTTCCTTTTTTTTTTTTTTTTTAATTTTTTAATTTTTTTTTTTCTTATTCCTTTGAAATATCATCTCATTCATGTTTCGTAAGATTAGCACAATATATATATATTTCTAATTTCTCAATACTTTGACTTAAGTTTATAGATCCCACTAAAGAGACAAAGAATACCCTGTTGTTGGTGAAACAATGACATCTGCCTGAGCAAATATCTTCATATGAAACTGCATCTGGCGGCTCCTGTGGATATTCAAACAGGCTCGTGTCATTAAAACCAAAAATCCTACTCATAAGTGCAGATAATGAAGTAATACATATGTTTCAAAGTAGTCTGGTTGGATACATTTTTTCTATGATGTTTCATAACTGTGATGTTTTAAATAAAGCTATACAGTTTATAGTTTATATATAGCATTTTCCGTTGCAAATGTAATTCAACGCATAGTAGTAGCGCCAAATATTGGTTGGAAATCCGTGTTAAAGGGGTACGTGATAGCATTTGTGATTGTAGAGTCGCCTCATGAAACCAAGCTTGATTCCTTTTCTAACCAAGCTCGATTCCTTTCAAAAGCAAAGACAAAACCCATTACCGATTCCTACATCTCATAACTTATAAGCCTGAAAACCATGCCAATCTGGGTTCAGGATTCCAAGACTTTGGCAATGAATTCCCAGCCCTTTCTTGTATCACATTTACAAAGAAGGTAATAAAACAAGTTACCTAATTTTCTGTGCCTTAATGTACTCCTTGCTGCTGAAAGAAGAATAGACGCTAAGTGCTACCCTTGTATCCCATCCTAATTCTCCAGGATTCCTGCAATGTATTAATTTCTAGTGTCAGCGTATTTTGATTTCTCACACTGAAAAAATTGCAGCTTTTCTAGTGGGAAAATAACATACAGTTTTTCTAGATGAGAGCTTAGGGAAGTGCTACACTCAGATCCAATTGTTGAATAATGTGCCAGCCGCATCACTTCTATCTCCGGAATAGTCACTTCTACAATCTTCAGGATTAGCATCAAATTATCAACTATTTTAATTACTATATATACTTAAAGTGTGATAGGGCATTATCTCACTAGCAAACAGCATTCAATTAATGATACCTTCCAACCATAGTGCTTCTGAAGCTTGTCTATAGCTTTAGAACAGCATATTCTGATCTCATCGCTGCAATCATCAAACCACTAATTCGCCGAATTAGTGGTTTGAATATAAGACTAAGAACATCAGAAGACAATGATCTTATATAAAATAATTATGAATCATCATTTTAACTAAAAGGTTGAGGAAACAGGTTACTAACCTCTGCATACTTCGCTAATTTGATATCAGAGATAGGTTTAGTTGAATTGAGCAGTGGAAAATACAGTTTGGGCTGGAAGGTTATCCAAAAGAAAAAGGTCCAAAATGAGACTGGTTTCTCAAACCATCCATAATTTAACAATTTCAGGAATGGCATAGAAAGATCATTCTAGATAAAACAAACCTAGCAAAGCCTATATTTTGAACAAGGCTTCTAAAGATTATGTCTACCTCTATTTTATTTTTGTACCACCATCCTTCCCCACTTATGTAAAATTAGGGAATAAAATATTCTAGAATCTTCTGTCTATTTTTGTATTTTGCCTTTAAGACTCCATTTCTTAATTTGGTCAATTAAATATATGAGTTTAGGAAGATTTTAAATCGAAGACTTTTGTCAACATTTCCTATCTTTTTTCAAAATAAATATAAAAAAATGATGCGAAAATATATTATTCTCTTTTCATTAAACAAATTAAATAAAGAAAACAAAACAAAGAAAAAAAAAATAGATAGGGAAGCCGCGAGCCAACTCTCATGGTTTTGTTTATTATTCTTCCCAATGTTTGCTAATTAAAACAATCAGCGGTAGAAAATTAGAAATTTTATGGACCTTGTATCAAACATAAAGTTTGGAGATTAAATTTGCATGCATTTTATTATAATACTCATCTCTTTAAAGTTTAAATAGTGAGAACCAACACCTTGGAGGTAACTCCTACAATGACTCGGATAGATACTAGCACCATGTCCTTACTCCTAATCAAACTAGATGATGACTTGGAGATAGCTCCTACAAGTACCCAACTGACTCTTACTTAAATGAAAGACTAATAATGAACGAAACAGTACAACTAAGCATTGCAGTGCTTGACTCACGACTAACCTCATCTAGAAGATTGCAACAAAGTACTACGGTGCTTTGCTCGAGCTCAATGACTACATGAATTGAAATACTAGCATGCAATACCCTTTACATGTGATTTCATAACATTGCACCTGTTAAGTATACCAGGCCTGTTAGGGCTCGAGCACAAGTCCAGAGAGCTCGAGCACAACAATGCAGGCCCATAAGGGTTCGAGTGCAAGCCCAATGCATTCGAGCACAGACATGTGTGCAAGCAAGATCAAAAACTGCAGTAAATCTCCAAACCTATATGGAAAGGTTCAGAAAACTAACCAACCTCCTATGATAGCATACATAGAATCTCCTCTCAATCATGCAGTCAAATTTGTTCTAGAAGGAAAGAAGCTCAAGCTTGGGATGATTTGCACAGCAAGGAGATTACTTAGCATATAGAAAAGAATAATGTAATATTTGATGTATATTTGATTCTTTTTTGAGATTCTGCATTAGGTTAAGCAGTAGGTTAAGTTGTGTATATAAGAACTACTCCTTGTACTGTAAACTTAACGTTTTGGAATATAAAAGTATCAAACTTTTCATGGTATCAGAGCAATTTTAGGCCAATGCCAAACTCTTTGAAAAAAAAGATTTTTCTTTTCCTTCAATTCAATGGCAGCTGCAAACTCTACTGTCCCCCCTCTTTTATCCCACCAAATACCACCCAAAATACCCTTTTGAAACTGGATTCTAGCAATTATACCACTTGGTTGACACAGATTAATCCCATATTGCATACTCATGATCTGATGGGCTTTGTGGATGGGTCAAAACCATGCCGTCCAAAGACAACCACAGATGCAGAAAGAAAAGTGATCCTCAATCCAGAATACCCTACCTAGAATAAGAAGGGACAATACCTACTTAGTGTAATTACAGGATCTCTCTCAAAGAAGGTTCTAGCAACTGTTTATGGGCTAAACACTTCACAAAAAGCTTGGATTGCATTGCCAATCAAATTGGCCTCCAAGTCAAAATCTCGCATCTCTCATTTGAAGAAGCAAATACAAAGCCTTACTCAAGGTCCTAGATCATGTGCAGACTCTACCTAGCTACTAGCAAACTGATCGGTGCCTAATATTGTATATTTGACCCCCCTTAACTTATGTTTGTTAAGCTTTTAGCGTTGTTAATATCTAATGTTTTTGTGTTGTTTTAGTGTTTTAGTGTGCTGTAGATCCTTGGTGTAAAAGGTGGTTAAAAGGGGTAAAATTGAGCAAAGAAGGAATCAAGCCCCTGGAAGTGCGCTCAAGCGCACTAGGTGCGATCGAGCTCAATGCGCCCAGCAGACAAGATTGCGCGCACCTACATCGAGCACGCAGAGCCAAGATCGAGCACGCATGCGATCGAGCACATGCCTAGTTAGCCCGTAAAGCCCGCAAAGCCCTAGCCACCATTGCTTCACTCTTGTGCCGTGGGACTTCTGGAGCAGTTACGTGCATTTGAGCGCACACCTCTCGATCGAGCGAAGCCCCTGCGATCGAGCGCACCCACGTGATAGGCAGCACATTAAAATTGTCTATAAATAGGCCCCTTATGTTTTCATTTTAACCTACATTTGGGAGACATTTGGAGGTGCCCTCAGAGGCCTAAATCTTCCCTGTTCTTCACTGTAAACACTTCTAAACGTCGTTTATTTATTTATTGCTTTTACTTCTTGTCGATTGTGTCTCCCTTTAGCATGGGAGGCTAAATCTTCAACTAAGGTTGAAGATGAGCCTTACCATGGATTTATTGATATGCTATCATAGTTAGTTTGTATATTAATTCATCTTTTATTTGTCATGCTTCAGCCATATTCAATTGAGTGCTACAGCCAATCCCATACTTGATGAAGAGATCATCTCTTCAATCCTTGAATGGACTAAACCCCTTATTCACTCACTTCATCACCCTCTATTCGTTCCACACAAGAGCCAATGAAATTAGTTTTGAAGATTTCCAAGATGAACTCCTAAGCCATGAGATGCTGCTAAATCAACAACAACAACAAGCAACAGATCATTCCACTTTTGCTCTAATGGCACACAGGACTATTCATTCACAACTATCCAAAGGTAAGGCCCCACTGCATTCGAAGTTCTCATAGAGAGGCTTCTCACCCAAACCAGGTGATGGTTTCTCATCCCCCAAACCTGTCTTTGATTAGTATTATAGGGGACCTCCACAATATAATAGAAGCTATGACAGAGGCTCTCCTCAAGGCAATCCTCAGTTCAATAATCAACAGTATCCTAGAACTCTAGCATTGCACAACAATCAAGGAACCAACACTTTCCCCAGACAGATTAATCAAGTCTCCTTGCAGTAAGGGAACAATTTCTGTCATGGCTCCAAAGCACCTTGCCAGATATGTGGTAGATCTAATCATTTGGCTATTGATTGCTTTCACTGTATGTATTATGCATTTCAATGGAGGAATCCACCCACACAATTCTATGTTAGCTAAAACCAACGTTGCTTATAAGGAATAACAGTGGCTGGCTAACAGTGGAGCAAATGCCCACATCACCAACCAACTAGAGAATCTACAAATCCAACAACCCTTCCAATAGACAGAGGAGGTGGCAGTATGTAGTGACCCAAATTATTAATTAGGCGTAAGTAGCTTAGTTGGGGGAGTTAATTTGGGCTTTGGATCACTAAGGACACTAGAGGGGTAATTTGGACTTTAGGGCGGATGTACGCTAGGTCTGGCAGATGTACGCTGCTGTCTGTAGTGCGAACGTATAGTGGGGACCACCAAACGTACGCTCTGCAAATCGTACAGGAAAACGTACGTGAGACCACCGGATGTACGCTACTTTTTGAATACCCTCTAGTTAATACATAAACATACGAGACAGCCCTTGGACCGCTGGGTGAAGACCATCGGACGTACACTACTTTGGTCGGACGTTCACTACCTTGCTAGGGGAGTTGTTGGCAGCCCTCTCCTATAAATACCCCCTACCCTCCTCTAGTTTCTTAACTTGTTTTCAGACACCCCTAGGCTGCCGGTGTGAGTTTTCAAAGTGTTGAGTGTGTTTTGTGAGTGTGTGTTAGGCATTTGCGAGTTTCGAAATGTTCGTAAGGCAGAACTCTTGCGGTTTTGTTTCAAGGAGGTAACGTTTGATCCTTAGCTTTTAAATACGTCATTATGCTACTCATTTTCTGTTTAGTTGTAGTTGTTAGCTTAGTTACGCTTTGAAACTCGTTTGGGTTAGCATTTTCGTTAGCTTAGCATTCTTACGTTGCATGGAGGTTATTAACTAGACTAGAAGGCTTTAGGGTGTTCCTAGTAGCCCTAGGAGTCGAAGAATAGGCGGACAGTGGAGAGAAAATGAGGTTCTCCCTGAGAACCCAGATAATGGATGTACGGTGTTGTGCTGGATGTACGGTCCGTCGTGACACGGTGGACATACGGCCCTGAGCCTATGTCCACCATGTGTGACAGGAAAACCCTATTTTCACCAACGTCCCATAGCTCATGGTTTCCTTACTTTAGAGTTGTTTTAGTGGAATTAAGACTAATAGAAGGTTTTTCACAAATTTGGAGAACCTAGATCTTTCGGAGTTTTCGGAGACGCTTTTCGATCCAGGTGAGTTTTTACTCATATAATGCTCATTGTTATTTTCCATACACTGCACATCTATTTTGTGTATCGAGAAAATATGCATATTTTACAACTCGCACCGTTTATACTTATTGCACATGAACTCTTTCATTTTGAAAAAAACGTTGTGCTGAATATGTTAACCAAGTGAGATTTGTAAAATGACATGCATGTAAAATACAGATAAGATAATTGCATCATATGACATGGTACACCGATACATGCAGTAGTATTGGCCATGGGCTTACTATACATGTTAGCTTTATAGTCAAATGTGTGTGTTATATGGGGCTTTGGATCTATTGGTTTCATGACCTTGATGCAACCATTCCCAATAGTTCGGTCACTATAGGACGAACGTCATTAGTTGGTGTGGGCTACTCGAGGTTGAACTCGATCGTACCACTAATGTTACGTAAGGTATATTATGCAATGGGTAGGACATTGGCATTGTATTATAGGTCCCTCGAAACAGCATCAACCCTGCTGAGAAGGGATAATATCTTGGGTAGACCATACTGTTGAACTATGACTGTTGTTTACATCATATGTATATATCATTACTATATATATCACGCATAAATAAGTTGTCATGATGGAACTGCTTTTACTTATTAAACATCTGAGTTCATTACTAAAACTGGCATGGGTATTATCTGCGTTAAAAATCACTAAGTCTTAGACTTACCCTTTTTATTTATGTCTTTCTCCCATCATTACGAATAATTGCGCGGTTTAGCTGCACTAGACGAAGATGCCGTCAGAGACTTCTTGGGTGATTGCTTAGGACCTGATACGGGTGATCTTTGAGGATATGGATCCTGTTTGGCTTAGGACTATGTGGGAAGATAGAGGATCTGCCCATGCAAACATAATAGAGATTTTGATTTCACTAGCTCTGCTTAAGCTTAGTGAACAATGTTGGAGTTTGTTTATTTTGGGTTGTATCTATTTTCTGCTGATGGTCTGATGACCTATACATTTGGTGACTATTTATAATATTATGATGACGTAATACTTTATCTCTAGTATTGCTGTGTGAGGTTTTATTATTGTCTCTTAATCTCATAGTGTTGGTAAAATCTTTCGTTGCAGTTTTCTCGTTACGATGAGAAAAATGTTTTCCTGGAGGTCGTGTCCTAAAGGGACATGGCTGGGATGGCACGCAATGGGATCAATTACTAGTTAATTGATTTGCCCATCGGGCGGGGCGTCACATAGTAGGTAATGACACTAGACTCCAAATTGAAAATAATGGTTCAACTCTTCTCCACACCTCTAGCTTTACTTTTAAACTAAACAATTTACTACACTGTCCACAAGCCTCGGCCAGTTTACTTTCTATACAAAAATTTTGCCTTGACAATTTTTGCTATTTCATTCTAACATCATCTCTTTATTTCATTAAAGACCTGTTGAGCCATGCGACACTGTTGGAAGAGAGGAGTGAAAATGGCTTGTATCTAATATGGCTAGGAGGGAATCTTCACAAAGGGACCAAGACTTTTACAGCTTTCATAGGAATAAGGACCACCTCTTTAGTGTGACATTTTAGACTAGGGCGTCCATCTTTGGAGATTGTCAATCGAATTGTTAAGGAAAAAACTCTTTCTATTTCTTGTTATGATTTTAACAAAACAACATCTTGTGTTTTTGCAAAAGCAAAAGGCAACCATCTCATGTCAACTTGGCAAAAGCAAACGGCAGCCATCTCATGCTTCTATTCAAGTTTCCTTTCAACCCATTAACCTCATTCATAGTGACATATGGACATCCCCTGTGCAATCCATCAGTGGCTATAAGTATCATGTTGTGTTTGTTGATGATTGTTCTAGGTTTACTTGGATATATCCACTAAATCACAAATATGAGCTGTTTGAAAACTTTCTTAAGTTTAAACTTCTTGTTGAAAATTATTTCTCCTTACCTCAATTTCAATCCTTTCTAACCAAAAATGGCATTCTACACAGAAAATCTTGTCCATACACTTCGTAACATAATGGTTTAGCTGTGATCGAGCGCAGTCATGCACCAGTGAATAGTGTGGTGGCTGGTCTTAATTTGAAAATCGGCTTAGGGTTTGTTTTACGATTTCTAGGGTTTTTAGGTGCTTCTAGGATTCCCTGAAACTCTATAAATAGGCTTGTAAACACAGAATTATACACACGTAATTTTGGAGAAGAATTGACGGCTCTTCAAGGAAGCGTTTTTCAGGTTTATTCTTTTCCTTTCTATTTTATTTATGAAGATATTTAACATCAAACTCATGTGTAACTAAACTCTCTAGTAGGTCTAGATTGAAGCCCTAATTATGTTTATTTAATATTTCAATATTTGTGCCTTTGTGATAATCATATTGTGATGCTTAACTTGATTATTTCCTGCTTAATTGAATTCCTCATATATGTGTGATTGGCCATTATATGCACGTGGAATGGACTAGTTATTTAGGTCAATTTGGATGACCGAGTCTTGGGCTTAATAGAGTGACAAAAGAACCTCGCCACGGGTTCTTGGTGTAATCAACAAAGGGAACCAGGAGTATACACCCATGCCCTAAGATTTATGTGTTTGTCGATTTCCATAGATTTATGCTTTCTTAAAGAACAACTTAGTATACACCCACGCTAAATCCTTTAAGAAAGAAAAGAGTTAAAGTATACGCTCATGCCTAATTCGTTGCTTAGGGAAATCTATGGCTTAAGGAGTATACATCTATACCCTTAGGTTGACAAACATTAAGTAGTCATAATATGATTGGAGCATTGGCATATTGTTTTATTAATTGTGTATATTTAGTGGTGGATATCAAAACCCTACCTTTTATCATTATCGAATCAAACTCAATCTTTTCTCTTGTTTTTGTATTGTGAAATTAATTTTAATCAAAATTTACCAATATTCGTGGGAATGATCTCGCACTTGCACACTTGCAAGTAAAACGTTATTTTATTAGCCTATTAATTCAGGTGGATATTTGCACAACATGAACAGTAAAACATATCAAAATTTGAAAATATTGGTGCCCAAAATTTGCATTTAAAATAAACACCCACAACTGAAAACTTCAACAAAATTTCACTTCCACCCACACATAAAACTTAAAAAATAAAAATAAAAAATAAAAAACACATGTAGGAAGGGGTGGCTTGCAAGCCATCCTAGAGACGGCCGGCGCCCACGTCTAGGGTGGCCCGCAAGCCTCCCAAAGCAAATCGGGGGTGACGCGAAGGCAACCCTCAACCTCGAGGGTGGCTTGCGAGTCACCCTCGAGGCTGGGGGTGGCCCGTGGCCCCTTTAAATTTTTTTAATTTAAATTTTATTTGAAAACATTTAAACATTTATTATGTATATATATTACTACAACTAGTTTTTTAGTTAAAAATATTTTTTTATAATTGTTGAAAGGGTAGTGACATTTGAATAGTGCAGAATGGCACCTTTTAAAAGGTGTTGTACATTGTTCAAATGGAACCTTCTAAACGGTGTCGTTATGCTGAAAAGGGCACCAAATAGTGTCATTGTTCATTGTTGAAAATAGCACCATATAGTGACTTTTTGCCATTTTGAAAAAGTCACTACTTGAACGTCACTAAATTATGACATTTTTTGGGCAAAAAACGTCATTATATGTGAGTCATTAAAGTCTAAAATTTTTGTAGCGTCATATGCTTTTCCATAGAATACTGCCTATAAGGGTGTAGACGAATGTACACCATATACCCAAGATCGATTTTGAGCTTGAGATAATTTGAGACAAACTTCCATTAACAGCACATCACACTCACTAAGTTCCTATCCCACTAATTCTACACTGCTTGTTCCTGGAATATAGGATAATAGTGTTGGTGATGGGCATCCATAGACCAACTTGAATGGAGTTTTGCCCATACTCAAATGCCATCTTGTATTATATGTGTAGTCTACCCATGGTAGCCACTTAATCCAGTCTTTGGGTTCATCCTCCGTGACACATCTCAAATACATCTCCACTGTCCTATTGACCACCTCCATTTGTCCATCCGTTTATGGATGATAGGCGAAACTAAAATTAAGCCTGGTACCTTGTAGCCGAAATAGCTCCCGCTAGAAAGTGCTTGTAGATGTTGGGTCTGAGTCAAAGACTATTTAGGTGGGCATTTCTTGAAGTTTAAAGACATGCTGAAAAAATTCTTGACCCACCATGGTTGCTGAGTATAGATGCCTGAATGTTATAAAGTGTGCATATTTGGATAAACAGTCTACAACAACATAAATACTATATCTACCTTGAGAGTTAGGCAAGCCGTCCACGAAGTCCATTTATATATCGCTCCATATGGATGTTGGGACCATAATGGATTGCAATAGACCAAATGGTAATTTTAGCTCACTCTTGTTAAATTGGCAAGTGTCACACTCACCTAAGTATTCTTTTAGTTGAGCACATGCTTCCTGCCAATGGGACATTGAATTCAAACAATGTCACTTCTTATGGAACCCTCCATGACAACCGCTATGTGAGTACAGATTGAGCTCTTAGGTAGATTCGTTCTTTATAAAATATTACCCCAACCTTATAACTTGAAGGACCCACCCCTTCTTCCTTTTGTATAGAGCTAACTAGGTCTTGTAATTGCTTTCCATGTGCAACCGCCTCTTTGATAGGCTTTAGTGTAATGCCACAAAAAAAGTTCCTTGACCATCCTGACAGGGTTACTGGCAACTGCCACTAAATGGAGAATCGCTCGTCTAAGCATCATTAGGGTTAGTACATGGGAAAGTGAAGAAAATTTGAGAAATCTATTAATCATTACGAGGACAAGTATAATCCACAAATAAATACGAAGCAACTAACAATAATGTGAGGCAAACCTGATAACAGCATGAAGACCTTTAAGCAAAGTCTGTAGTAGCAACCATGCCACTTTAAGGATTCTAGAGACAGACTCCTTATAAGTGTAATAGCTGCGTAAGTCTAATGACTTAGTAAGTAAACTCCCCGGTAGGGTATGACATGAGCCCATTATAATTAAGTATAAATAAACGTGCAGTTTTGATAAACATTTAAAAGAGGTCTTGTCTGAGTTAATACACCTTGAAAATATGGTTTGGTTAAAAAAGGGTGGTATACTTCCGGTGGCAATCGCCTAAGTGTTTTTAATGCATAAAACTAATGCTTATAGGTCATAACTATCTTATATGGCATACCCGAGATATTACCCATTCTCAGCAGGGTTGACGCTATTCCAAGGGAATAATACAATGCCGGTGCCTTAATTATTGTACGCTACCATCCAAAAGATTAACAACCTGACTGAATCCAACCTCGGGTGGTCCATGCTACTAGTGATGTACGTCATGTAGTGACCAACGATTAGGCAATGGCTACACCAGTCACAAAAACCATTGGATCCGAAGCCCATATAACACACATATTTGACCATATAATCAAGTCCATATAGTATGCCCATGGCCATTATACCACACGTTGGTGTACCATGTCATACAATGCACCTTATCAACCAATTATTAAAGCACTTACCAAGTTATTCAAAAATATAGATATGCTCATATCACATGCGTAGTTTGTATCCCACATTTTTATGGAAAGTCTTCGTAAGTTTTTAGTTACCTCACACACTCGCTCAAGTCCTCCGACATCACAATTTCCTGCTATAATGAAATATGATACATCGTTTTACGCAGTAATAGAGAACTCCCAAGAGTATGGTTGTAACACTCCACCCCAACGACACACAATATTGTCCGCTTTTGGCTCCCCCAAACCAGACTTTCCAAGAGGTCACCCATCTTGGTACTACTCTCGTAGAAGCATGCTTAACTGCGGAGTTTTGATGGGATCATGACCATTACGGCTTTAAAACGTGTTGTTGTCATTAAGAGTGTAAGTATACATATAAGCACATCCCCATCTCTATACCCAGGTGATGTGGGACATCACAACAATACCCCACCCCAATGACACACAATATTGTTCGCTTTTGACTCCCCCAAACTAGACTTCCCAAGAGATCACCCATCCTGGTACTACTCTCGGAGAAGCACGCTTATCAGCGGAGTTTTGATAGGATCATGACCATCACGGCTTTAACACGTGTTGTTGTCATTAAGGGTGTAAGTATACATATAAGCACATCCCCATCTCTATACCCAGGCGATGTGGGACGTCGCAATTACCCCCTCTTTGGACCCAACATCCCCGCTGGCGACCCTCATGGGATTAGCATCAACAAGTGCCCGCTAGCGACTTTCATGGGCTAGTGCACATTTCCCCCATATTAGGCTGGGCAATGGCTTTAATACCAATTGTAACATCCCACCCCAATGACACACAATATTGTCTGCTTTTGGCTCCCCCAAACCAGACTTCCCAAGAGGTCACCCATCTTAGAATTACTCTCATAGAAGCATGCTTAACTGTGGAGTTCTGATGGGATCATGACCATCACAGATTTAAAACGCGTTGTTGTCATTAAAGGTATAAGTATACATATAAGTACATCCCATCTCTATACCCAGGTGACGTAGGATGTCACAATAATGGTATCAGAGCTATTACCCAGCCTGAGATGGGGGGATCGTGTACAAGCCTATGAGGGGGTTGCTAGCGGGTACTCATTGGGATGCCAAGAATGGGCTACTCCTATGAGGGTCGTCAGCAGGGACGCTAGATCTTAAGAGGGGGTGATTGTGACGTTCCACATCGCCTGGGTATAAAGATGGGGATGTGCTTATATGTATACTTACACCCTTAATGAGAACAACGCGTTTTAAAGTTGTGATGGTTATGATCCCATCAAAACTCCGCAGTTAAGCATGCTTTTGAGAGAGTAGTACCAGGATGGCTGGCCCCCTGGGAAGTCTGGTTCGGGGGAGCTAAAAGCGGACAATATTGTGTGTCATTGGGGTGGGGTATTACATTGGTACTAAGTCCTGTCTAACAAAAAAGAGTTGTTGGGCCCTATTATTGCATATTTAAAGCCAAGGGGTGGACGCCTTGCCTCCTAGTTTAACATTTGGCCTCAAGAGTGTATGTTCGGCTAGTACGTTAGTTGTCTAGGCCAAAAGCTCCAAGCTGCATTTTGAGGCTTCTATCCAATTTAAGTGTTGATATATCTCATCCTAAGCTACTAAGTAGACACATGCAACGTAAATATCATTTTATCATGCAACTTAAAGCAATGAAAGAAGGGTTTAAAGAATCTTTCCAAAACATACTTGGCACATGTAAAGAAATAGGCATAGGGCTTTATCAAAACATCTTTTAAACTTGAAATACTAGTAATGACAACAAAGGACCATAGAATGGGTGAGAGGTTTACCTTAGAATGTGGCAAGAACACAAAGCTTCCTTCCGTCTCTCTTTTCAAAGCACTTCTCACACTAAGGTTAGGGTTTTTCTAAGATTAGGTGAGGGTGGGGGTCGAAGGCATGGTTTATATAGAAGCCTGGGGTGTGCCTTACTTTGAAAAAGTGGAGAATGTGTTAAAGCTGCTTTTCAGGGTGTCAGGGAATGTTCGGATATTGTTACAAGTTCGATAAAAAGGTTCAGGCGTACGTTCAGGGGTATTGCCCACTGGATCAAAGATTGGTCAACATACATTCGGGTGGTCCCCCTAGCGTACGTTTGGTCAGAGAGGGGTGAGATTTGGGTTTTTCCTCAAAAAGCTCAAGAGTTTGGGTTACTTATAAGGGTTTAGGTCTTTGTTTTTAAAACTATATTTTTATTAAAACACTAACAATTTTCCTAGTGAGTCATTAATCTTTTAAAATGATTGTTTTTATCAGGGTATTACAATTAGCCACTACGGGATTGGAATGGAAAATGTGGCCAACTGAATTATCATGTCCCTTCTTGTATTCGATGGTAAAGTTGTATCCCATTAACTTTACCAGCCACTTTTTTTTTCCCTTCCATCATGATGGTTTGCTTAAACAAATATCATAGACCTGTAATCCATGAATATGATAAATTATTGCCCTAACAAGTATGGACACCATTTTTGTACTGCTGTAATGAGAACCATCATTTCTTTTTCATACCTATAATGCGATAGATTTTTACCTTTGATTGCCGGGCTGAAATATGCTATGGGTTTAGAATCTTGAAGGAGAACAACTCCAATCCCTGTGCTTGAGGCGTCACACTTCACGACAAAAGGTTTATTGAAGTCTGGAAGGGCTAAGACCGGCCCTGTTGTCATTGTTTTCTTAAGGCTATTGAATGCCTTCTCTGCTAATTCTGGTCAAATGAATGAGTCCTTCTTGAATTGCTTTGTGAGGGGTCCATCAATTGACCCATATCCTAGAATGAATTTTCTATAATAGCCCGTTAGACCCAAAAATCCCCTTAGAGCCTTCACGTTGCTTGGCATGGGCCATTGTAGCATAGCTAAGATTTTTTCTTTTTTGGATCCATAACCAGTCCTTGGCTGGAAAATATGTTTTCCAAGTAGATGGAGTTTTGCCCAAATTGGCAATTCTTACAATGCACAAATAATTGATGGGGACGTCAAATTGATAAAACTTCTTGTAAATGCACTAAATTTTCCGACCATTTCTTGCTATGTATTAGAATATCATCGAAGAAAACTAACACATACCACATCAAACTTGAGAATATCCCATTCATAATGAGCTTGGAATGTAGAAGGCATGTTTGTTAATCCGAATGGCATCACTAAAACATTCATAATGCTCGTAGTGGGTTTGGAAAGTCATTTTTTCTATGTCTACTTCAGCCATTCTGATTTGGTGATATTCGGACCTAAGATCTAGTTTGGAAAAAAAATTGCGCCCCATTAAGCTCATCCAACAATTCGTCAATGACTAGGATGGGGAATTTGTCTTCGAGTGTTAATTGATTTAAGGCCCGGTACTTTACACATTGCCTCCACTAGCGATCGTGTTTTTTTTACTAGTAATACTAGAGATGAGAAAGGGCTCGTGGTGGGTTTCACTAGCCAAGATTTCAACAATCATGATACAATTTTCTCAATTTCATCTTTTTGGTAGTGGTAATGCCTATATGGGCTTACGTTGAATGGCCCACCTTCAATCTTGGGTACAATTTGGTGGTTGTGGCTTTTCATTTGTGGAAGACCTAGTTGCTCCTCAAAAAGGTGTGGAAAGGAATGTAAGGCAACTTGTAATTATTGCTGTGTATAGCCTGACCCCTCTAATTTAGCTCCTAATTCAATGCAATTCAGATTATCTTCCCATAGGCCCTCTTTTGACATGGTTGTACGTGACAAAACCAGCAACATTTCCATCTTTTAACTTCTCTCTCTGCTTTTATTGGTTCTCGCTGCCTTTACTTCAGTTCTGAGCGTTCCTTTGAGTCCAATCACAAAGTAGCCCAATTGGTGTTAGGCAGAAAGCTTACCTACTCTGCTGAGTATTGTTCGAATTGAAGTTGATAATTTCGTACCGCTCCAGTTTACTACAATTTCATGAGATCACCGAAGTGGTCATCAAAAGTTGTCGGTTAGTAGTGGATGTGGAGTACTACCTTCAATGATTCCCAAGTTAGAACATTTTTACTCTCTTTGAATAACTGGTACACATCTGGGATTCACCATCTAGGTGAAATGCTACCAAATGTAATTTTCCCTGTCTTTGATTTGTTTAAAATCGAAATATTGTTCCACCCTACAAATCCAGCTCGTATGATCATCCATTCCATTGTACTTGGGAAGTCTAATTTAGCCACCTTTGAACCCGTGTTGTTGTGCGAGCCAGAGGTATGCTTGTCACGGTTTCTACCCATTGAATTCTCCCCTATTTATTATTCTCTTGGACTCTCAATGGGATAGTATGTCTTACGATCGCTGCGCTGCGGGGGAAGATCACAGGCTTGAGTGCGCTCAAGTGCATTGGCCATGCGATCGAGGGTACACGGGTGAAGCAGCTGTCCAAACGGACACATCAGATATGCAATTTCCAAATGCTTCTGCTCAAAGCCAAAATTGGCCCAAAACCCTCAGAAAAAGCTTAGACAAAGCCCTCTATAAATAGAAGAGACATGGGAGGAGGCTACGAAGGAGAAAAAGTACGAAATTTCAAGAGAAGTTTTCCTTTTAGCTTAGTTTTTTCTTTAGGTTTGGGATATTATTTTTCATAATTATGTGTAACTAAATTCTCAACCAAAGTTGAGGATGAAGCCTCACTGATGAACAACAACCATATTTTCATACAAGTTGATATTAACCAATGTTATGAGTTTTAATATTTCAATTGTTTTACTTCAATTCAATTAGAAGGATGATTCTTGGATTATAAAATATTGGATATTCATAGTGTTTCGTTCTATGGATACATTTGATGATTTGGTTTAAACTAGATATCTTCTTGTGATTTATGCAATGAACGGATTCATTGAATGATTTAATTAATCTTTGAAGCATAGTAGAACATACATAAGATTTTTATTGTAAGAACTTATGATACATTGATGAACATGAGAATATATTGCTATGATTTGGTGGGTGTGGATTCCAAAACCTTAGTACTTTATCTTTTATTTAATTTTGCTTTGTTTAGTTTATGTTTTTATTTTCTATTCGAAAATCATAAGTCTTTCAAAACTAGGTTAAGATTCAATTGATTTAGATATAATTGTTCTTCATAAACACAATTCCTTATAGGTTCGACTTCACACTTGCAACATTATATTGCAAAACGATTCATGCACTTGTGAGTACATTGAAATTTCAAAACATACGCTACTGGCACTACTCCAACATCATCATTTGTTGGTTTGCCAAACTTTAATGAAATCTTCGAGTAATTTTTTGATACTTGAATTTGGCTACTCCAACCAATCAATCCGTGCCTCCGCCATAGAACAACTAGGTTCTCATACCAAATTGTTATGCGAACACAAAACATATCTAGTAACTCGATGTTGAACGGGAAAAGAAGTGGGGTCCTGCTTCTTATTTTTCCCAATGTTTGCCAATTAAAACAATCAACGGTAGGAAATTAGAGGTTTCCTGGGCCTCATATCAAACACAAAGTTTAGGGATTAAATTTGCATGCCTTTTAGTATAATATTCATCTCTTTTAGTAGAGATAACACTTTGGAGATAACTCCTACATTGACTCGGATAGATACTAGCACCATTGAGGACTCCCATCAAACTATATGATGACTTGGAGATAACTCCCAGAAGTATTCAATTGACTCTTACTTGAATGAAAGACTACTACCCAGCGAAACGCTATAACTAAGCATCGCAGTGCTTGACGCACGACTAACCTTATCTAGAAGACTGCTTTGCTCAAACTCAATGACTACATGAATTGACATACTACTTTGCATTCAATATCCTTTCCACATGATTTCATAACATAGTGTGCATGCATTGTCCCAAAGATCCAAGAAAAATAAGTTCAATATTATGTCTAGAAAGAAGGCATTTTATGCATGCTTGAATGAATGCATAATATAGGTTGGGAGGCATTAAAAAGTTGTATTTAAAAACAAATAGATACTTGTTCAAACTCTCACAATAATTTCTAATTACCTTTACAGCACTAGTGGGTTGATCTGGTGGAAGTCGTCCGTTCATAGCTGCATAACTGTAAACATTAAAATAGTAAAAGCTATTCCACGAAAGTCCTACGACAAATCAACATAAATAAAAGAGAAAAATGGAAAGCCAAAGTCAAAAGAATAAACAAATGAAAAACACTAACACAATAAATGCATCCTCGATGGTGCCTGCTAAGATCCCAACCATTCCCACCGTCCAGTTCAGAGGAATAACACTAAAAATAAAAATAAAAAAGCCATAGCTAGATCTTCCAATTTATATGACAAAGAGATATTAGTAAACCAATAAAAATCAATATTTACCCAGAATGAGGTATGCGCCCAAAAGTTGGTTTGAAACCAACAACACCACAAAGAGCTGCAGGCATTCGAACAGATCCTAGAAATAGATACAGATGATGCATTTAGTTAGCCAATTAATCAATGATGTACATTGCAAATCTGGACTATGCAGAATTCATTGTCATAACCCTTTATTTAAATTGCCAATTAGTTATTGATCAAAAACCATCTCCTCCACTGTGAGAAGGTGTCAGAGACTGTAGTAGGCCACGAGATGTGTGTAGCTTCCCAACAAAAAAAAATAAATAAATAAAAAAATTCACAGAAAAGTTGTTGAATTAAAAAATGGTTGAGTTGACCATGATTGTTAAGCAAACATGAAATATTGAATTAAACGGCCAATATCTGTTGTGATTGAACCGGGGATACATCGGATGATTCTATCGATTTAATCGATTAAATATCTGTTGTGATTCTTTAACGGTAAATACATCGGATGATTCGCCTAGATTTTGTAATAACAATAGGATATGCATATGTGCTTTATCGATAGACGGAAATATGAACAATGTATTAGCGCTCAAAGTATGCCTAGTAGCATAGTCGTTATTGAGTATGGACTAAGCATGATTATATGTTGATTAAATTGTGGTGAGGTGGATTAGGGACCTTAGTATTTTTATTTCTTTATTTTTAAGCATTTAATTTAGTTTTTATTTTCTGCACGCCACATACTTGATATTGGGACTAGGTTAAGATATGATTAATTTAGGCACTTTAAAATTAGTTTTTAACAAGGTCGATTCTCTGTGGATTCGACCTCGCACTTGCACACCTGCTACACTGCATAACGACTCGGGCAATTGATGAGTACAATTAAATTTGTGCAACAAAGTGCCATTCCGACAAGCACCATAGAATTTCAATTTGATTTAAGTGTGCACTCTAATTTGGTTTAGGAGTCTTGGGGCTATAAATACAAGCTTATAACCCTGAGAATGCCGATTTGGTTTATATATGAGTTTTGCTCAATAAGAAGCCTCAAAGTTTAGCGTTCTTCTGTTTTTTCTTCAAACCCTAGATAGGTTCTAACGTTTAGAGAAGATTTCATAAATCCTTTGATGGAATCAAGATCTAGAAATAGTTATCCATTCCTTATTGTTGTTATTCCCTGCCACCAACTAAGTCACGCTACATCACAAAATCTCATATTCTTAGAACGTTATCATGTCGTCATCATAATGTCCTAACGAAATATCATATCTAGATTTTTGTCATCATTTTGTCTTGAAAAAGTTCCCCGCAAATGAATAGTTTTGCAAAATTTATGACATTGTTCATGAGAAGGTATAAATAGAGTTTTAGGCTTCATTCTCAAGGCTAAGCAAGAGTGTTGTATTCTACCTAGATTGGATTATAGAGGATTTCTTGCTTCATAGTTTTACTTATATTGGATTCTAGAGGTGGCTCTTGCTTCATTGTTGATTTGTTCGATTTGGTATTTCCAAGTGAAGATGTGTAAAGTTGTAGCTTGCCTTCCTTGAAGTTTTATGTGTGTAGTCTTGGGGTTCTTTGGTTGTTGTTACTTTCTACAAGAGTCTACTGGTAGTAGAGGACCAGTAAGGAGAGCCACTAAGAAGAGATTGTAGAGCTTAGAGATTTACATCGGGTTGTAAGTTTTCTTATGTCTGTATTCTGGATCTTTTACTTCGTGATTTCTCAAGTTTGGCTACCCCGGAGTGGTTTTTTCATTTAAGCATTCAAAGGGTTTTCCACTTCGTCAACAAAAAATTCTTGTGTTGATTGTATTGATGTTGTGATTCTTTGTTAACTTTCGTACAATTGTATTGTTTGTTTATCGTTGAGGTAGAATTGTAGTTCGGGTTCTTTCAATGATATTTGGATATATTAGAACTTTGGGTTCTTTGTGATTTTCTCTTCACAATTAATATTTCATTTTTTATAGTGAATTTCTTCATGATAGCATCCACCTATAGACATACATAGCATTCAAGAAATCATGTAAATCTTGGTGTTATGGTATATAATTGTCTTGTCATATTTGCCATAATTGTGGCCTTTTTCACAACACTTGTTGTATCAAAATACCCTATGTGCTGCATCCAAGTGAGCTATGGGGGCAAGTCCATGAACTAACTCAGTACATGTACTGCGTAAGCTAAGACAAGCTTGGTGATAGTCAAAAATATAAATCGTCCAATTAGTTGACGATATGAGGAGGAATCTTTAACTCCCTCTCCATCATCTGGACTAAGTGCCAAATTTTATTCCATTGCGAATGTGACTACTTTATCACCTGGAAAAACATTATATCTTCAAGTATCTCAAGCACATGCGTTCTTTGTGAGAAAGAGATACCACTTGTTGATCGAGCTACTTCTATCCCTTGAAAATACTTCAAGACTCTATCGTCCTTAAGTTTGAAACAACTTTCCAAGTATTTCTTGAGATCTTCAATCTTATCTAAATTGTGGCCTACTATGATAAGATCATCTACATACACAAGAACAACTATGCAATGATCTTTGTGGATCAAATGAACAGAGAATAATCAACCTTTGACTGTTTGTAGCTTGTTTTAGTAAGAGAAGAGGAAAAATTAACAAACGACTGGCGTCATGCTTGTTTAAGTCTATATAGCGCTTTGTAAGTTGGTAGACTTGTGTCTCCCCCTTTCATTTGAAACCATGAGAGATTTCACATACACATCTTCATTGAAATAACTATTTAAGAAGATATTATTCACGTTAAGCTAATGGGGATGCCATCTATGGATAGTTGCAAGGATAATGAGGACTNGAGAAGGTGTCAGAGACTGTAGTAGGCCACGAGATGTGTGTAGCTTCCAAACAAAAATAAATAAATAAATAAAAAAATTCACAGAAAAATTGTTGAATTAAAAAATGGTTGAGTTGACCATGATCGTTAAGCAAACATGAAATATTGTTTAAATTATCAAATTTATATATATATATATTTTTATTAGTTAAGCTTTTAAAATTAGTAATAATTTAACATTACGATAATCTCACAAAACAAATGGGGGGCTAATGCAGAATATAAGAAAGATCTTTCTCATTTTAATGCTTGAAATGTCTGTCTTGGACAATTATTCTCCAAAACATTAGTCATTTCGTTTTATTTAAAAGCTATGCTTTATAGTGGACTCCAGGAAAAAAAAAGATTATGTACGTGGCCGTCCGGACGAGCTCTGTAGAATTTCAATTTGATTTAAGTTCATACTTTCATTAGGTTTAGGAGTCTTGGGACTATAAATACATGCTTATAACCCTCAGAATGTAGATTTGGTTTATATGTGAATTTTTGTCAATAAGAAGCCTCATAGTTGAGTGTTCTTCTATTTTTCCTTCAAACCCTGGATAGGTTCTAGCGTTTAGAGAAGATTTCATAGATCCTTTGATAGAATCAAGATCTAGAAATAGTTATTTGTTCCTTATTGTTGTTATTCATTGCAGCCCATTAACTCACGTTGCATTAGGTGGTATTAGAGCCCAAGTTACTTTCCATGAGTAGGGAGGGGCAACCATTGTGTAGACATGAACGAAGTGCACGTGCACACGGACATGGCACATAAGGAACAACTGGCGATTCGTTTGTGGCACATGGAGGAGAGGTTTGGTGGTATAGCCGTGCAAAAGAGGGAGCAGGTGCGCCAACAAGGAGTTCCTATTGATCACTTGGCCGACATGGGTGGTCCAAACGTTCATCGTTGTCAACCAAGACCGTGATATGCGGGGGCAAGAGACAGATTTATCGCATCCCTAATTAAAGAAAAGATAGAAAAGTCCGATAAAAGAAGGTGCCTAGGGAGGCGATGAAGTGGAAGAATCAATCGGCGATTTGTTGGCAATGCCTGGTGGATGATCAGATGGAAACCTTGTGGGAATAGATAGAAAGCCTCACAAACCAACTGGACAACATGGGTGTTCCTAACATTTGTCTCTGTCAACCAATTACACGTTTCATGTGTAACGACCTAGGGAAAAGCACTAGTCACATCTGCGCTATCACCTTAAAAGGATTTGTCAATTCGAAGCTTCCTTAAAATTCATTATAAAGCCCAGTTTCACCTATTAAGTAGGCAATGTGGGACTAAGCACCCATGACTATCTTTATAAACTATTTACTCTATGTGAGTTTCTTCTCATCTTCCCAATATGGGATCGGGGTATTACATCATGGATGAGGATGACGTGTTTATTTTTAGTAGGGCACGATCTCAACGGAGAAAGGCATTGATTGAGGCAAAAATTCCGCGTCAGGCCAACTTGACTGTTATTCGCATAATCAACTGCATCTACAAAATCCATATTCTATGGAGGAGGAAGGTGAACCTGTTGATGACAAGTTCTAGGAATCCGGGTTCATTAATGAAGAATTCATGCATGAAGATGTTGAGGATCCTTCACAAGGATTCATGGATTAGGATTCTCCACTACCTATGATAATGATCTCAACAATGACAATGAATATCCTAAGGAAAGACCCTTGCCATCCGACCTAGAGGGATAGTGCAAAGAGTATGGGTTGTCTCCCACGTATAGCAGCCTCTACCTTAAAGAAGATGACCTAGGGGCACGGATCATATCGAAGATTATTACGAGGAAGATGAAAACCTTCCAGGTGAAATGCCTAATTTTAATGATGAAGAATTACGTTATGTTGAATTCCTTGGTGTTAGGTTTATCTTGGCCTTATTTAATGATGTTTGTAATTTCCTATTCTTTCTCCTTGCCTTCTCGTTGGATGAGGCGTCATAACGGGCTGGTGATTGGACTTCGAGAAGTGATCTCTGCCTGTGCCTCAGATGGGCATCATAATGGGTTCATGATGGGACACAGTGAAGAGCTCTCGGCATTCTAGCTAGAAGCCTCTTCAACACGAGCGTGTAATGGGAGCAAAGTTGGACTCCCTGGTCTCTTGTCAGATGGAGCATCAAGATGGGACACGTGAAGGGGATCAATCATTTTGCCTTCCATCATGGTAGCACTCGTTTGCCATTAAGACATGAAGAAGGATTTTGGTAAGAGGTACATTTTCCATGGTATCTTGGATTTATAACTTGATTTATCTTGCCATTGCTCTTGGAAAAAAGCATTGGATGTGTTTACGCAAGTGTTCTAAAATGTTCCGGCACCCGGACATCCATTGGGTATCACTTGGAAGTGATTAGGTAATTTGGGAATGAAATTTCCATCACTTGGGCGTCATAACGAGATACATGAAGAGAAAATAGGGATTCATTTCCCATTTCCCGTCGTAATGGGTTTGAATCCCATCAGGACTTGGTTGGTTTCCACAGAACGTTCAGAGCCATTGTTGACCTAGGAAAATTCCGGATTTGAAGATTCTTATTAGAGGAAAAGTTGTAGATATAGGAAATGGCTTCTAGAGACGTTGAGTTTGTATCATTTGGAGCTAAGATGAAGAAGTTAGGGTGAAAATACTCGAACTGGTTGATGAATGCCAAATATTACATATTTGATACCCTTAATTTATATATGTTAATCCTTTAACTGTGTCTTAATCTAATGTCTTGTGTTAGTTCTGTGTTTTTTTAGTCTTTTGTAGGTTGTTAAAGGAAAATTGCAGCCTAAAGGTGAAAAATGCAGAGCTTGGAAGAAAGCTGAAAAATAGCCACCTTAGGAAGTAGGATTGAGCGCACCATCTTGCGCTCGATCCTAGAATGGTTGCGCTAGAGCACACTTACGCCCCCACCAGCAAATCATGAGTGCACGAACGCTGCGCCGCAGAAGAAAGAATGTATGCATGAGTACGATCAAGCATAATCGTGTGACAGGCTGGCACTAGCTATGTTTTTAGGGTTTTAAGTCATAGAAACCCTTATAAATAAACTGCTAAGCTTGAAGGAAAGGAATTTGTAGACGAAGTCCGAAGATTCACATATTTTCTCCCTTTTAGTTTAGTTTTTCTTTAGGTTTAGGTTTTATTTTTCATAATCATGTGAAACCTCATCAATGAAGAGCAACGTTATTATTATGTAAGTTAATAATATCCAATTTTATTGAGTTTTTATATTTCAATTGTTTTACTTGTAATCAATTTATGGAGTGATTCTTGGATATCTTTTGTGATTCAATGATACATTTGATGATTTGAGATAATTTCACATAATTGATTGCTTGGGTTTTTATTTTTAAAACAATTGGATATCCCTTGTGATTTATTATACGGATACAATTCATGTTTTGATTTAAATTGGATATTTTTTTTGTGATTTACAGATACACTTGATGTATTGATTTAAATTTTATTTCTTTTGTGATTTGTGTAAAGAATTGATACATGGGATGGTTCTGATTAACTATTTGAAGCAAAAGTAAAACATACCTAAGATTTTATTATGAGAACTTTGGATAATATTGAGGAACATGGGATATGTTGCTATGATTTGGTGAGTGTGGATTCCAAAACCTTAGTACTTTATCTCTTGATTTATTTCCCTTTTATTTAGTTTATGTTTTCTTTTCATTGCAAACAAAAATCAAATCTCTTTTGGGACTAGGTTATGATTTAATTAGTTTAGAAATAATTTGATCTTCAAAAACACAATTCCCTATGGGATAGACCTCGCACTTGCAATCCATTAATTGTAAATGACTCGTGCACTTGAGAGTATATTAAATTTGAAACAACATTGGTTTTGGCTCTCCAAATGACCTTTCAGCTTTATGAAAAGTTTGCCCTGTCTCTTTGTATAAAGAGAAAAGGATGCCCATTTGAGAAGGTTAGATCTCCAAGCATGAAATTAATTAGGGAGAGTCTCTAGAGAATGTGGATTACCTCTCTATGATAATCCAAGAGGGATTGGGTTGGAAGCCATTGTTGCTTTCCTCCTTTTGATGGTTGTAAAGCTTTCTTCTATGCTTTACCATTGTGGTACCAAGTGGAGTTTCCTAAAAAGCTTGAAGCTTTCCACTACTTAGGTTTTTGTTTTTGATTTCAAACTACACCATACACATCACTCAACCGCAAAGAAGTCTATCAAAGGGTCGGTAAGGAGATGCACTGCATAAAGGTGGCATGATGGAGACAAGCTGGGAGGTTTGTTGTTCTTACTATGTTTAGAGGTGCTCAAGGGTATGTGTATCGTCTATTCTGTAACTGTGAATCTTCATATAATGATTTCCTGGTGTGGTTTTTCCCTTTGATTGGTTCAAAGGGTTTTCACTTCGTCAACAAATTTTGTGTTGTGGTTGTATGGATGTTCTTTATTGTTGTGTTGATTTAATCTTAAGCATAGCTATTTATTTTCCTTACATAAATTGTTTATGCATTTAATGTTTTTTTAATTCCACTGTGCATGTTATGTGTTTGATGAATGGCTTAGTTCCATATTTTGTTTATTTGGCAATTTGGGGTAGACCACGATCCTTGTTGTTCTTTCACTTGGTGTAGACGATATTTTGTTAGATTCCCATAACAATGATTATGACGAGTTTTATATGGATGAGGAGAATTATATGTTCACAAGGGAGACAACGAATTACCCATTCTTGAGTATCTTCATGGCATGTGGAACAGAAAAGGCACAAGGGAAACACGGCAAGCCCGAAGTATGGCAAGGTGGCATGTGGGCCGTCAAAATAATCATCATAATCTACCGATGATTAAGAGCATCATGTTTGTTGTGGGCTTTTCCATGTCTTGGTCTTGAGGGAAGGAGAATGGAATGAGTTGACAGCGCACCACCATGGAAAGGACAGTCTGAATTTGAGGACGAATTCTCTCCAATCTGGGGAGAATGATGTAGATCGACGAGCCTTGTGTGCAAGCTCATCTACAGCCTGTCTAGACTAGCCTCAACCCGAGAGCTGTGTCTTGAGTCCTCGTCCAAATACCGTCCAGATGCCTATGTTTATTTTCGGTTTTATGCTTTATGTGAATGACCGTTCGGATGGTGTTATGTTCCATCCAGATGGACATCGTAGCTTCTTCATGTTTTAGGTTTTAGGGCATCGTAGAGTTTGGTTTCACATTTTATGTGGCCATCCAAACGACCTTAAGTGTGATCGGTGTCAAATATTGTATATTGAACCCCCCCTTAACTTATGTTTGTTAGGCTCTTAGCTGTGTTAATATCTGATGTTTTGTGTTATTTTAGTGTTTTAGTGTGTTGTAGATCCTTGGTGCAAATTATGGTTCACAGGGGCAGAATTAAGCAAAGATGGAAGTTTAGCCCCTGCCAGTACGATCGAGCGCACTTGGTGTGATCGAGCTCACTGCGCTCGAGCACAGGATGTGTGATCGAGCGCATGCCATGTCAGCCGTAATCCCCGCGTTGCCCTTGCCGGTCATATGCTCCATCGCTTCAACACTTGTGCCGTGGGATTTTGGGGCAGTTATCTGCGATCGATCGCACACTTTGCGATCGAACGCACAGCACACGATCGACCGCAGACGGACCTGAGATCGAACGCAACGCCTACAATCGACCGCAAGCAGGTATGCGATCGATCGTACCACCTGCGATCGAGCGCACGCACGTGACCTGGTAGCACATTAGTTTTGTCTATAAATAAGACCCTTATGTTTTCATTTCATTTTCACGTTTGGGAGGTGCCTCTAAGGCCTCAAACCCTATGTTTTCCATTGTAAAGCCCTCCTAAATTGTCATTTTAATTTATCTTGTTTTGTTTTGCTTTTATTTAGTCTCTTATTCCCTTCACTATGGATTTGTTTATATATATTCATATTTAGTTCATATTATTCTGTCGTTTAATTTTATGTATATTCGTTTTAATACATTTTAGTGACAAAAGTGTGTTGATTGTTGTTTGCGAATCATTAAACAGCCAATATCTGTTGTGATTGATCCGGGGATACATCAGATGATTCTATCGATTTAATCGATTAAATATCTGTTGTGATTCTTTAACGGTAAATACATCGGATGATTCGCCTAGATTTTGTAATAACAATAGGATATGCATATGTGCTTTATCGATAGACGAAAATATGAACAATGTGTTAGCGCTCAGAGTATGCCTAGTAGCATAGTCGTTATTGAGTATGGACTAAGCATGATTATATGTTGATTAAATTGTGGTGAGGTGGATTAGGGACCTTAGTGTTTTTATTTCTTTATTTTTAAGCATTTAATTTAGTTTTTATTTTCTGCACGCCACATGCTTGATATTGGGACTAGGTTAAGATATGATTAGTTTAGGCACTTTAAAATTAGTTTTTAACAAGCTCGATTCTCTGTGGATTCGACCTCGCACTTGCACACCAGCTACACTGCATAACGACTTGTGCAATTGACGAGTACAATTAAATTTGTGCAACAAAGTGCCATTCCGACAAGCTCCATAGAATTTCAATTTGATTTAAGTGTGCACTCTAATTTGGTTTAGGAGTCTTGGGGCTATAAATACATGCTTATAACCCTGAGAATGCTGATTTGGTTTATATATGAGTTTTGCTCAATAAGAAGCCTCAAAGTTTAGCGTTCTTCTGTTTTTTCTTCAAACCCTAGATAGGTTCTAACGTTTACAGAAGATTTCATAAATCCTTTGATGGAATCAAGATCTAGAAATAGTTATCCATTCCTTATTGTTGTTATTCCCTGCCACCAACTAAGTCACGCTACATCACAAAATCTCATATTCTTAGAACATTATAATGTCGTCATCATAATGTCCTAACGAAATATCATATCTAGATTTTTGTCATCATTTTGTCTTGAAAAAGTTCCCCGCAAATGAATAGTTTTGCAAAATTTATGACATTGTTCATGAGAAGGTATAAACAGAGTTTTAGGCTTCATTCTCAAGGCTAAGCAAGAGTGTTGTATTCTACCTAGATTGGATTATAGAGGATTTCTTGCTTCATAGTTTTTACTTATATTGGATTCTAGAGGTGGCTCTTGCTTCATTGTTGATTTGTTCGATTTGGTATTTCCAAGTGAAGATGTGTAAAGTTGTAGCTTGCCTTCCTTGAAGTTTTATGTGTGTAGTCGTGGGGTTCTTTGGTTGTTACTTTCTACAAGAGTCTACTGGAGTACCAGTAAGGAGAGCCACTAAGAAGAGATTGTAGAGCTTAGAGATTTACATCGGTTGTAAGTTTTCTTATGTCTGTATTCTGGATCTCTTACTTTGTGATTTCCCGAGTTTGGCTGCCCTGGAGTGGTTTTTTCATTTTATGCGTTCAAAGGGTTTTCCACTTCGTCAACAAAAAATTCTTGTGTTGATTGTATTGATGTTGTGATTCTTTGTTAACTTTCGTATAATTGTATTGTTTGTTTATCATTGAGGTAGAATTGTAGTTTGGGTTCTTTCAATGATATTTGGATATATTACAACTTTGGGTTCTTTGTGATTTTCTCTTCACAATTAATATTTCATTTTTTATAGGAATTTCTTCGTGATAGCATCCACCTATAGACATACATAGCATTCAAGAAATCATGTAAATCTTGGTGTTATTGAATATAATTGTCTTGTCATATTTGCCATAATTGTGGTCTTTTTCACAACACTTGTTGTATCAAAATACCCTATGTGCTGCATCCAAGTGAGCTATGGGGGCATGTCCATGAACTAACTCAGTACATGTACTGCGTAAGCTAAGACAAGCTTGGTGATAGTCCAAAATATAAATCGTCCAATTAGTTGACGATATGAGGAGGAATCTTTAACTCCCTCTCCATCATCTGGACTAAGTGCCAAATTTTATTCCATTGCGAATGTGACTACTTTATCACCTGGAAAAACATTATATCTTCAAGTATCTCAAGCACATACGTTCTTTGTGAGAAAGAGATACCACTTGTTGATCGAGCTACTTCTATCCCTAGAAAATACTTCAAGACTCTATCGTCCTTAAGTTCGAAACAACTTTCCAAGTATTTCTTGAGATCTTCAATCTTATCTAAATTGTGGCCTACTATGATAAGATCATCTACATACACAAGAACAACTATGCAATGATCTTTGTGGATCAAATGAACAGAGAATAATCAACCTTTGACTGTTTGTAGCTTGTTTTAGTAAGAGAAGAGGAAAAATTAACAAACGACTCGCGTCATGCTTGTTTAAGTCTATATAGCGCTTTGTAAGTTGGTAGACTTGTGTCTCCCCCTTTCATTTGAAACCATGAGAGATTTCACATACACATCTTCATTGAAATAACTATTTAAGAAGATATTATTCACGTTAAGCTAATGGGGATGCCATCTATGGATAGTTGCAAGGATAATGAGGACTCGCTTGGTGATCATCTTAGCGATAGAAGTAAATGTTTCACTATAGTCAAGGCCTACTGTTTGATTGGAACCATTAGCTTTACACCGGTCCACCAAACCATCTAGATTTTGCTTGACCTTGTAGATCCATATACACAGTGGGCTTCTTAGCATGCGAAAGGCAAGTCAAACTCTAGGTATTATTAGCTTCAAAGTAGTCAATTTCAGAGCACATGACATCACACCACTTAAAGATCCCTCATAGCCTCCAAAAAGACTTAGGCTCTTGGGCAAGAGATATGTTGGTAATAGAAGCATGCTCACAAGGAGAAAGAGCATCACAAGATAGAAAACTGGTGAATTGGATATAGATTACCTAAGGAGTGAACAAGCACTGAATATGATAATTGACTGGACTGAGATGGCAGAACCTTTCCAAGGTGAAAGTCACACAAGTATTTAGGTTGTTGTGTTGTAGGGAAACAATGAGGTACACCCATATCTCGTTCTCGCACCAAAAAAAATCTAAATTCTAAATTCCCTAACTTGTGTGGCATTACAATAGTGAGAAAAGGAAGACAGATGTGGCTACCTTTTTCTCTCTATGCCGAAGCTCTCTTTCTCACTTTGTGCACAAAAGGCTGAATAAAGAGTGTCTTTAAAAGAATTTTTTTTTAAAAAAAGTTTGTTATTTGAGAAGTCCAATCCATGTGGAAGAAGGACAGTAAACAAGAACTTCAAATTTGAGTAGAGAAAGCAATTTGTCTGAAAAAACTTCAAAGAGAAAGAAGAAACCATGTAACTTCCAAAACTATTATTCCTTGTAGTTAAATATATTATTGAACATGTTGGACAGCGGAAGAAGAAGAAGAGAGAGAGCGGAAGCATATAAGGACTACATTGTATTAAGTCTAATTGATATTGATGTGATTATAGAGGTCTCTATATATAGAGAGGCTATGAATGATAAGCAAGAAACCCTTGACTAATTAAGGTAGGAAATAAACCCTAGTAAATAATATAAAATATTCTAACATCTCCCCTCAGACTCAAGGTATAAGCATGAGTTCGGGAAAAAGAAAGGGAAAATATGATTTTTTTTGTTCGCCAGAAAAGTCACAAGAGTGGTGGCCAAAATGTGGCGGCCAGAGGCAAAGGACAACGGTTGTTTGTGGCAGCTGAGCTGTGAAAGATTTGGGCCAACAGGATGGACTTGAGACTTGGATTGGAGGCTTATAGGATAGGCTAGATTTGGCTAGTTATATGGGCCATAATAATTAGGCCGAAACTTGTGGAACAATAAATGGGTCGGGTTGGCCCGAAATGATGTAACTCGGGTCTAACCCAGTGGACCAGGTTGACTAATTGAACTGGGTTGGAGGCAATGGATGGGTCAATTATGTGGGTATAGTTGGCTGAACCCGTGGCCATGTTGAAGATGGTCTGACCCAATTGACTTCCTGGATGGGACCGATTTGAGTTGTGAAATCCAGTGGACAGAATCGCATTAAGACTCGTTGGGTCGGGTTGAGATCGAATTTATTGGGCCAACTGAAAACCAATTTTGGACTGGTTTTAAACCCGATGACTCGGTTTTGGATTAGGTTGGAGACCAACTAAAGTGGCAATCTTTCTACGTGACATGTGGCAGAGGGAAAGAAGGGAAATCGCCTAGTGCGTGTGGTACACACGCCTCGCCAATGTGCGGCATTGGGGCGCGTGAAGCCCAAGCGCAGCAACTTCTGTCGGCGCATGGCAGCACGTCTGATACCCTTTGGCGGCATTCTGGGCGGATATTTTACCTTCGTCGCCAAATACGTGAAGTGGCTCCGCAACCAATTTGATAGACCATACTGGGTGGCGCGTTGAAAGGCGTTGGAATTTTGGCAGCTTTTTTTGGAGGTGCGTGGGAAATCCTGAACAACTGAAATTGGTTGATATTTCTCAAATCCACCAATCTTTGGCGGAGACACCACTTTTGGTAGTTGATTGGCCGAGAGGTGTCACGGTGGCAGTGCGTGAGGCGCGTGGAAATATTGCGAATGGGCGCGAGGCGGCGCGTAGAGTGCCGTTGGCGGATAATCTTCCACAGATCGGTAGATCTGTGTCTTGCAAGCTTGATTATGGGATTACTTTTCTAGATTGCGTTGCGGTGAAGACGTGGAAGAGACTGACAACGAAGATAGAGGGCTTGGCGGCACGCAGATGATCAGAATAGTGAGATCGTCAGAGAGAACGCCGAAAAATGTCAATGATGATTATTGAAGGCCTCAAGAAAGTTTTATACCATGTTAAACATATTGTTGAATATATTTGACAGCAGAAGAATGAGAGAGAGAAGAGAGAGAGCGGAAGCATATAAGGACTACATTGTATTGAGTCTAATTTATATCGATATGATTACAGAGGCCTCTATATATAGAAACACTATGAGTGAGAAGTAAGAAACCCTAGACTAATTAAGATAGGGAATAAACCCTAGAGAATAATATAAAATATTCTAACACTTATATTTAACATATTTATTTATGAAATTGACTTTTAAATTAAATACATGCAAGACCCTTAAAGTCATGAATCTAGAGTAAATTAAATTAGAAATGAATACTACAAAATTAAGTTTAACCAAAAAAACAAAGAATATGATGAATAGATTTATTTGGTGGTTTATGAGGAAATTATTTTGAAAAAATTTACCTCCACCATCAACACCAAGGGCGACAGGGCACAATCCTGCAGCGACCACTGCAGCAGATCCACTAGAAGAACCTCCAGAGATCTTATTGATATCATATGGATTTCTAGTAACCCTACAGTGTCATATATTGATTGCAGTGGTTAATGTTTCAATGATGAGTGATCAATCAGCAAGTAATAAAGCAATAAATTAGGACTCTTACCCGTAATGAGGATTTATCCCACTTGTTCCGGCCCCAAGTTCATGCATATTGGTCTTCCCAACAAGTATGGCACCACATAATCTGAGACGCTTAACACAACATGCATCATTCGTACAAGGTCTTACTTTGTGCAGCCACTTGGTTCCTCCTAGTTGGTTCAACCAAATCATATATTATTTGAGATTAATACACTTAATTAAGATTGGTTTAAATAATTACATAGACCTAATCATAAATGAATAATGATAGAATCTTGAATTAATTACCTGTAGTTGGATAAGGGCAACAGTCTATTTCATCCTTGATAGCAATTAGGATTCCATCTAGGACTGATATTGCTTGTCCTATCCGAAGGAATATAACAAATGTGTTAGGCACTTTTAAATTTTGGTGTGTGTATTCATTAGAAAGACTTGTGGTTAATTTGCTCGATCGTTATGTTACATGTAGTGTTGTACCTCCTTCATACCGAAGTGTGGATTCACTTGCTTGCTTTAGAATATCTTCAACATTGTAGTTAATAAAGAATGACATTTGTAACGGAGGATTAGAACATTCATGCACACCAGCTGTAAATCGCTCTGCAACCTGTACAAATGGAAAAATTCAAGTATAGTGAGTATAGTAAAATACATTAACATAACAATAATATTTTTCTTTCTATGTTTCTGGTTGTGCCAATTATATATATATATATATATATATGTTTATTCCATGGTAGCTACAAGCCTACAACAAGGACATGCACTAGGCATAAAAAGTTTATAAAAGCTCCTCTTTAGGATTTCAATCACGCGATACAATTTATGCTTGAAAGCAGTTGTGAAGTTAACAACTAACGAGTACATATGTAATTAAATAGGACAACCAATAGTATATGTGATTAACCAAGTAACAAACTTGGCGCACATACCATTCGAGGAGTTAGTTTTCCGGAACTATAAGCTTTTGCATAGTCCAATATTGTCCACCAATGAAACGAAGGTTGTATACCACCAAATATATCTTCTGGAGAATTAGGAAAGCAGTTTATTGCCTGTTGAACTTGCTCAGGTGGAGATAAATCAGAATCTATGCATTTGACTTCTTGTTCTTTAAGATCTGCGATCATAAACATATATATATATTAAATAAAAAAATAAAAAATAAAAATCCTACATTTTATAGGAAAATTTATTGTCAGCTAATAGCAAATGTGTGTTTACCACCAAATTGCATTATTGTCAGTTAATGTCAACCTTAAGACGATAGATTAATTGTGTAGATCTCTAGTGAACCCAACTTGCCAATATGTACATCTTGGGTTCTATGAATAATAATTATCTAAAACATCTTGTGATACAACAATTATGCAAAGAGTTGAAATTAATGCAACAAAAGTGAAGGAACAAACCTTCAAAAGGATGTAAGGGAACATAGAGAGGATGCATCTCTAGCTCCGCATTAGTTATGAGCTGCAAAAGTTGAAATACATTTTTTAAGCATTTCAAAACAAATTGGCATGGCACGGTCATTGCTGTGCATAAGTAAATTGATGCAAGCCAATAGGCAATCTTGTTTAAGATTTTGTGAAACTGGTGTATGATATGCGCACATATTTTTCAATTATTGTAATGACTAATGTAGCAATGTCAAATGGTTATTTGTTGTGCAGAGTAATTAGTACGAATAGGTTCCGTAGACATCAAAAAAATTATGAACTTCCTTACTCTTTAGATAGTACAAAGTTCCCCTTCAAAAAAAGTAGTACAAAGTTAGCAATGATATGTACAATAATAGTGCAAGTACACAAGTGAATATTTCAACTATTTATTGTATGACCCATCCTCCAATGAGTTACATGTTTGGAACTATTAAGGCAAATGATGAAAGAAACATTATAAGAAATTTGGTCTTCGGTGACAATAAAAGTCAAAGTTAATAAAAGTAATAGGGACGGCAAATAAGTCATCGTTAATGACTCATTGTTGGTATCCATGCGAGACTTTTTTTTTTTTTTTTTTCTTTCTTTCTTCTGTGTAGGTTATCACAGTAAAGCATTAGCAACAAGAAGTACTATTGCAATTAATATATATTAGCGGCAACCCCTACCATTGTTAATACTAGCTAATTAAGATATTAGCAATGACAATTAGAGTCGTTGCTAATATTTTTTCTCTCCACATTTCGAGTAGTGTGGAATATCACGGAAAATATTAACTACAACATATTTTACTATTAGCGACAACAAAGTTGCTAATACTAATACATTAGTGACGACATATTTGTCATAACTAATAGCTATATAAAATGTATATAAGAAACCTATATTAGCGACAACATTGAGTCTATTATTGGCTAAAGAGTTTAGGTGGATTTGAACTGGTTCTCCTAGAGTTGAGATAGACTTGAGAGTCCTAATAGATTGAATTGGACTTGGGCTCCTTCTTAGATTAGGACTGCTTTATTCCAATAGAGCTTTACTTAAATTGTATCTCCTCCTAGCTTTGGGTCCTAAAATTTGATGGGCTTGTAGTGTGAATTTATTCCCAACATTTACTATTTTTCTATAGAAAAATTATAATGCCACAAAAATTAAGTTACATAAAATAAAAATCAAACCTAGTGTAGAAACTAAGGTTTTGGCTAGGCGGAATCAATCGAGCTAGGGACCTTAGTTGACCAAGAAAGTTTAGTGATGAGGCAAGATGATGTGGCAAAACTTGAACCCAAGGTTTGGGGGCCACCTATCTAAGTGAACGGTGTTACGTGCTCGAGAATCTAAAAGCGTAACAAGTTTGTGAACTGGAAATTTACCAGGATCGTTCTTCCTTAGCCTCCCTATTGTGGGAAAATCAAGAAGAAAACAATTCTAGTGGTAGGATTTTCGAGTAATCTTGGACCTCCTTTGGTAGAGCAATCAAAGAAGCTCTCAAACTCCCATAAACACAAGGTTTGAAAAAATTCGTCATGATTTCTCATTGCATAATAATGCAGTATTTAAAGGAACATAATACCTATAAAATAGAGTCCCAATAGGACTTCTATTTAACTCCTAAAGATAAGTGTAAACCTAATCCAACTTAAAAGTAGTCAAACATAATGTAATTCTAATAGAAAACAAACACTGGAAGAAACATAGTTACTGCAATAACAATACTCTGTATTATTCACACCTCCCTAGCCCTTCAACTTTGAAGTGGTCTCCATCTCCACACGTAACACTCCATCCTGCTTAGGATTATCCTTGTCCTCAAGGACAAAATATGGAAAATGTTGTTGAATGTAGTCCAGGATCTCCCATGTTGCATCAGCTGGAGAAAGACTCTCCCAGTGGATTAAAACCTCAACTATGCCCTTCTTGTTTCGATATTCCAATGCAGTTTTAGGTCGAGGCAGCATATGATAAGTGCCAAAATATTCATATTTTAGCCCTTAATTTACATTTGTTAATTTCTTAGTTTTTGTTATTTTGTTCCATTTTATTTATTTCTTTTTTTTTCTGTGTTTTTATAGGTCATGGAAGAAAAGGAAGCATTTATGGGAAAAGTTCCAAGCTTAAAAGGCAAATTAGGAAGACCTAGAAGATGTGAAAAGGATTAAATCAAAATTTATCAAATTGGAGTCAAAATCTGATTGGATTCAAATTTGGATTCTGCACATGTCTCAGTATTTTGGCCATAACTTTCAGCTCAAATATCAAATTTAGGTGATTCAAACTACATTGGAAAGCTAACTCAAAATTATACAAATGATTGTGAAATATAATTTTCCCAATTCGGACCGCTGCAATGCCAAAATTACCCTGCAAGATAGGAGCCCAATTTTGGACGAATCCTATTCTGATTTGTAATAGGATTGTCTCCTAATTTGACTAGGAGATGTAATTCCGAATTTTCTAGGTTTACTAGTGTTTCTAGGACTCTCCTAAGGCATATAAATAGACCTCTAAGCCACACAATTACACATACAATTTCAGAAAGAGGAATTAGAGGCTACTCCTAGGAGCGATTTTCGGTTCTTTCTTTTCCCTTTCGTTTTAGTTTTATTTTTAATTATGTGTAACTAAACCTTTTAGTAGGGCTGGATTGAAACCCTAATTATGTTTATTTAATATTTCAATATTGGCGCCTTTGTGATAATCATATTGTGTTGCTTAACTTAATTAATGTATGTTTTATTGAATTCCTCATATGTGTGTAACTGGCCATTATATGCATTTGGTATGGACTTGTTAGTTAGATCAATTTGGATGACCGAGTCCTGGGCTTAATATAAGTAGCAAAAGTAATCCACGATGGGTTCTTGGGTTAATCAACATGGGAAACCGGGAGTATACACCATGCCCTAGGTCTCATGTGGTTGTCGGTTTTCACAGTTCATATGCTTTCCTAGAGAACAACTTAGTATACACCATGCTAAATCCTTTAAGAAAGAAAAGAGTTAGAGTATACATCATGCTTAATTCGTTGCTTATGGAAACCAATAGCTTAAGGAGTATACACCATGCCCTTAGGTTGGCAACCATTAGGTATTCATAATATGATTAGATCATTGTCATATTGTTTTATTAATTGAGCATGATTAGTGGTGGATATCAAAGCCTTACACTTTTATTTACCTTTTCATTTATTTTTATTTCTTTTAACAATATCAATTCCGTGACAAGTTGGTATTTTAATTCTAAACGAAATTGACAATCCTCGTGGGAATGATCTCGTATTTGCCTGCTATACTATCCTTTTGATCTTGTGTACTTGCAAGTAAAACGTACTAAATATTATCTATTAATTTAGGTAGTATTTGGCACAACAGCGTATCCCCAACTACATTATCAACATAAGGCAGCTTCTCTTGCACCTAGACAGCCATGCCCAACCTTTGCTTTCAACAATGAAACGTGGAAAACTAAGTTTATTTTGGATCCTGATGGTAAAGCTAGTATGTAAGACACGACCCAAATTTTTTCCACAATCTGATACGACCAATAAAATCTAGAGGATAATTTTAAGTTCCTCCAATATTTGCTTGTATTGTTGAAGGCATAGATAAACCCAATTCCACGACTACCAACCTAGAAGTACCCGGCACATATGTTAATAAATTAGGTGGCTCTCATCCATAAACAACCTGGAAAGGAGTGCATCTCAATGATGAGTGATACCTAGTGTTGTAGCAAAATTCCACCAATGGTAGTAACTAAACCCAATCACTAGGTTTTGAGCTAGTGAAACACCTTAAATACATTTCAATGGTGCGATTTACTACTTCTATTTGACCGTCCATTTGAGAATGGTAAGCTGGACTGAAATTAAATTGTACTCCATTCAAACGGAAGAGTTCTTTCCAAAAAATACTTGTAAAGGCTGGATCACGGTTTAACACACTATCATCTTGGATCCTGATGGTAAAGCTAGTTTGTAAGATACAACCCCAATTTTCTCCACAATCTGATACGACCAATAAAATCTAGGGGATAATTTTAAGTTCCTTCGACATTTGCCTATATTGTTGTAGGCATAGATAAACCCATTTCCACGACTGCCAACCTAGAAGTACCCGGCACATATGTTAATAAATTAGGTGGCTCTCATCCATAAACAACCTAGAAAGGAGTGCATCTCAATGATGAGTGATAGATAGTGTTGTAGCAAAATTCCACCAATGGTAGCAACTAAACCCAATCACTAGGTTTTAAGCTAGTGAAACACCTTAAATACATTTCAATGGTGCGATTTACTACTTCTGTTTGACCGTCCATTTGAGAATGGTAAGCTGACCTGAAATTAAATTGTACTCCATTCAAGCGGAAGAGTTCTTTCCAAAAATTACTTGTAAAGGCTGGATCACGGTTTAACACACTATCATCTTGGGAATGCCATGCAGCTTGAAAACATTATCAAAGAAAACTTGTGCGACAGCAGGGGCTGTATAAGGATGACTAAGTGGGATGAAATGTCCATACTTTCATAACTTGTTGACCACCACAAAGATGGTTGTTTTCCCTTTTGACATTGGTAAGCTGTCTATGAAATCCATAGAGATATCAGCCCAAATTGCCCCTAGGATGGGCAAAGGCTGTATCAAACCATTTGGTTGGGTTGTCTCGATTTTATGACGCTGGCACACATCACAATTCTATATGAAAATCTGAATATGACCCCTCATTCCTGCCCATAAAAAAACAGTTCGTACTCTATGCAAGGTCTTGTGGAAACCCTCATGATTGCTTGAATGGTTCTCCTTGATGATGGTGGGGAGCAGAGGGGAATTTCCATCAAGGTATATTCTATTCAAAAAGTATATCAACCCACCTTTGTAATCCCATGGCTCAACCGCCTTTCCAACTTGAATTTTTTTCACTAACTCTTGCATCTGTGGATTCACCACAACTTCTTCTTGTATTGGCTCTAACCAGTGAGGTACGGGGTGTGAAAGTGCGTTCAATTCCCCGCAATCCATAATCCTAGATAGTGCATCTACTACAACATTGTCCATGCGTTTCTTGTACTCGATTTTAAAGTCATAGCCCAATAATTTAACGAACCATTTTTGTTGTGCAGTAGCAGTAATTGCTTGGTGCTACAAGTATTGCAAACTTTGGTGATCTGTGCGCACAATGAAGCGGCTGCCCAGAAGATATGGTCTCCATCTTTGTATTGTTGTGACCAATGCAAGCATCTCCTTCTCATATGTGGATAGTTGTAAGTTAATCCATGAAATGCACGCTCAACTAGTGGTGACCATCCAAAGGCATCTTTTTTTAGTAGTTGAGTAAGAGGTCTTGCTATTTCCCCATACTTTCGAATGAATTTTCTATAGTACCCCGTCAAACCAAGGACCCCCTCAAGGCTTTTATGGTTTTTGGAAATAGGCCAGCACAGCTTCTATTTTCTTTGGATCCATTGACACCCCCATTTGACTAATAACATGACCCAGATAATTTACTTCTAACCCAAACTGACATTTTTCTCTTTTGACAAATAGCATGTATTCTTGTAAATTTGTTAATACCTTATATAGATGACAAAGATGATCTTCCTTATTGTTACTATATATCAAGATATCATCAAAAAATACAAGGACAAACTTATGTAGGAATTTGGAGAAGATGTCATTCATGTTGGGAGGCCAAATGGCATAACAAGGAGTGCCATTCATGAGTCATTCGTAGTGCCATTCATGAATTCGGAATGCTATACTTTCTACATCTTCTGGGTGCATTCTAATTTGGTGATAACCAAACTGCAAATCTAGTTTAGACAAGAATTTGGCACCGTGTTACTCATCCAAAAGCTCGTCAATCACAAGTATGGAAAATTTGTCCTTGATGGTGATGTTTTTGAGTGCATGATAATTGATGCACATATGCCAAGATCCATCATGTTTCTTCACCAATAAGACCAGTGATGAGTAAAGGCTGGTGCTACAGTGAATAACCCCCAATTCTAGGAGTCCCAAAACTATTTTCTCAATTTCATTTTTCTGATAATGTGGGTAATAGTACAGATGAACACTGACTGGGCGAGTCCCAGGCTTGAGAGGGATACAATGGTCCTGAATTCTTTTGGGATGTAACCCTTGAGAGTCCAAATCTCCTCAGCAGCCACAATTTATTTCTTGGCACTCATAGACCCTATAACTCTACCTCCTTCCCCCTTCATGTAAAATTTATGTGCAATCTTGCAAAATCCCATAAAATTGGTCCAAATACCCGTAACCATTATGCCTCCAACACAGCCTCACAATCCTCCATGGGTAATAAGAAAAAATCTATCACTAGTTCAGCCCCATTTAGACATACCTTAACTCCATAGCAACACCCTTCACTGCGAATTCTTTCCTCATTAGCTACTGCCACTTCAAAATATTCAGCCATCTTCACGTGCAGCCCAAATCGCCTAGCAGTGCCGGTGCTCATGAAATTGTGAGTTGAGCTCGTATCCAACAGCATCACGCCCCACCCGTCTTTGTATCGTCCACGCACTCGCATTGTTTGAGGATTTAAGACGCCTGTCAACGAATTGAGCAAAATTTTTACATCTTCCGTTTCGCTGGAAATGTGACGACCCCGATAGGCAAATCAATTAACTAGTAATTGATCCCATGGTTCACCAACCAGCCCTATCCCTCATGGGACAAGACTTAAGAATTTCAGCCTTTCTCGTTGTAACGAGAAAATCTCAGTGGAAGACTTTATTAAGACAATAGGAAATGGAGATCAATAATTTAACATTCACACAACATTCACCAGATAAATTATAAAACCTCATAACATAGATAATCATCATCATGTACAGTCATCGGACCATCATCAAAAGGGGTTACAAACCATAATTTCAAATAACATTGTCTTAGAAAAAGATTAGCAGATCAAACCCTAGATATAAGCTTAAGTAAGGCTAATGAGATTAAAATATCAATCATGTTACTACGGGGAGTTTCTCCATCCTTCCACATGGATCTCAACCAGACAGGGTCCATGTCCTCAAAAATGACTCTGATCAAGTCTTGTGCTATCACCCAAGTCTATTTTAACAGCATCCTCTCCTGGGATAGCTAAACCACACAGATATTCGTAATGATAGGGAGAAACATAAAAGGGGTAAGTCTAAGACTTAGTGATTATTAACATAAATAATGCTCATGTTAGTTTAGTAATGAACTCTAATGTTTTTGTAAAGCATATGACAGTTTATCTTAGGTGTGATATAGATATACAATATATGCATATCATACAGAGTAACAGTCATAGTTCAACTGTATGGTCTACCCGAGATATTACCCATTCTCAGCATGGTTCACGCTATCTGGAGGGACCTGTAATACAATAACGGTTCCCCAAAAATTGCACTCTACCGTACATAACACTAGTGGCACGACTAAGTCCGACCTTGGGTGGCCCACACCGCTAATGATGTCCGTCCTGTAGTGATCACCCATTAAGGCTGTGACGGCCACGAACAACCATTAGATCCAAGGCACATATAACACACACACATTTGACCATAAAGCTAACATATATAATAAACCCATTGCCATTGTACCACACATACCAGTGTTCATACGATGCAAATTATCTTGTCTGTATTTTACATGCATGTTTTTACAAGTATGTGCATCAAGTATAAATTGTGAGAGTTGCAAATATGCTTGTTTTCTTGGTACACAAAATAGTCGTGCAGTGCATGGAAAATAATAACGAGCATTATGTGAGTTAAAACTCAACTGGGTCGAATAACGTCTCCGAGTATCCCAAAGGTTTCAAGTTTTTCAAATCTGTGAAAAACCTTATATTAGTCCTATTTCTACTAAAACAACTATAGAATAAGAAAACAGGAGCTATGAGGCAGCTAGTGAAAATAAAGTTCCCTGTCACACTCTGGACCGTCCGGGCTCGGGACTGTACGTCCGCTTCGAGGTTTTCAAGGAAAACCTCATTTTTCTCCATTCATCCTCATATTCCCCAAATCAACTCCTACTATCAAAGGGCTTCCTAAGATCTCCAAAGTCAAAATGAAACCTCCACGCAACGCGATCATGCTAAGTTAACATAACACTAATCTAAACAAGATTTAGAGCATAGCTAAAGCTAAAACTATGACTATTAACACAAGACAATAATCGAGCAGGATAACGACATAATTAAAGAGCTAGGTATCCGAGTATTACCTCCTTGAAGTGAAACTTTAAGAATTCCTTCACCGCTAGCACCGACACACAAAACTTGACAAAACACTCACAAGAAGGTCTACTGGCAGCCTGGGGGCGTGAAAAGGTGTGAGAGAACTAAAGGAGTAGGGGGTATTTATAGGGAAGAGCTGCTACCAACTCTCTGAAAAGCAGCGGACGTCCGCCAAACCCTAGCTTACGTCTGGTATATTATACAACGGTTTAAAAGCTGTCTCGTACGTTCAGGTATTAACCAAAGGGTATACCATAAAGTAGCGTACATTTGTATGGTCCCATGTACGTTCGTGTACTATTTGTAAAGAGTAAGTACAGTGGTCCCCCAGTGTACATCCACACTAAAGATAGGAGTGTACATCCATCCAAAATTCCAAATTGCCCCTCTATTATCCTTAGTGATCCAAAGCCAAAATTAACCCCCTTAACTAAGCTACTTATGCCTCATTAATTATTTGGGTCACTACAGTCTCCCCTTCTTATAAATATTTCATCCTCAAAATTTTTAGACAAATACGAAAAGAACAGCACTTAAGAGGAGTAGAACATTACCTTCCATACTTAAGAGCATACTCATTGTTGCTAACACTATACCAATCCTCATCAATCTCCACTCCTACATCCATCAGCTCACAAAAAGATTAGTTTTTCCACATGCAGTCCGGGTCGATTGGTATAGGCGCCATAATCTTGTAGAGAAAACAACTATTTCTTAGCCAACTATTCCATTTCCTAAAATGGTAATAGATGTACTATTCAAGTATAATCTTGAAGAAAAGAGTCATACACAATCATTCTAACAAATGCGGATAACGACTCCGCATGTCTTGCTTTGCTTCCCACGATGCTTCCTCAACTCCATGGTTACGCCACATTACCTTGACAATAAGAATCGTTTTGGTATGTAGCACTTGCTCCTTCTTATCCACGATCTTCACTGGGTTCCTTAACATAGGTTAATCCCTCCTGAATTCCCAACAGCTCGTATTTCACAATTACGTCAGGATTAGCGATGTACTTCCTCAACATTAACACGTGGAAAACATCATGCGTCCCGACTAAATCTGGGGGTAAGACAACCCTATATGCCAACCTCCCAACTCTCTGGGTGATCTCAAACGGTCCAATAAATTGAGGGTGGAGCTTCCCCTTCTTTCCAAACTGCATTACTCCCCTCATGGCTAATATCTTGAGGAACACACGATCCCCCACTTCGAACTCCAAATGTTAGTCATCATCAATATCATAAATAGTTGCCAAATGTACTGGTCATCAGACCATCAACAAGAAAATAGATACATCCCCAAAATAAATAACTGTCAACATAGTTCACAAAAGATCAACAGATCAAAGCCTAGACTTAAGCTTCAATAGAGCTAGTGAAATCAAAATCTCTATCATGTCTGGACGGGCAGATCCTTCATCTTCCCACATTGTCCTAAGCCAAACAGGATCCATATCCTCAAAGATCATCCGTATCAGGTCCTGAGCAATCACCCAAGTAGTCTCCGACGGCATCTTCATCTAGTACAGCTAAACCGCGCAATTATTTGTAATAATGGGGAAAAACATAAATAAAATAGGGGTAAGTCTAAGACTTAGTGACTTTTAACGCAGATGTTTAATAAGCAAAAGCAGTTCCATCATGACAACTTATTTATGGATGATATATGTATAGTAATGATATATGCATACGATGTAATAACAGTCATAGTTTGACAGTATGGTCTACCCTAGATATTACCCCTTCTCAGCAAGGTTGATGCTGTCCCGAGGGACCTATAATACAATGCTAGTGCCCCAGCCATTGCATAACATACCGTACGTAGCATTAGTGGCATGATCGAGTCCGACCTCGTGTGGCCCACACCAACTAATAACGTCCGTACTATAGTGACCGAACCATTAGGAATGGTTGCATCAAGGTCACGAAACCAATGGATCCAAAGCCCCGTATAACACACATATTTGACCATAAAGCTAACATGTATAGTAAGCCCATGGCCAATACTACTGCACGTACCAGTGTACCAGGTTATACGATGCAATTATCTTGTTTGTATTTTACATGCATGTCGTTTTACAAGTCTCACTTGGTTAACATGTTTAGCACAACGTTTTTCTCAAAATGACATAGTTCATGTGCAATAAGTACAAACTGTGAGAGTTGTAAAATATACATGTTTTCTCGATACACAAAATAGATGTGCAGTACATGGGAAAATAGCAATGAACATTATGTGAGTTAAAACTCACATGGATCGATAAGCGTCTCCGAAAACTCCGAAAGATCTGGGTTCCCCAAATCTGTGGAAAACCTTTTATTAGTCCTAATTCCACTAAAACAACTCTAAAGTAAGGAAAACAGGAGCTATGGGATGGTTGGTGAAAATAGGGTTTCCTTGTCACACACTGACCGTACGTCCGGGATCGAGGCCGTACTTCCACCGTGTCACAACAGGCCGTACGTCCAGCACAACACCGTAAGTCCGCTATGTGGGTTCTCAGGAAGAACCTCATTTTCTCTCCACTGTCTACCTATTCTTCAACTCCTAGGGCTAGTAGAAACACCCTAAAGTTTTCTAGTCTAGTTTGCAACCTCCATGCAACGTAACAACGCTAAGCTAACGAAAACGCTAACTCAAATGGGTTTTAAAGTGTAACTAAGCTAACAACTACAACTAAACATAAAAAGAGTAGCATAATGACGTAATTAAAAGCTAAGGATCGAACGTTACCTCCTTGAAACAAAACCACAAGAGTTTCACCTCACGAATGTTTCGAAACTCGTAAACACCTCACACACACGCTCACAACACACACAAACACTTTGGAAACACTCTGGCAGCTTGGGGGCATATGAAAATGAGTGAGTGTAATGAGGGGGGGTGGTATTTATAGGCCCAGAAAAGCAGCGGACGTCCGGCCAAGGGGCGTACATCCGGTGGTCTTCGCCCAGCGGTCTGAAGGCAGCCTCGTACGTTTAGGTACTGACCAGAGGGTATTCAAAAAGTAGCGTATGTTTGGTGGTCCCACATACGTCCGCTATACGATTTGCAGAGCGTATGTCTGGTGGTCCCTCACGGTACGTCCGCACTACAGACAACAGCGTACGTCCACCAAACCTAGCGTACGTTTGCCTTAAAGTCTAAATTACCCCTCTAGTATCCTTAGTGACCCAAAGACCAAATGAACTCCCCCAACTAAGCTACTTACGCCTAGTTATTAATTTGGGTCACTACATTCTCCTCTCCTTATAAGAATTTTGTCCATGAAATTCCCAAACAAATACCAAAAGAACAGCACTTAACGAGGAGTAGAATGTTACCTTCTGTCCGTAGAGTCTTCTTCATCATGCTCGGTAGGTTCCTGGATTATCTCGTCGCATCCATTAATCGGTACATCATCCTCTTCAAACAGCTGTGGAAAATTGCCACGCAAGTTGTCAAGTGCATCGTACTCGATGTTACCCACACTATACCAATCCTCGTCAATCTCTACTCCCAAGTTCTATCCACTCGCAGAAGGAGTAGTTCCACACGCAGTCCGGGTCAATTGGTATAGGTGCCATAATCCTGAAGAGAAAACAATCCTTTCTTAGTCAACTATTCCCTTATCCAGAACAGAAATAGGTATACTGTCTAAGTATAATCTTAAAAGAAAGAGTCATACATAATCATTCAAACAAATGCAAGTAGCGACTCCAGATGTCTTGTTCTGCTTCCCACGATGCTTCCTCAACTCCATGATTGCACCACAGTACCTTGACGATAGGCATTGTCTTGGTATGCAACACCTACTCCTTTTTGTCCACGATCTTCACCGGTTCTTCTATGTAGGTTAATCCCTCCTGGATTTCCAACGGCTCATACTCCACAATCACATCGGGGTTAGCGATGTACGTGCTTAGCATAGACATGTGGAAAACATCATGTGTTTCGACCAAATCTGGGGGGTAAGGCAATCCTATAAGCCAACCTCCCCACTCTCTGAGTAATTTCGAACGGTCCTACAAATCTAGGGCTAAGCTTTTCCTTCTCCCCAAACCGCATTACTCCCCTCATAGGTGATACCTTTAAGAACACACGATCCCTTACTTCGAATTCCAAAGGCCTCCTTTAGGTATCAGCATAACTCTTCTGCCAACTCTGAGCGGCACTCATCCGTTCCTTGATGACACGCCCCTTGTCACGAGTGTCCTGAATCAGTTCCGGCTCCAACGTCTGTCTCTCACTGACGTTATCCCAATACAAGGGCGACTAACACTTTCTTCCATAAAGGCAAGTACTGAACCTAGCTACCTTTGAATTCCAACACATATGCCCACAACATATCCTCTAGGATCTGGTTCGTCTGCTCAGACTAACCATCTGTCTGAGGATGGAAAGCAGTACTGAACTTTAGCTCAGTCCCCATTTCTAGGATCTGGTTCGTCTGCTCAGACTGACCATCTGTCTGAGGATGGAAAGCAGTACTGAACTTTGCCAAAACCTCAAAGTAAAACGAGAGTCCCTGTCCGAAATGATTGACGATGGTACTCCATGTAAACAGACTACATTATGGACGTATAGTCTGGTCAACTTATCCATTGGATCCTTAACCTTTATGGGAATAAAGTGAGCGCTCTTCGTTAAACGATCGACAACGACCCAAATGGAATCTTCTCCAGTGGGTGTTTTTGGTAAACCTAAAATAAAGTCCATAGCGATTTCGTCCCACTTCCACTTTGGTATAAGCAATGACTTAAGCGTCCCCGCCGGCCTTTGATGCTCCTCCTTCACTTGCTAGCAGGTCGAACACTGCTCTACAAACTTTGCAATGTCCTTCTTCATATTGTTCCACCAATATGACCCTTTCACATCGTGGAACATCTTGGTGCCTCCAGGATGCACAGTGTATGGAGAATGGTGAGCCTCACTCATTATCTCCTTCCTCAGTCCTCCAATTCTCAACACACACACTTGTTTGAAAAGGGTGAGCAACCTGTCCTCCTTAAGACAAAACTCCTTCGCCTTACCTTCCGCAAGCAATTGCTTGATCTTGGCACACTCAAGGTCTTCAAGCTGAGCAGCCTTGATTCTTGCAAGCAATTCTGATTGAACCATCAGGTTAGCCAGGTGTACAGGCATACCTTCGCCTACTACTTCCAATCCCATCCCAGTGAGTTCCTTAATCAACTGGGGTTGAGAAATCCCAAGAGCGGCAAGGTCCACCGTTGATTTCCTGCTCAACGTGTCTGCTAGCACGTTAGCCTTGCCAGGATGATAATTGATCTCGCTATCATAATCCTTGATCAGCTCTAGCCACCTCATCTGCCTCATGTTCAATTCCTTCTAAGTGAAGAAATACTTTAAGCTCTTATGGTCTGTGTAGATCTCGCACTGCTCGCCATACAAGTAGTGCCTCCAAATCTTAAGGGCAAACACAATCTCTGCCAACTCCAAGTCTTGTGTAGGATAGTTCTGCTCGTACGGCTTTAGCTGGCGTGAAGCATGGGCAATAACATGGCCATTTTGCATCAGCACGCAACCTAAACCCTTCTTAGAAGCGTCACTATACACTACAAAATTACCAGATTCTGTAGGTAATGTCAATACTGGAGCAGTCACCAATCGCCTCTTCAGCTCTTGGAAACATTGCTCACACTCATCCATCCAAATAAAATGAGCATTCTTCCTAGTCAAAGCAGTGAGTGGTTCCGGCAACTTTGAAAAACCTTCGATGAAGCATTGATAATAACCAGTGAGTCCTAAGAAACTCCGAATCTCGAACACGCTAGTTGGTCTTGTCCACTTTACCACGGCCTTCACCTTTTCCGGGTGAACTGCTACTCCTTCACCAGAAATCACATGTGCAAGGAAAGACACACTATCAAGCCAAAACTCGCACTTCTCGAGTTTAGCATAGAGCTTCTCCTTCCTAAGCCTCTCCAATGCCTTCCGTAAATGCTTCTCGTGGTCCTCCGACGTCCATGAGTAGATCAAGATGTCGTCAATAAAGACAACGATGAACTGATCCAAGTAATCATGAAAGACTCTGTATCGTTTCCATAAAGACTCCTGGCACATTAATTAGTCTAAAAGACATAACTAAGAACTCGTAGTGTCCATAATGAGTCCTAAAAGCTATTTTAGGAATGTCCTCTTCCTTCACCCTCACTTGGTGATAGCCTGAGCGCAAATCGACCTTAGAAAACACTCGAGCTCCTTGCAGCTGATCCAACAGGTCGTCAATCCTTGGCAAAGGATATCGATTATTGATCGTCACCTTATTCAACTCTTGATAGTCAATGCACATCATCATTGACCCATCCTTCTTCTTAACAAACAACACCGGCGCTCCATACAGTGATATGCTAGGGCGAAGAAAACCCTTATCCAAAAGCTCCTGGAGTTTTTCCTTTAGCTCTTTCAACGCCGATGACGCAATCCTATAAGGTGCCTTAGAGATAGGATTAGTGCCCGGCACACACTCAATCCCAAAACTCCACCTCCCTCTGTGGTGGTAATCCAGAGTAGTCTGTTGAAAAGACATCTGGGTACTCGTACACCACAAGAATATCTTCCAAATTCTTTTTTCCTTGCTTTGTTGGAGCGACAATGAATGCCAAAAATGCCTGATCGCCTCCGATGATAGGTTTCCTAGCATGCACGGCCGAAATTGTTGGAGGTAAAGACCTCACTCGTGATCCAACGTACGTCACTTTTCCTTCTCCCCACAGTGTAAGCATTACTTGCTTTAGAGCACAGTTGATAACCGCCGAATGCTTCGTCAACCAATCCATTTCGAGAACAACATCGTAACTAAACATAGGGAGAACAAATGCTAACAGGGCATTTGCTAACTACACTCTTACAGACCACAGTTTTCCCTACAGGTGTAGTTACAGCTAGACCAGGTTCCAAGGTTCTCACAACAAGTCTAGACAACCTTACGAACAATATAGATATGAAAGAGTGGGTAGCCCCCGAATCAAACAAATCTGAAGCTTAAAATCCAAGTATAGGGGCAGTACCTGTCACTACTTCCAATCCTCCTTCCGGTTCTCAAGGAATAAGCGCGTAAACCCGAGCTAGCGCCAAAGGCTTCTGAGCAACCCCTTTGCCCACGCAGTCCTTACTGAAGTGACCAAACTAGCCTCATTGATAACAAGTCCCGGTTGCCATCCTGCAGGGTCCCCAGTGTACAAGGTTACACTTCTTGCACAACTCCGACGTCTGATTCTTCTGCGATGAAATTGGATGGTTACCAGAGGTACGTCCTTGTGACCTCTGGGGTGGAAAACTCCCCACCGCCATCCTCTTAGCTAGCCCGGCTCCTTCGACCGAAGTACTAGTTCCTTGAGTCCTCCTCTTCTGATCGTCGTACTCAGCTGCATTCTCCTTCAAACCTTCCTCATAGATCGATGCCTTATCAACCAACTGGGAGAAATCCCAAATGTCGAAATAGCTCATCATGATCCAAATACGAGAGTTCAGACCTCGTTCAAACTTCTTCGCTTTCTTTTCCTCAGTTGGGATGAGGTATAACCCAAAGCGCGACAACTGCAGAAACTTCGCGGCATATTCAATCACCCATATCCCTCCTTGGACCAAATCCAAAAATTCTCACGCCTTTGCCTCCTGCACAACTCTAGGAAAGAAGTGCCGATTGAACTCGTGCTTGAAGACTTCCTAAGAAATGGCAGTCTCCTAAACCAAGTCAGCGACAAGCACCACTTTCTTGTCCTGCCACCAGTGCTTAGCTTCTCTAGTCAACTTATAAGCAACATAAGCCACCTTCTACTCATTCGTACATCCAAGGGTAGGTAACAACTTCTCCATATCGTTCAACCAATTCTCAGTACGGATGTGATCACCTCTCCCATCAAAACTCTCCGAGTGATGACTACAAAAATACTATCGCGATCTAAAGCGAAACCAACTGGCCAATCGCATCCATCACTTGGCTTCCTGGGAGTGTCGCTTCATCAACGGGAATGTCCACAGGCTTAGGGTGAACACATCCCTCTTCAATCTCCATCGCGTTAGGTCTGGTTGCAAAGTTCCTTCGGGGCGGCATTGTCTATAGTGAAGAGCGGAGTTAGAATAGACTATAATAGAACCAAGTGACCAAATCTAAAGGCTAAGTCCTAATCACTTATCTAGCTTAATCTCTGGTGTGATCATGGCCTAAGTTCTCTTTTCCCTCTATCCTATAGTCCTCTTAGAGCAAGAACTTTGATCCCAACTGTGACGACCCACCCGATGGGAATATTAATTAACTAGTAATTGATCCGACATCACGCCATCCCAGCCATGTCCCTCCAGGACATGACCTCCGAGAAATCACTTTCCTCGTCGTAATGAGAAAACTGCAGTGGAAGACTTTACTAAGACTATGGGATTAAGAGACAATAATTGAAACATCACATAGCCATACCAGAGATAAAGGTACTACATCATCAATATCATAAATATTTGCCAAATGTACTGGTCATCAGACCATCAACAAGAAAATAGATACATCCCCAAAATAAATAACTATCAACATAGTTCACAAAAGATCAACAGATCAAAGCCTAGATTTAAGCTTCAACAGAGCTAGTGAAATCAAAATATCTATCATGTCTGCACAGGCAGATACTCCATCTTCCCACATCATCCTAAGCCAAACGAGATCCATATCCTTAAAGATCACCCGTATCAGGTCCTGAGCAATCACCCAAGTAGTCTCCAACAGCATCTTCATCTAGTACAGCTAAACCGCGTAATTATTTGTAATAATGGGGAAAAACATAAATAAAATGGGGGTAAGTCTAAGACTTAGTGACTTTTAACGCAGATAATATCCATGCCAGTTTTAGTAATGAACTCAAATATTTAATAAGCAAAAGCAGTTCCATCATGACAGCTTATTTATGCGTGTTATATGTATAGTAATGATATATGCATATAATGTAATCAACAGTCATAATTCAACAGTATGGTCTACCCGAGATATTTCTCCTTTTCAGCAGGGTTGATGCTGTCCCGAGGGACCTATAATACAATGCCAGTGCCCCAGCCATTGCATAACATACCATACATAGCATTAGTGGCACGATCGAGTCCGACCTCGAGTGGCCCACACCAATTAATGACATCCGTCCTCTAGTGACCGAACCATTTGGAATAGTTGGATCAAGGTCACGAAACCAATGGATCCAAAGCCCCGTATAACACGCACATTTGACCATAAAGCTAACTTGTATAGTAAGCCCATGGCCAATATTATCGCATGTACCGGTGTACCATGTCATACGATGTAATTATCTTGTCTGTATTTTACATGCATGTCGTTTTACAAGTCTCACTTGGTTAACATGTTCAGCACAACATTTTTCTCAAAATGACATAGTTCATGTGCAATAAGTACAAACTATGAGAGTTGTAAAATATCCATGTTTTCTCGATACACAAAATAGATGTTCAGTGCATGAAAAATTAGCAATGAGCATTATGTGAGTTAAAACTCACATGGATCGATAAGCGTCTCCAAAAACTCCGAAAGATTCGGGTTCTCCAAATATGTGGAAAACTTTCTATTAGTCCTAATTCCACTAAAACAACTCTAAAGTATGGAAAACAGGAGCTATGGGACGGTTGATGAAATTAGGGTTTCCCTGTCACACACTGACCGTACGTCCGGGCTCGAGGACATACGTCCACCGTGTCACGACGGGCCGTACATTCGCTATGTGGGTTCTCAGGGAGAACCTCATTTTCTCTCCACTATCCACCTATTCTCCGACTCCTAGGGCTATTAGGAACACCCTAAAGCTTTCTAGTCTAATTTGCAACCTCCATGCAACGTAACAACGCTAAGCTAACGAAAACGCTAACCCAAACGGGTTTTAAAGACTAAGCTAACAACTACAACTAAACATAAAACAAGCAGCATAACGACATAATTAAAAGCTAAGGATCGAACGTTACCTCCTTGAAACAAAACCTTAAGAGTTCCACCTCACGAACGTTCTGAAACTCGCAAATGCCTAACACACGTACTCATAACACACACAAACACTTTGGAAACACTTTGGGAACACTCTGGCAGCTTGGGGGCGTATGAAAACGAGTGAGTGTAATGAGGGGGTGGGGTGGTATTTATAGGCCCAGAAAAGCAGCGGACATTTGGCCAAGGGGCGTACGTCCGGTCGTCTTCGTCCAGAGGTCCAAAGGCTACCTCGTACGTCTAGGTATTAACCAGAGGGTATTCAAAAAGTGGCGTAAGTTCGGTGGTCCCACGTACGTCCGCCTGTACGATTTGCAGAGGGTACATCTGGTGGTCCCCCACGGTACGTCTGCACTACAAACATTAGCGTACGTCCGCTAGACCTAGCGTAAGTCTGTCCTAATGTCCAAATTACCCATCTAGTGTCCTTAGTGACCCAAAGCCCAAATTAACTCCCCCAACTAAGCTACTTATGCCTAGTTAATAATTTAGGTCACTGCAGTTGCTAAAGGTTATACCCGAACATATGGTATTGATTATGATGAGACGTTTTCTCCAGTTTCCAAAATCTCTTATGTCCGTATTCTTATTGATGAGTGCAAAATGTTGTACATTTGAGCCCCCTAATTTATGTTTGTTAAGCTCTTAGTTTAGTTGTTTTCTAACGTTTTTGTGTTGTTTTAGTATTTTAGTGTGTTGTAGGTCCTTGGTTTAAAATGTGGTTTAAAGAGGTGGAATTAATCAAAGAAGGAATCATTGTCCCTGGCAGTGCGCTCGATCACACAAGAGCTGTGATCAAGCACAACTACGATCGAGCGTAGACCAATGCATTCGGGCACGGCTGTGCTCGAGCCCAAGAACCACGATTGAGTGCATGCCACATACTCCCATGTTTTCCGCGTCGCCCTAGCCGCCATTGCTAACTTGCCTGGCCGTGGGATATTGGAGTGGTTACATGCGATCAAGCGCAAACTTCACGATCGAGCACATTACGATCGAGCGCAAGCCCTACGATCGAGCACACCTTCTCTTTCTAGACAGCATACATTTTCTATAAATAGGACCACTTGTGTAAATTTTAAAACTGACGTTTTATGGGCGCCTTTTGAGAGCATCAGCCTCTGTTTGGCACTGCTCAGCCTATTTAATTGTCAAAATTTACTTGCTTAATTTAATTTAATGCTTTTTTTTAGCTTTCTTGTGTCTCTCTTTAGCATGGGAAGCTAAATCTTCAACTAAGGTTGAAGATTGATAAGTGCTTAAATATTCATATTTAAGCCCCTTAATTTATATTTGTTATGCTCTTAGTTTATGTTATTTTGTTCTATTTTACTTTATTTTTGTGTTTTCTTTGTTTTATAGGTCTTTTGAAGAAAAGAAAGCATTCTGGAAGTCTAGGGCTTAATGGACAAGAATTTGGAAAAGCTAGAAGTTGAGGAAGAAGGAGCTAGAGTTTGTGAGAGCGATCGAGCGCAGGGGACCTACGATCGAGCCCACCAGCGCTCGATCGCCCAAGGCAAGGATCAAACGCACCTGCGTTCGTACGCATAAGAAGAAGATCGATCGCAGTGCGATCGAGCGCACTAACTGCAATCAAGCGCACCTGTGCGTGAAGCCCACTCTAGCCGTAACCCTATTTTGGAAATTTTTGGTTTTAGGGTTTTGTGAATCCTTGTTGCACAAGGATTCAACCCTACGATTTTTAGGGTTTCTAGAATTCTCTTAGACTCTATAAATAGGCCTGTAAACACAGGAAAAAAAAACACACACACACACACGTGATTTTGGAGAAGAATTGACGGCTCTCAAGGAAGCGATTTTTTGGGTTTATTCTTTTCCTTTATTTTATTTTGTGAAGGTGATTAGCATCATTATCATGTGTAACTAAACGTTTCAGTAGGGCTTGATTGAAGTCCTGATCATGTTTACTTAGTAATTCCATATTGGGGCCTTTGCGATAATTGCATTATGATATTTAACTTGATTAATACTTGCTTTCTTGAATTCCTCATATGTATTTTCCTGATCAACATATGCATGTGGTATGGACTAGTTAGTTAAACCAATTTGGATGATCAAGTCCTGGGTTTAATAAAAGTAATAAAAGATGTCCACACCGGGTCTTGGGTTAATCAACATGGGGAACCGGGAGTACACACCCATACCCTAGGCCTCATGTGTCTGTCAGTTTTCACAGTTTTTATGCTTTCTTAAAGAACAACTTAGTAGACACCCATACTAAATCCTTTAAGAAAGAAAAGAATTAGAGTAGACATCCATGCTTAGTTCACTGCTTAGGGAACCAATAGCTTAAGGAGTAGACACCCATACCCTTAGGTTGTCAGACATTAGATTTTCATAATGTAACTAAAGCATTGGCACATTGTTTTATTGTGTAAGCATGATTAGCAGTGGAAATCAAAGCCCTACCTCTTTCTCATTATTAAATCAAACCTAATTTTTCTCTCTTTTATTTTACCTTGCAAAATTAATTTTAAGCAAAATTTACCAATCCATGTGGGATCGATCTTGCACTTACACATTATGCTACACTTTTGACCTTGTGCACTTGCAAGTAAAATTGCGATTATTTGCCTATTAATTTAGGTAGATAATTTCACAACAAAGATGAAGCCTCACCTTTGATTTTATGCTTGTTTTCTACATTAAGTTCATTTAATTCTGTCATTTAAAATCGTTTACCCATTTCAATTCAGTTTAGCGACAAGATCGAGATTAATTGTGCCGTAGTTGTTTATTCATTGTGTTTTGTCCGATGGATACATTTCATCTTTTAATTTAAGTTTATTTATCCATTGTCGTTTGTGTTAATCACATTCACATTGGATCCTTTGAACTAAATTAGATATGTTTTGAATCCTTCAACATGCACAATAGAGTATGCTTTGATTATAATTGATAGACGGATTATTTAACTTTGTGTTTTTGATTTGGTGAGGCGGAGTCTTAAACCTTAGTGTTTCCTTTGTTTATTTTACCACACTTTAATTAGCTTATGTTTCCTTTCTTTCAAAAACACCCAACTTGGAACTAGGTAATGATAATATTAGTCTAGACTTAGAGTTAATTTTAAAGGAACACGATTCTCTGATGTTCGACCTCACACTTTCACACTACTACACTACAAATGGTTCGTGCTATTGCGAGTACAAGTAAATTTGTACATCACTTATTTCTTTGGCTGCTAATCTTAATTGGCCCTTATTTTAGTTGGATGTCAAAAATGCCTTTTTACATGGGGATTTACATGAGGAAGTTTATATGGAGCAACCACCTGGGTTTGTTGCTCAGGGGGAGTATTGGGGTTGTGTCTGTAAGTTAAAAAAGACCTTGTATTGCCTCAAGCAATCTCCACGAGCATGGTTTAGGAAGTTCTCTGAGGCAGTTATGGAGTTTGGTATTCAGCGCTGTCAGACAGATCATTCAGTATTTCACTTGCATACGAGTGTGGGCTACATTCTTCATGTGGTAAATGTAGATGACATTGTGATTACAGGTGATGATTCAGGAGGCATTGCTCGATTGAAACTGTTTTTATAGCAGAAGTTTCATACAAAAGATTTGGGAAAACTAAAATATTTCTTGGGCATTGAAGTTGCTAGATCCAGGAAATGTATCAATTTATCTCAAAGGAAATATGTTCTTGATTTGTTAGAAGAGACATGTTTTTTGGGTGCTCGTCTTGTTGACATTCCAATGGATCCTAATCAGAAATTAGTAAAAGATGAAGGGGAATTATTTGGAGATCCTGGTAGGTATCGTTGTTTGGTTGGAAAGTTGACTTACCTTACTATTACTAGGCCAAACATTATGCAATGAGTGTTGTTAGTCAATTCTTGGAGGCTCCTAGGGTTTCACATTGGGAAGTCGTTACTCGCATTGTTCGATATTTGAAAAGAGCTCCTGGCCTTGGGATCTTGTATAGACATAATGGACACCTCTGGGTAGGAGGGTTTACTGATGCAGATTGGACAGGTTCTCCCTCAGATAGGCGATCCACTACAGGATATTGCACATTTTTGGGTGGTAATTTGGTAACTTGGAAAAGAAAGAAACAGATAGTGGTGGCACGTTCTAATGCCAAGGCAAAATATAGGGCAATGTCTAATACTACTTGTGAGTTGACGTGGTTACAACATTTCCTCCAGGAGATCGGGTTCGCCGCTCCTACTCCTATCCCTCTATTTTGTGATAATCAAGCTGCTATACATATTGCATCCAACTCTGTTTTTCATGAAAGAACCAAGCATATTGAGGTCGATTGTCACTTTGTTCGAGACAAGATACTCAGTAAAGATATATCTACACCATTCGTGAAGTCTGGAGATCAGCTAGCTGATATGTTTACAAAACCCTTGTGTCGGAAGAAGTTAGAGCTTCTTTGTTCCAAGCTGGACTTATATGATATATATGCTCCAGCTTGAGGGGGAGTGTTAGAAAGGTGTACTAGGGTTAACAGGTTATATGTATTTTGGTCTTTGTATTCTATGTTGGACTTATATATATATGTTTTTGAGAGGAGAGGGACTGTAGGGAGAATATGCAACCTCCCCTATTCTTCTTCTATTCTTCTTTTACTCTTCTTCTATTCTTTTCTCTCATACAAACTACCAAACAATGAAATTTATGGAGCATCTCACAAAATACTCTCATTGTTCCCTCAATGTTTAATCCTTACACATTGGGAAATGATTCAAGTGTTTTGTTAAAAGCTACATGGATTACTTAGATTTGTAGTGAGTGATTGAGAAAAAATCTACACAAGTAATTTATAGAAAGAGATCTTTCCATTTACAACAATTGGTCAATCGTTGCCTTTAAAACTCACTTTGATGTTTCACTAGTGATCTACCAATAGAATGTTTCCACTAATTGCCTTGGGATGAAGGTGGGGATAATGCTATTTACTATTTATCTTCCAAGCTTCCGAACAATTTTCTATTAATTTAAGATCGTCAATGAAGCTTCTCATTGGATTTATTGTCCTTACAAGATGTTAGAACATATTGGTTTTGTTTCTCACCTCTTCAATTCTCCTAATGGAATTCCATATATATCTAGTTTTTCATATACGTTACTTGAAGAAAAGTTAGACAAACATATTTTAACCCAATATCACATGATGTTTTCTGAATAATAGAAATTCAAATTCAATGTAACCATTCTATATCTTATTGAGAATGTGTGATGCCCCAAAATACCAACCCTTAGGAAAATGATTTAATAAAAGTAACTGCTTATTTTAAATCGAGACGCACCCCACTATTCTTAAAGAGTTTGAATCATAACCATAAAAGTGAAACCTTTTTTTGGGAGAAAAGCCTTCAATTTGAAAATAGCCCAAAAGAACAAAAATCAACTTTTGACCGAATGTTCACTAGAGGACCACTGAACGTTAATGCGGATGCTTGCACATGGACCACACCTACCGTTCACTAACCAAATTGTAAATCAATGGGCATTGACCAAACATTCAACCTGCAGCACTAGAACCACATTGTAATAGTTTCGTATATTAGTACCAAACTTTTAGTAACAGTTTGGAAAGCAATTTTTACCCATTATCTACCTTTTTAGACCATTTCATGGCCCTCTCACCCCAAAGTTCACCCTTACACCATAAACCATAATCCTAGAGTGAGAATAGATTTTTTAGAGAGAAGGAAAAGGCTTTGGAGTTTTTCTTCATCTTCAAGGTAAGCTCTTCTGGATTTACTTGGTTTTCATGTTATACTTATGATTCTCATGCTCCATACAAGTATTAAAAATACTATGATGAGTTTATGTTATCATCCTCTTTAAGAAGAGAAAAAGGTTTTCAAACGTTTTTAAAATATGCCATGTTTACTTCAGTTCTCATGCTATTATGATTTGTTACGTTTACATGTACTCAATAAAATCCTAAGATGAGAATTGTTGCGTGATGATTTGGAGATAGAAGCTTTGCATGCATTTTGGCCACTAACTGAATGTTCTCTACATTATGACCAAATGTTCGCCCTTGAGCCCGAATGTTCAACCACAGGTCAAAATATTTGAAGAGTGTCCGTAATGAGTGAAAATAGGGTTTTGTGACCTTAGGCTAGTTTGCAATTCGATAGGACCCATGTGTGTTTAGAATAAGCACCACAGTGTTTCGTTATAATAGGAGTTTGTAATGTCGAGGGGAATCAAGCTAGCATACGAAGTAAGTAAATACTTATGAATGCTTTCCTTAAAAACATGTGATATGTCAGCTGAGTGAGTACGCGTATGTTATAAGCATAATTACTTTTTACACAACTTGGTAATTACCTTAGTAACTGATTAATAGTATGACATGGTACATAGACACGTATGATATAATGGTCACGAGTTTACTAATATGCTTGATTCTATGGTCAAATGTGTGTGTGTGAGTTATATGGGTCTTAGATCCAATGGTCGTTTCGTGACCAATGCAACCATGTTTGATTGACGAGTCACTACAAGATGTACATGATTAATAATGTCGGCCATCCGAGGTCGGATTTGGTTGGGCTGTTGGTGCAATGAACAGTAACATACAATAGTTGAGGCACATGTATTATATTACATGTCTCTCGAGATAGCATCAACCTTGCTGAGAAGGGGTAATATCTCGGGTAAACTATACATGATAGTTATGACCTATTCAAGCATTAGATTTTTACATTAAAACTTATAAGCGATTGTTGCTGGGATTCCAACTACACATTTCTAAAACCAAAATTATATTTTCATGATGTTATAACAAAGGCAACACGTCAATTGTTACTAAAATAAACACATGTTTATTACTACCTATAAATTAGAGCTCATTTCCTACTCAATTGTGAGATTTACTTACTAAGTCTTCGACTTATGTAGTGGTTGCGACTTGTCAGGTTACCCGTTTTACGAGGGCTTTTAAAGAAAAGGAGCATGCATGGAGACTATTGAACTTATGCCACATTTGATTAGAATAACTGTATTTCAATTAGAAGTTCACAATATGTGATTGATAATAGTATATGCATGCCTGGTGATTAATCTCAAATCTATTATTTTCACATTCCATTACAATTACTCTGAGTATGCTTGATGGGCAATCCCTTTAGTCAGTTACTAGTTAACTAAACAGGAGGAATTGCCAGTAACCCTACTGAAATGGTTAATGCTAGTTTTGGGGCTGTAATAGTATGCAAATCAAAATTTTCGTAGCAAAAATAATCATATTCCCATACCCAAGAACAACTTTATGAAGAACGGTTGCTATTTCAATTAAATAGCAAGAACAAAGATTACTTACTTGAAGATCTACGGCCACGCCTTGGCTATGAGCACAAAATGTTGCTTCTTCTTATTCTCCAATAACACAATTAATCTCAGGGTATTGAGACCCTGGATCTTCTCACCAATGACTAATAATAACCAAGAGAGTAGCTTGGCTTTTCAAATCTTAAACTTTTGTCCTTGTGAGTTAACACAACAACTAATAATTCTCAAAGTGTTTCAGAAAATTATATATCCTGAGAACTTAATGGGATGATTTGAGAGCTCAAGCTCCTCTTTATTTATAGGCTAAGCAGTGAAGGAGAGACTGGGATTTAAGCAATGTGGGACAACGAGCAAAAGGGAAAGCCCTACCCGTCCAAGGAGCATAAGGAGAGGCATGGACGACTAGGGCTTTACCCTAGTCTCCATGCCCATTGCTGAATGGCCCACGAAGATTATCTGCTTGGTCCTTGTGCGTCTTTCCCTAGGGAAGTGCACCTGGGATTAATCCCAGTCCCTTCCTTTCTCTTAAACACATAGGGCTAGGGAATTTTCCCTTGCCTTATGTGTTCCACCATGCCTATTGGGTTTTTAGGTTTTATTCCAAGCCCAATTTCATTATTACTCTCTATCTCATGCTTTTAAATAAATAAAACATTTAGTCCAATAAATAAGAAAGTCTTATTATGGTTAAATTACATTAGCTTGATGAGGGACCTAGAGATTGAAATAATCATTGGCTTAAATATATCCGTAATCATGTCTCCTTGACATTCATTACACGACATTATTTTAATCACAATTAACTTCATCAAATAATTATAACTGCACTCCAATACATATTTTTTATTAAACAATTAATCCCTTTGACTTACTTAGTGTTGACTTATGATTCATGCGTGAAATATTCCATAACAGAATTAAGGCTAAGAATACTGCCACTTAATTTTCTATCTCTATATCCTTGAGTCATTGATTTTATGTTATTCTTGATAGAGAACCTAACTCCAACGCAACTCAAGCCCGTGACTGCATCAATCAAACTCCGGCTCATAGCATTCATTCCAAAGATCATAGAATCAGACAACTCAATGCACATCATGCCAAGATCAGTTCATGCAATCCATTCCTAAGCAAATTATGTGCACAAACAAGATCACAAGAATCAAGCTCAACATTCCTTTCCTAGAAGATAATGCATTACTCTCTCTATCCACATAAGGAAACATCATTATCTTCTTTATCTATAATTCCTTACACATAATTTGTTTTCAATTCTATCCTTGTATAAACCTTGTAACATTTTTGTATATAATGCTTTGTGCATTCTTTTGTAATCTATTGAGAAAGATAATAAAAACTTTCTTAGTCTTTTCAAGGTATCAAAGCTATAAGGCAAACTCCACATACAACCACTCATTATTTTGTTCTTCTCTCAATGGCCGCATCATCTTCAATTGTTCCACTTGTCCTTCCCAACTACAATCAAATGGGAGGAGTGAAACTAGAAGGGCCTGGCAGCTACCTTCAATGGCTGTCCATATTCATGCCTATCCTACGCAACAATGAGTTAGTAGGCATAATCGAAGGGACTGAAGAATGTCCCCCAAAGTTTTTGACCAATGAGGAAGGTCAGTTCACTCCCAATCCAGAATACTCCACCTAGATCAAGAAGGACCAGCATTTATTAAGCTGGATCAATGCCTCTCTCTCTAAGAAAGTGTTGTCCACTGTGTATGGACTCAATACCTCCAAGCAGGTATAGGCTGCACTAGCCAAAAGATTTGCTAGTCAGTCTCGATCCCACATCGCCACCATCAAGCAGCAACAGCAGAGCTTGTGTCAAGGCTCCAAATTCTGCTCAGATTACCTACAATCTACCAAACATTTGGCTGGTCAATTAGCAGTAATTGGTAAACTATTGGATGATGAAGATTTGATATTTTCTATTGTCAATGGCCTCAATCCGAGTTTCATTAATTTGTGACTAACTTTGCTTTTGCCGCTAGGGAAAAATCCCTTAGTTTTGATGAATTTCAGGATATGCTACTAAATCATGAAATGCTACTTAACAAAGTAGCTACTCCTGATGTTTCAAACTTTGCCGTTTGCTCAAAAGGCAGTCCCTCGCAATTTCAATCAAAAACCTAGAGGACCACATCAACTCAACATATAGTAGCCACATCATTACTCCAAGCCAAATGGATACCCTGCATTTAGATCACAACAACAAAGAAGTTACCCTTCTAGTTTTTCCAGATTCAGCAATTCATTCCCAACATTCCCTAATAACAGAGATATACAGTAGCCTCAACATACCACATCCAATCTTTCCACCCTAACTCGTGCTCCCTGTCAAATATGTCGAAAATCAAGCCATCAAGCACTTGATTGTTTCCACAGGATGAACTACTCTTATCAGGGAAGACACCCTCCACCTCAACTAGCAGCAATGGCAGCTCAAACAAATGCTCTCTATGATAAAGATTAGGAATGGGAAGCTAATAGTGATGCAAATGCACATATCACTAGTGAATTGGAAAATCTCACTGTACAACAACCATTTGAAGGTAATGAAATGGTTGCTGTGGGAAAGGGAGCTAGACTCAAGATTGACAATGCTGGTGCAACCTTTCTCCATACCTTAACTCATCCTCTAAATTCCATTTTAAGAATGTTCTTCACTGCCCAAATACTTTTGCTAATATGTTATCCATTCAAAAATTACTCACTTCATCTAATTTTTTGTAAAGGACAATCTCACCAAGGCAACTCTCCTAGAAGGCAAGAGTGAGAATGAGCTATATCCTCTTTGGTTCAAAGGAAACTCACACAAATCCAATCATGTATTTGTAGCTTTGTTAGGAATAAGAACTTCAACCTTGATTGGCATTTCAGATTTGGACATCCTGCTAATGATATTGTATCCAAAATTGTCAAAGCTTTTGAATTCCATGTTTCTTCTCAAAATTTGAATAAAATTAGTATGTGTGATTCTTGTCAATTGGGAATATCACATGTATATATTTTTGTATGCCAACGAAAATGCTATGTTCAGAGCCTTGAGAATAATATCCATAAAATCTATCTTAAAGGAAATTTCTTATCTCTTTGCCTACCAAGAAAGGATTTAGATTCCCTCATTGAAAAAGCTTTCCCACAAAGTTTCATGTGATCACCCAACATGTTAAGGTTATTTTAACCGATGACAGGTCTCACTTTTTGATACATCAAAGCAACCTACGTGAAACATCTGAGTTCACAATTCCCTCAGAATTTAGAATCAAAGTCTTAAGCATTCTTTTAAGGAGTTATTGTCATTTCTTAACAGGCAGTGTCTTTATGAAAAGACAACTCCTTTGTCTATTCAGTGCCTTAAAGTCTCAGCACCTACACATTAATCCGAAGACGCCGCTTTGCTTGATCAAGGTAGATTACCAAGATTCAATGTGTAATAATCTTACTCAAAATGGAAAATTTTCAATTCTATTTACCGACTACAAACTTTCTATATTTAAGGGTATAAAGACTATGGACTAAGACCTTGTGTAATAACTACGTTACTCACACCCATAGACATCTCAATGTTATCATAGTACCTTTCACATGCATGATGAACTATCGGTAATAGGCATGTAAAAAGACATTTTATATGTCATGTACTCAAAATAATTTAATCAATGAATAAACATATATTCATTACAAACATTAAATGTCAACATGGATATAAAATCACTAGAATTTGAAGATGCAAAGAAAATTTTCAAAAGTTTATAGTTGTTTAGCCTAAATTAAGGTAATGCCAAAATTGAGAGGGAGTGGTGATAGAACTCTAGGATCTTTAATATTGCAATTCAAAGTTGAATAATAATTTAAACCATGGAATTAAAAGATTACCAGATTATGTAACCTAATCAAATCATCTAATATAAAAAGGAGTAATGCTACTCTTTACTCAATGTGAAGAGTAGCATTACTCTATAAAAGGATGTTTTAGGTTGATTTGTTACTACAATTTCTATCAAAGTGGTTTCCTAAACTCCAATTCAAATTTGATATTTTTTAAATAAAATTATTTTATTTAGTGATTCATGATGTTTAGGAAGTTAATTCATGAGATGAAATGAAGTCCTCAAGCAACTTGTATGTGATTTAGGTTCATTAATTATGGCAAATGCACAAGAGATCTCAATGACAAATTCTTTATAACTTATAAATTTATAAGTTTGTTACAATAAATAAATAAATAAATTTATAAGTTCAAATTCAATGATAAAATTGGACATTTTTTCGGCTAACACTAATATTTTAATGGCATAATGACTTATTTTAATCATTCAAGTGGGAAAAAAAAAAAAAAAAATCTAAAAGGTTGGAGGGGTAGGCCAATTGTAGCTATCCTACCAGGCCATGACCATAATAACATCAACCCGCGGGATGCCACTCAAGAGGGGTCTAGATGGTAGGAACTGTAGGCGCTCCCTCAAAATTGACTGAGCCATAGCTTAACACCCACCCCACTAGGGCATCAATGAGACTCAAGGTGGCGAACATTAATAGGCTAAGAGATTCCCATTGTAGGAGTCAAACCTAGGCCCTAGTGCATGCCTAGCCTCATGGAGATTCCCTTGAGATCATTGAATTACCACCCTTAATTAATATGTTAGCGCACGGGGCTATAAATAAATCAAGTTGTTTATGAACAGCTCTGGCCTGATTCATTTTGTAAATTAGTCGAGCTTGAACAAAATTTTTGGCTCAATATTAAACATTGATAAACCCAGCTTGGCTTATTTAAGCTCGTTAAACTCAATTCGGCTTGTTACACAATAGATATTTATTCATAAATAGATAAATCTACCAATATCATGAATTTATTTATTTAGAAAGTGAAAATATGTTTCTATATTGGCCTATATAAAGCTGTTGGGCCAAGGATGATTTATTTATTCGATCATTTTTCTGCCTTAAAATGTAGAGACTGGAAACAGGAAAGGATGATTTTGGTTTAGCTGTTGGAAATCTAAGTTGGGAAAGTGATGCGTTTGGTTATGTGGAGATATCATATTTGTTAATTTTTGGAGCTGAGTTTAAACAATCTCCTGGAGTTCGACCTCAAGCTCGAGCTTTCATAAAAATTAGCCAAAAATCAGCTCAACTCAACTTGGCTTCTGATATATATAGATAATTTAAGTAGAGCAACTAAAGGATTTGATTTTTTGATAAAGAGTGTTATAGATGATCATATGATTAAATTATAAGCTCTTTTGTAATTACATAATTCTTAGGGTGCAGTTATAACTTTATAATTAATAGAACCCTTTTTTAAAAGTAATTAATTAATTTATAGAACTTGGAAAAGGTTTATGAGATAACCACAAACTTAAACCTTATTAAAATTAGGTTTTATGTCTCCTTTAGTCCCTTTTCTACTAATATATAACCGAGTGGTCGGCGGTTGGATTTTTGCATCCCATTCACACGTGAGAAAGAGAGGAAAGAAAGATCGCCATTCAATTTTTGGGGTTTATTCAACAAACCGAACGTACCTTAATTTATGTTTTCTTTATGGGCAAGTCAAATCTCTTTTATTCCCCCAAACTACTTTCATGAACGAAGGACTTGATGGAGACCGCAGCATTAAAAACTGTAAATTTTTATAAAAAAAATAGAAGACTTAATTTTCATCACTTAATTTCCAATGTTAGAAAGTGAGAGATTAGAGGTCCAATCCGACATGAAACCTCACCTAAACCAACTGTAAACACGTGTGAAAGGGAGGGAGGCTTTGGGTCACCAAATATATTTGCATTAAAAACCTCGTCTCAAAGATTTTGAAAGCTAAATTAATATTTAATATTTGATAGTGTCTCTCTATTGTCAACGTTCTTTCAATATATATATATATATATATAGTTGTATACCAAGAAAAATATTGATTCCTGGCCTAGCTGTGTGGGCGAGTGGGTCATGTGTTTCTAAAATTGGTGAGTGAAGTGGAAGCAACTTGAGAACTAGAAGTTAATATCATACAGTTGAGATATGAGATATAAATGCAATCATTTTAGATCCAACCTAATATATATATATAGTTGTATACCAAGAAAAATATTGATTCCGGGCCTAGCTGTGTGGGCGAGTGGGGCATGTGATTCTAAATGGAAGCAACTTGAGAACAAGAAGTTAATACCATACTGTTGAGATATAAATGCGGTCATTTTCGATCCAACCTAATATATATATTATATATATAACTTTTTTTTTGGTATGTTACAAAAATACAAGCACAAAGAAAAACAAAAATTAATTAAATAATTATTGTAAACGTTATAACAGAAGAATTTTTAAACGTAAACTAATGTAATGGTTGTTGCCTTGGACCTTGGTATCATGTGATTTTCATTAAACAATTCTTATTCATAAATAATAATTAAAAAGATGAAAAAGGGTGTGTACCTTGTGAATTAGATTGTCTCTCTTCAATATGTACAACAGCAATGTCCCGAAGATCCGTGACTCCAGAAACCAGGCGAAAATTTTGACGACAAGTCCAGCCATTCTAGGAGCTACGATTCATGCCAAAAAACACACATTTCAGTACAAATTATATATGTCTGTCCACCAAATGTCGGCAAAAAACACTAGTGTCAGTAACATAATCCTTCAACTATAATTTTGCAGAATTCTCTCTCTCTAGTTCCGTGACTGTCAGTCATCAGTATTTCGATTGGGAACACAAATTATGCCTTCAATCTCTCATGCATTTAAAGTAGTGCTATCCAAATACTTAAAACCATCAACTGTGTGAATCGGTGCCCGATTTTAATATCAAAGTTGTACCAAGTATATTAATTATTCGAAGAAAGCAGGGGATAAAGTATCAAAGAACTGCAATTTGAATTTGGTCGTTACTGCAACCCTTTAATGGAGCTTATCTTTACCAGAGTTGTAGTTTTAGATCAAAGAGAGGGAAATAAATCCTCAAAAGAGTTGTTGTAGTTGCATGAACAAGATATAGAGAAACTGAAAAATTATGTGACAGAAGAAGAAGAAGAAGAAAGTTGAAGAACCTTTAACGTGAGCTCGGAGATAGTTTTCATGACTAGTAGGACCAAGATCAACCTCTTCCACCGGCTTGTACACCAATCCCTCCTCCTTGAACAAACCCATGACGGACAACACAAAGCAGAGTAGTGAACAAGAAGAAAATGACACAACCTATGCAAACCTTACTTATATAGACTCAAAGCAATGAGAGTTAGGAGAGAGACTCGGCGGAACACCCAATCAAATATTCTACTTATCAAACCAAACAAAATATAAAAATATACCATTAAGAGCTTTCTTTCTTTTCTTTTTTTCTTGATTAATTTTCAATGCTTTTTAGATGCTACTTTTTTTTTCTTGTTTTGTTTTTTTTTTTTTTAAAAAAAAAAAGTGAAAATTATATTAAATGTTTCATACTTTGGATTGTTTGCTAATATTTTTATTTTGAAAAGATAAAACAAACGAAACAAGAAAATTTCTTCTATTCATCTTTTGTCAACCCTTGCCTCTCTGGTGTGACCATCCATCTCTCCTCCCCCTTTTTTTCTTCTTTCGTTTCTTTTTTTCTTGATTAATTTTCAATGCTTTTTAGATGCTACTTTTTTGTTTTGTTTTTTATTTTTTTGAAAAAAAAATGAAAATAATATTAAATGTTTTGTACTTTGGATTGTTAGCTAATATTTTTATTTTGAAAAGATAAAACAAACAAAACAAGAAAATTTCTTGTATTCATCTTTTGTCAACCCTATCCTCTCTGGTGTGACCATCCATCTCTCCTCCCCCTTTTTTTCTTCTTTCTTTCCTTTTCTTTGCTATGGTTTGATTTTGGAACCCAGCAGCAGCGTCTAGATTCAACAACATCAACAATCGTCCCTTCCGCCTCATCTTTTGGCCTCTCCTCGCGCTTAGGTTTTGTTGATATTTTGCTCAAAAACTTAGATCGGCTCCTTGTGTTACCAATCTACTCTTTTTGCCACTAGCCCAAGCCCATACACGCCACTACACGCTTCTCTCCGATGCCACTGTGCCCTGTAGATACCAGACTTTTTCTCTCTTCTCTTTGGCATGCCAGATGTAGTTCGTACGAGCCGGAGTGTAGATTGTGTGAATCTCACGCGCTTTGCGTGTGAATCTCACACACCAGTTTTTCTTTGCCATTTTCTTGCTGGATTTTGCCATTGATGTTGGTTTTCTTTGTTTTATTATTGGTTTGTTGTGTTGTCCTAGCCTTTGAGCTGAGGAGGGATAGTTTCAATGTGAGTAGTAAGCTTGTTTATTTTGGGATAAGACCTACCCATGTTGTATTAAGATCTAATTTGCCCAGAGCAGATCTGCTCCTCAAATGAAGAGTGTACATGGGTTGGATCGGAGGAGGAAGATACATTTTTTATTGTTGGATTTTTAGTGTATCTACGATGTTGTACTTTTCATAGCTTTTGACTATGTTTCTTTGTAAGAGCTTTATGCCCTGGATCTCTAATTATAGAATGAAGATAAAAGAATTCCCTCAAAAAAAAAAAATGTGTTATTAAACAAAGCCAATTATCTCCTTCGAGATGTATAGACCATAATGACGATAGAGGTAGATCGAGGGGGCTAGCTTGGGCCATTGTTGTGGGTCTTAAAGTTACTCGCAAGCACACAAGTCGTTTATGTGTGCAAGTGCGAGGTCGAATCTGCAGGGAATTGTGTTGTGAAAATCAATTTCTATCTAAACTAATAATATTTTATCCTAGTTCCAAGTTTTGTGATTTTGTCATGCAAAATAATAAACTTAATAAAACTTATTGTAAATCAAATGAATTAAATCAATCAAGTTTTCAAAATTCACCTAACCAAATTAATGCAATCCATTCTCATATTGTACTCACACCAACGACGAACAAATAAGCACTATGCATTGTTCTATGTTCCATACAAATTTATATTACAACATTCGATGAATCTAAACATTTAACAAATCGAAACGAATACTCAATTGAAATCAAATTATCCAATGTACCTGTTTAACTAACGAATCACAATGGATATCTGATCTCAATCGAATGATTCGATGTATCCGTTGGATGAAACGGATCGAATATCCAACATTTTAAAAATAACAATCAATCATTCAGTCAAATGAAATTAATCGACCAATTGAAGTGGAATGAAACAACACTTTATTGAAGAAAAAAAAAAAAGCAGAATTATGTGAATAAAACAATGAGAATGAAATTGCGTATCAATGGCAAGGCTTCATCTTCAACCTTAGTTGAAGATGAAGCCTCTTATGACCAAAAACAACATGATAAATTCAATTGAAAACATGAAATGGAATAAACTTAGAAAGAGAAACGTACCTAAAGCTCAAGAACGACAACATGTAGAAAATATGCTCTAAATGGCGCCTCCCAACATGTGTTTACAAAAGAAAACATGGGTATTTAAAATAAAAAATTAGGGTTTCGGCCCTGCTAGGTTAGTTTGAGTGTGCTCGATCGCACACTAGGTGCGCTTGAGCGTACTAAGGTCTCCAAGTCTTTTGCGGCACAGCACTTAGGCGCTGCGTGTTCAGGCTGATGTGGACATATGCTCGAGCGTTCAATGGTGGGCTCAAGCACACATCCACTCGAGCTTGGTGTTGTGCGCTCGATCCCAACTTCCCATAAATGCAATTTTCCAATTCCTTTGCATCTTTCACAATAATACCGTAGTTTTCATTTAGCAACTTGCAAAACACCAAAACTAATAAAAATATTATAAAATAATAAGGCTAAAGGCTTAACATATGCAAATTAAAGGGTTCAAATATGCAATATTTGGTACTCATCAAATACCCACAAACTTACATTTTACTAGTCCATTAGCAAATCAAAATGAAAAAAAAAATCAAAGCATAAAACATAAATCCGTTGTCGTGGGAGGAATGATTGCATTTAGCATATGCAATAAACCTTTTAAACTCCTAGGCATTCCTAGAGGACGAGTGAAGTCTCGTGAGGGTTTACCAGCAATGATACCCACAAACATTTTGAGGGTTTTACATTAAAAATCTTTTTAAATGTCTTAGGTATTACAGTTAGGGCTAACATGGTGTGACGTCCCACATCGCCTGGGTATGGAAATGAGGATGTGTTTATATGTATACTTACACCCTCAATAACAACAACGCGTTTTAAAGCAGTGATGGTAATGATCCCATCAGAACTCTGCAGTTAAACGTGCTTCTGCTGGAGTAGTACCAGGATGGGTGACCTCCTGGGAAGTCTGGTTCAGGGGAGCCAAAAGCGGACAATATTGTGTGTCATTGGAGTGGGGTGTTACACATGGCAAGCTAGAAAGTGGCCACATGGAAGGCTAAGAGTAGTTGTCAAGTCTAGCCCACTCCGAGTATGCTTTCAAACCCTAAACATACTTTGATTGCTTTAAAATTTTATGAGTCGTTATCTGACTTCTAGACGGTTGTTTTCATGTTACAATTGAAGTGTTTAGAATTTGTTTGCCCAGCATTTCATGTATTCAAAAATTTTAGGTCAAAAAGTCATTTTGTTTCTTAAACGATCTCAAAATGTAATATGAATTATTCCTAATTTTTATTACATGTCTAAGGCATGTATAAAAAAATTAAGAATAATTTATTTTATCATTAAAACCTCGTTCTATAATTATTTTACGAGATTGAAATTTTTAGGCATTACATGGTGCCACATTATTTAAAATAATTACACACTTTTTTCTTTTCTTTTTTATAAAACAAATTTGCCGTCTAAAAAATTGACGGAATTTTTGCCACGTAAGATCTATAAAATATTTTTATATGTCCATTTTCCATGTTATCATTTTACATTAAAAAAGGGGGGGGGGGGGGGNATGTATGACCTTTGATAAAATGATAAAATACCGTAATAAATTTGCATTAACTTGAAAAAATAAAATAAAATAAAATAAAAAAACATGTGGAACGGATAAATTGCATTTTGGGGAGTGAAAGGTAGCTACCAATGCGTACAAAAAAAAATGCGTACAACTATTTATGAGCCTAAAAAATTGGATACAACATGGGTCATGAATGAAAGGGTGATATGGGACATCCATGAATGCAATTATGGGCGTCCTTGCACCTTGCGTTTATTATTGGCATTCCTACCATTTTGTACACTTTTAACTTTATAATTACCAAAATACCCCATCAATGTTATTACTTATTTAAAAATGTGTCTAAAAATTAAAAATAGTATTTATTTAAGTTAAGTGGATGAAAATTGAAAATGAGGAGAAACTTATTGAGGAAGCAAGTAAGTCCTTGAAAGACGTGATGAGGATACAAAAAGAGGTTGGAGAGAAATGAATGCAACTACCAATTTTGCGAAAGTCGTTTCCATTATTATTAAAAGATTGAAGAGGTTGGGTAAAGACTAAAGTCGGTAATTTGTAAAGGAAAATAGTAAATAGTATACTTCTTCTTCTAAGGTGGGTAGTGGGTACACCCAAAGCTAATCAGCTTGGATTCGTTTAACCTAACACTGACTTCAATATCTCGCTAGATCTGAAATTGTTCAATACTATTGATTTGGCGCCTTTTTACTAATTTTAAATTAATCTACTGACTTCAATATCTCGCTAGATGTGAAATTGTTCAATACTATTGATTTGGCACCTTTTTACTAATTTTTAAATGGGTAGTGGGTACACCCAAAGCTAATCAGCTTGGATTCGTTTAACCTAACACTGACTTCAATATCTCGCCAGATGTGAAATTGTTCAGTACTATTGATTTGGCACCTTTTTGTACTAATTTTTAAATTAATCTTTATATATATATTAATTAATTTAAAACATTGTTAAATAATTATAAAATACCAAAAAGTAAGAGTTCAAAATCATGCGAAGGTTTGGGACAAGTTGACAGCTACTGAAGCAGAGACAAATGTGGGGATGAAATTTAATGTAATGTGCGCCCAATTTCTCTCCAAAGGGAGAGACATTGTTGTAAGGTCCTCAAGAGAACACGCCGTCCGTGAAACCATTGTAAGTTTGCAACTACTAACTACTCCTACAAATTACAATTGATTTTTTTTTTTTTGATAAATTAATATAGTTGTTGGTCCTGGTTATTGGTCCTGGACAGGTACTAGTCAAGTCTTAAGTGGGTCTTGGGCAGGTCCTCAGTAGGTCCTGGTGCGAGTTTGGTCATGTCCCAGGCGAGTCCCGGGCAGGTCCCTAGTGGTCCTGGTCATGTCTAGGGTGAACCTTGGTCAAGTCCCGAACAGGTCCCAGGCAAGTACTGATCATGTCCTGGACAAGTACCGTGCGGGTCCCAGGCAGGTATTGTGAGGATTTCGTTCAAGTCCCAAACAGGCCTCAGACAGGTCTCGGTCAAGTCCCGGGCAAGTCCCAGGCGGGTCCATGTCTTGGTCAAGTCCCGGGCGGGTCTGGGTCAAGTCCCGACGAGGTCTTGAGAATGAGATGCTTAAAGTCGAAAAATGGTTTATAGTTTTTAAAACTGTAAACTATTTTTCAAATCTTAAAGACAAATTTCGGTTAAAGGGAAAATGTTTTCCGTTGACTATTATTTTACGACGTGCTAAACACCAAAAAATGTGGAAACATTTTCCACGAAACAGAGCCTTAATCCTGCAAAACAAGAGCAAAGGTTAAGAGGATACACCGGGCGATTTCCAGTAGATCCTCCTCCGATGTAACGCCTCGAGATTTTAATTAACTGAAAATTAATTTCACAGTTCGTCTCCCAGCTGATGCACAAATTTAATTGTACTCGTCAATTACACGAGTCGTTATGCAGTGTAGCGGGTGTGCAAGTGCAAAGTCGAATCCCACAGAGAATCATGCTTTGTGTAAAAACCAATTTAAATTGCATAAACTAATCCTATCTTAACCTAGTCCCAAAATCAAACAGTTGTTGTGCATAAAATAAAACCTAATTAAAATGTAATAAAATAAATAAATAAAAACGATTCAGGCCTAAAATCCACCTCACCATATTAAATACATAATATCATGCTTAGTCATACATCAAAAACGATTACGCTACTAGGCGTATTTTATTTGCTATTAATTAGTTCATACATCCGTCTATCGATTAAGCACTAATGCATGTCCTATTGTTATTACGAAATCTTGTCGAACTAATCGAGACAAACACTGTTTTAAGATGTCACAACGGATATTGGTCCGAAGATGAATCATCCGATGTATCTCCGGTTGCAACGACTGTTGATGTTTAACGATTCATAAACAGTAATGAACGCAATTTTGTCACGAAATTGAATTGAAACGAACAAGCAAAATAGTAAACAACGAATGGAGTATTAAACTAAGCATAAAAATATGTAGATAAAAACATGGTGAGGCTTCATCTTCAACCTTAGTTGAAGATTAGCCTCCCATGCTAAAGGGAAACGTAATCAACAAATAAAACAATAAATAATAAAATGACGCTTAGGAGTGTTTACAATGAGGAACAAGGAGGTTTTGGGCCATTGAGGGCGCCTCAAAACGTCTCCAAAGCGTATCCCAACGTAGGAAATAATGAAAACAACAAAGTCCTATTTATAGAGAAAATTTAGTGTGCTGCCAGGTCAGGGGTGCGCTCGATCATAGGAGTTGCGATCGATCGCATCCCTGTGTGCGTTTGATCGTTGGCTGTGCGTTCGGTCGTAGGTGCATCGCAATGCCGTGTGCGTTCGATCATTGGCGTTGCATTCAACTGCAATGCGTTCGATCGTACAAAGTGTGGTCGATCGCACGTAACTACTCATGGCGCGAGGTTGAAGCGATGAATGATAGGACCGGCTAGGGCGATGCAGGAAACGCGGGTTAATGAGGCATGCGATCGAACGTGGCTTTTGCGTTCGACCGTAGTGCGTTCGATCGCACTTACAGAGACTAAAGTTCCATTTTTGCTTAATTCCGCCCATTTGAACCACAATTCGCACCAAGGACCTACAGCACACTAGAACACTAAAACAACTCAAAATATTAGATATTAACAAAATTAAGAGCCTAACAAACATAAGTTAAGGGGGGTCTAATATACACTATTTGACACCGATCAAATACCCACAAACTTACATTTTGCTAGTCCCTTAGCAAAACAAAACTGAAAACAAAACAAGAAACATAAATCCGCTTTCGTGGGAGAAACGATTATTTAGCGTATGCAACAAGCCTTTTAAACCACTAGGCATTCCTAGTGGATGAGTGAAGTCTCGTGAGGGTTTTTTAAGAGTGACACCCACAAACAATTATTGGCACTATGTTATTAATGGGCAAAGCCCTTCAAACAAACACATGGTTCATACATCATTAGCAAATTTAACATGTTAAACATACGAACCACATCATCCAGGCATCCAAACATCATTTCACTCAAGGTTGAAAAATTGAGACAACACATGCTCTAAGAAGTGCAAAGTGAACTAACAACAAGATTATGGGATTTCAATTATCCTCCAAAGATGTGTATCCCAAAATTCAAAGGAAAATAGTGTGATAAACACAACCAAGGCTTGAATTGAAAAATGCAAATTTTTTGTGTAGGCTGTGCAATGCTTGACTCCCTTAAGCTTCTAAATAACTTATGTAACGAGTGTTGGGCTAATGACTCCCAAACCAAACGGTTTTAGGGCACTAGATGTATAGACATCCCTAGGGCTTAATTACTCAAGCCAAAAGAGCAACGGAGCCTAAACTAGCCATATAATTTTTAACTGAAACTTCTCATCTTTTGACGCGAACACTCATTACTTGGCTAGGCAAGAGGTTCAGTTACTTAATGAAAAGCTCACTTATTCTGATTTTTTTTTAACAGCCAAGATTTTCATCATCACATCGCAAACCTAAAAATCTCAAGACATACACTTCAAAGTCAAATCTCATACCTCACAAACCCTAATGCTAGTGTGCATGTGAAATAACGATCAAACAAGTAGAGTCTCTCTAATCCAACACATGAATCAAAAACTGGAATTTCTAATGATATGCAATGTTCAAACAAATCAAACACACCAATGACATGCAATCCACAGTTACGATGTAAGTTGTGCCCAATCAACAACATAGCAACAAACAAAAAGAAAAAATTTTATATACAGACAAAAACAAAACAAAACAAGAAAATAAACAAACAAAAAGACAGACAGAATGTTTGTCCACACCCCCAAACTTAAATGACACATTGTCCCCAATGTGGCAAGAAATACATTACAGTGGGATGAGGAACCAGGATGTGCAAAGGTCAAGGCGTCCCCCGAACTTAAACATCAGAACACCTGTCAACAACTAACAACAATCTTTTCTCACAAGCATAAGCATCAACGGTTAATTGCTGTTAGAAACTAAATAAAATAAAATAACAAAAAGAAAATAACAAAAATTAAAGTGCAAAAAATAAAAAAGAGAACATACCGCACCTTCCCCACTCATATGGGTGTCCAACCAATCTCTTCCATCCTTTATTCTTTAGAACTAGATACCCCTCTGGAAGGATGTTCCGCCATCTTATATAGTCAACCTTATTCTGAGGAATCCACTTAGGAACACGGTTCCTAGATTTGTGATCTTCTGTGTGTGATTCCTCAAAGATTTCTACATAAGATGGTTCCTCGAGACATTGAAAAGATGAAACTTGAGGTTCAAGATATGTCTCGAGAGGGATTGTGATGAAGGACTAAGCTTCAATACTCACTTCCTTGTCATTAGACCAATTTGAAATTGGTGAGGGCTCAGTTTGCTTCAAATGCTCCTCTTTCTCTTCCACTTTGCTGGCAGTTGGTTCCTCACTAACAAGTGTGGTGGTGGCTTGGACATGCTCATGATGAGAATTACTGGGGCAATCCTCATCAATCATGTACTGCCCTCTTGCCATCTCCTGACTTTGAAGTTCTTCGTCCTCAATTCTATTTAATTCAACAACTAGATAACCAAACTGTCCTTCCAACCTTGCAACTGCTTCAGTGTTTGCCACAGTGGCATCTATGATTTCTTGACAAGGTTGGTTGATTGTTTTTCTAAACTCCTCGAGTGCGTCTTTTAATGATAGTTCTTGTGACGTAGGAATTGTGGGTTGGCCGACTAGTTCCATGAATTCCTTAAGCGTTTCTTCCAAAGGAGATTGCTTAGGAGGATAGTCATATGATGGATGGGAAGAAAATTGGTTGTCGAACTGCGGATAATCAGGATGGTGCAGTTCGTCAACTTGGGGAGCATAATTTTCCGTGGCATGAGCTTGCCACGAAAAATCAGGATGGTTGCTCCAATTTGGGTTATAAAAATTTGAATCTGATTCAAACCCAGGACTGGAGAAACTGGTGTTCAACTGTTCATGTGAAAAGTTGGAAAATTGTCCCCAATGCGGACAATCACCAATACTATGGTAAGGGTTGGAGCAGTGTGAACATGGTTCATGCGAGTAAACATTGGTAGGGTTTGGCGTCCTACCGCTAGGGGAAACATTAAAATAATTGAACGGAAGACCCATGCTTCACCCAAACAGTTGAATATATCCTACATGAAACAATAACCATTTTTACAAAAATAAAATAAAATAAACAAAAACTAATACAAATTAACTAACCAAATAACTAAATGATAAACTAACAAAACAATAATTAAACAACTAAAAACAAAAATAAACTAACAAAAACTAAAAACAACAAGTAAATAAATAAAAACAGGCAAAAACAATAAATAATTAAAGAAAAACTAATAATTAAACAAACAACAAATAAAAATTAAAAACTGACACATACACTGCCTCGGGTCTGTTGGTACTGCTAGCTAAGGTGCGCTCGAGCGCAGGAACATATGATCGATTGCAGACACGCAGACACGCAAATATGTAGCAGATTGTGCACGTACGTTCGATCGCAATTGAGGTGCGATCGTTTGCAACGGCGCACTGCGGTTTTGTCAAAGGCGTATGCTCGCAAGCAGCAGCGTATAAGGCGAGCGCGGTATGCGACTGTGCTGGAATAGACTCAAGTGCGTTCGATCGCAATAGGCTACAATCGATCGCACTATCACAGGCTGAATTTCCAGGGATTCGACAGAATAAAAAAACAGTAAACAAAACTAATCAACTAATCTAATTTTTTTGTAAAAATTTTTTTTCCATACAAAAGCACGAAATAAATAAAATAAATGCACAAATAAAATAACTAGTAGAAAAATAAAATTAATCTAAGCAAAAAAAATCAATTTCACAAACAAACGATTCCCCGGCAACGGCGCCAAAATTTGATGCACCAATTTAATTGTACTCGTCAATTGCATGAGTTGTTATGCAGGGTAGCGGGTGTGCAAGTGCGAGGTCGAATCCCACAGAGAATCGTGCTTTGTGTAAAAACCAATTTAAATTGCCTAAACTAATCCTATCTTAACCTAGTTCCAAAATCAAATAGTTGGTGTGCATAAAATAAAATCTAATTAAAATGCAATAAAATAAATAAATAAAAACAACTAAGACCTATAATCCACCTCACGATATTAAATACATAATATCATGCTTAGTCATACATGAAAAACGATTACGCTACTAGGCGTATTCTATTTGCTATTAATCAGTTCATACATCTGTCTATCGATTAAGCACTAATGTATGTCCTATTGTCATTACGAAATCTTGTTGAACTAATCGAGGCAAACACTATTTTAAGAGGTCACAATGGATATTGGTCCGAAGACGAATCATCCGATGTATCACCGGTTGCAACAACTGTTGACGTTTAATGATTCATAAACAACAATCAACGCAATTTTGTCATGAAATTGAATTGAAACGAACAAGCAAAACAGTAAACAACGAATGAAGTATTAAACTAAGCATAAAAATATGTAGATAAAAACATGGTGAGGCTTCATCTTCAACTTTAGTTGAAGATTAGCCTCCCATGCTAAAGGGAAACGTAATCAACAAATAAAACAATAAATAATAAAATGACGTTTATGAGTGTTTGCAATGAGGAACAAGGAGGTTTTGGGCCACTGAGGGCACTTCAAAATGTCTCCCAAGCATATCCCAATGTAGGAAACAATGAAAACAAAAAAGTCCTATTTATAGAGAAAATTTAGTGTGCTGCCAGGTCAGGGATGCGTTCGATCGTAGGAGTTGCAATCGATCGCATCCCTGCGTGCGTTCGATCGTTGGCTATGCATTCGGTCGCAGGTGCATCGCAGTGCCGCGTGCTTTCGATCATTGGCGTTGCGTTCGACCGCAATGCGTTCGAAATCACAAAGTGCGGTCGATTGCACGTAACTGCCCACGGCGCGAGGTTGAAGCGATGAACGATAGGGCCAGCTAGGGCGACGCGGGAAATGTGGGCTGACAAGGCGTTCGATCGTAGTGCGTTCAATCGCACTTACAGAGGCTAAAGTTCCATCTTTGCTTAATTCCGCCCCTTTGAACCACAATTCGCACCAAGGACCTACAACACATTAAAACACTAAAACAACTCAAAATATTAGATATTAACAAAACTAAGAGCCTAACAAACATAAGTTAAGGGGGGGTCCAATATACACTATTTGACACCGATCACCAGCCTTATTTCACTCCAAACAAGACTCAGGGACCTTTACTCGTTGAAAACAGACATACTAAGCAGCGGAAAGTACTAAAGTTCTATAAACATTAATCATTACAACCAGAGCATCTTCTAAAGAACATCAAGTAGCTGAAATCATACTATATACATTATTGTTATAAGGGATCTATGCTAAACCTTAATATGCAACCATGCATCATGCCCTAAGTCTATAACATAACTCAAAAGTACTAGTTACCTTGAGTACTTGCCTAAGCTTGCAATAAGTCTTCAAGCATCTCCTGGGTTGAATCCTCCACAAAAACTGGATGCTTCGCGGTATTCATCTTCTATTAAACTATCTATAACAATCTATAATAACATAGTTGTACATATGGAAAAAAGATGGAACTAATATAAGGGTTAGTTCGATAACTTAGTGAGCATAAATGCACGTGACGTACCCATCATTAATTTGTGGATTCAGTTATTTATGAAGCACATGCAACAATATGAGATGACAATTTATCATGGATGTGATATAGATATAATATATGCTTATAATCATGAGTAATAGTAATAGTTCAATTGTATGGTCTATTTGAGATATTACCCCTTTTCAGCAAGGTTGATGCTATCCCGAGGGACCTGTAGTACAATACCGGTGCCCCAGATATTTCATGGGTACCGTACATAACACTAGTGGCACAACCGAGTTCGACCTTGGGTGGCCCATGCCGCTAATAATGTCCACCCTATAGTGACCATCCATTGGGAATGGCTGCGCCTTAGTCACGAAACCATTGGATCCAAAGCGTCCCCCCACACACATATGACCATAAAGGTAACCAGTATAGTAAGCCCATGGCCGTTATCCCGCACGTATTGGTGTACCATGTTATACGATGCAATTAATCTTATCAGTCTTTCACATGCATAGTTCTACAAGCCTCATTGTTATCTTATTAATCAACACTCATTTTCACAAAAGAGAGTTTACAGTGGTTCCAAAATGTATTTCATAATAGTTGCAAAATATGCGTGTTTGATATATATAAAATAGATATGCAATACAGGAAAAGTAACAACAAAGAAATCCATGTGAGTTTGTACTCACTTGGGTTGTAAGGCTCCTCCATAAAATTCCTTTGAGGCTCCATAACCTCGAATACTAAGAAAAGGTCTATCATTAGTTCTAAATCAAACCTAAATGAACCTAGAACATGAAGATAGAGGCTATCGGACGACTGGCCAAAGTGGCGTTCCCTGAAACACATCTGACCATGCGTCTGGTCTCGTGGCCGTACGTCCGCTAAGAGGATTTCAGGTACAACCTCATTTGGATCAACCGTCCTCCTATCCTCCGAAACTGGTTCTAAGGCTACCAAAAGCCTTTCCTACGACCTCCTATCTCAAACCAACATCTCCATGCAAGAGGAAATATGCCCAACAATAATTAAACGCTAACCCATGCTTAAACTAAGATTAAGGGCAACAACATAACTAAAAGCTACAAGCTACCGACTAAGCTAACTATGAAAGCATTTAAGCAGCATAACGATTAAGGAACAAGCTAAGCTTAAAAAATTACCTCCTTGAAGAGAAACCTCCAAGAAATCTCTCCTCCTCCTCCAAGAACACTCACAACTCACAAAACACTCACACAGGGGTCTCCAGAGGGGCGAGAATGGAGAGTAATGGGCGTGAAATGGCGAGGAGGTGAAGGGGTATTTATAGGGTTAGAGAGCAACGTATGTCCGGTCCTAGGGGCATACGTTCGCGTACTATTTACCAGTGGTCCAAGGTTGCTTCATACATACAGGTATTATCTGACAATCAATCCAAAAGTTGCATACATCCGCATACTATTCACAGAGTGTGGGGTACTATTTGTCAGCGTAGGTCTGGTAGTCGCCCCGTGTACGTCCATACTAAAAGATAAGTGTGTACGTCTGCCAACCCTAGCGTACATCCACACTAAAAGGAAAGAGCATATGCCCACACAAAAAGACAAGAGTGTATGTCTGCCAACCCTAGCATATGTCCAGTCCAGAAGTCCAATTTTCTCAAAATGCCCTTCTGGCAAATACTAGTAACCCAAAGTCCAAATTAACCCTCTAACTAAGCTACCTAAGCTTAGTTAATTATTAGGGTCACTACATCCGATGATAAAGTTAGCTTCTTTCTGAGTTCTGTATAGTGTTTAGTACGAGAATGAATCATGTATCTGTTTTCTTGTCATTTGTGCCTTTTATAGGTAGGCTTTGTAGGTGTATTCATGATGACCGAGTGGAGGACCTAGGATCCGGGCGTAACAAACGGAGGAGTTAATATTCTTGTTCCCTAACCGTTATGGTCGATGCAAAATTGTTACTGCAATTAACATGATCTCGAGAGTGCCACGTAACTGCTATCATAACCAACATGATTTCGAGAATAACACATAACCTCCAGTGCGATTAATGTGATTCCGAGAGTGTGCTGTAACCATTCTGAAAATCAATGAGTATCTGATGACATATGTAATTGTTAACGTAATCAATGTGCATCTTGTCTGTAACTGCTGTATTGAAGTGACTTGTAGAGCCGGTCTTGACCCTATCAACTCAGTGGATGTCGTGGTCTTTAGTGTCCATGATATTCTCAAAAACATGCAGTCTAAGCCCCTATGGAGCGGTGTTGTATCCATACCTCCCATATTGCTCTCCACTTTGGGAGGCCTGTCATGATATACTGGACTTTTCCTTAAGTTATCGGGTCTCAAGCCCATAGGCTCAAATGCCAAATTTATGTGTAACAATAGTCTTAATTAAATTAAGGCTTTGTTTCTCTAGGCGTAAAATGGTTTCTGTTGAAAATCCTTTTCCCTAAAAATATTTTATACTGAAAACATTTTATGGCATTTACGGCGCGCACGAAAAATCAATTTTTTATTTTTTTATATTTTTTCGTTAAATCAAATTAAACTTTAAATTATGAAAAATAACCTTACAAAGTTTTAAAGATGTCCGAACCGAGTCCCACAAGGACCCCATTGGGACTTTGTCAAGACTCTATTGGGATCAGCCCGAGACATTGGCATGACCTGCCCAAGACCCAATAGGGGCATTTTTGTAATTTGGTGCTTAATATAATTTTGCATACACACCACATGCCAAAAAATGTTTTCCAGCAAAATGTTTTTCGCTAAAAACATTTTCTGATGTTAGGGGGCCTAATAGGGACCTGCCTGATTTTTTGTACATGCCAAATACCGAAAAATATTTTTTAAGAAATCATTTTCAAGGAAAATATTTTTCAACAAGTCCCGGGCGGATCCCAATCAAGTCTCGGGCGGGTCTAGTGTGAGTCTCGGGCAAGTCCCATGCAGGTCCAATTAGATCCCCGAATGGGTCTAGTTGGGTCTTAGTCAAGTCCTGAGCGAGTCCCGGGCAGGTCCGGTTGGGTCTCGGTGAGGTCCCTATTAGGTCTTAGTTAAGTCCCAGGTGGGTCCCGATGAGGTCCCAAGCAAGTCCCGGTTGGGTCTTGGTCAACTCTCGTGCAGGTCTTAGACAAGTTCAAGTGGGTCCCCTTTCAAGTCTAGTGAGATCCCTGGCATGTCTTGGGCGGGCCTAGGTCAAGTCCCGGTGGGTCTTAAGCAATTTTTGGTTGGTCCGATTCAGGTCCGGGCAGGTCCAAGCGAGGTTTTGGGTGAGACTCGGGGCGGGTCCTAGGCAGGTCTCGAGCAGGTCCGGTCAGGTTCCAGACTGGTATGATTGGGGCTTAGTCAAGTCTCAGGCGGGTGTCCCAGTAGGTCCAGTTAGGTCCCGAGCAGGTCCTAGTTGGGTCTTAGTTAAGTCCTCGATGGGTCCCTGATAAGTGCTTAAATATTCATATTTAAGTCCCTTAATTTATGTTTGTTATGCCTTTAGGATGTGTTATTTTGTTCTATTTTACTTCTTTTTGTGTTTTCTCTATTTTACAGGTCTTTGGAAGAAAAGAAAGTCTAGGGCTTAACGGAAGAGAATTTGGAGAAAACTAGAAGAAGCTCAAGAAGGATCTGGAGGCTGTAAGTGCGAACGATCGCAAGATACCTGCGATCGAGCGCTCGTGCGCTCGAGCGCCCAAACAAAGATCGAACGCACCTGCGTTCGTGCGCAAAAGAAGGGGATCGATCACAGTGCGATCGATCGCAGCNTTTATTTTGAAAAGATAAAACAAACAAAACAAGAAAATTTCTTGTATTCATCTTTTGTAAACCCTAGCCTCTCTAGTGCGACCATCCATCTCTCCTCCCCCTTTTTTTCTTCTTTCTTTCCTTTTCTTTGCTATGGTTTGATTTTGGAACCCAGCAGTAGCATCTAGATTCAACAACATCAACAATCGTCCCTTCTGCCTCATCTTTTGGCCTCTCCTCACGCTTAGGTTCTGTTGGTATTTTGCTCAAAAACTTAGATCGGCTCCTTGTGTTACCGATCTACTCTTTTTGCCACTAGCCCAAGCCCATACGCGCCACTACACGCTTCTCTCTGATGCCACTGTGCCATGTAGATACCAGACTGTTTCTCTCTTCTCTTTGGCATGCAAGATGTAGTTCGTACAAGCCGGAGTGTGGATCGTGTGAATCTCAAGCGCTTTGCGTGTGAATCTCACACACCAGTTTTTCTTTGTCATTTTCTTGCTGGATTTTGCCATTGATGTTGGTTTTCTTTGTTTTATTATTGGTTTGTTGTGTTATCCTAGCCTTTGAGCTGAGGAGGGATAGTTTCAATGTGAGTGGTAAGCTTGTTTATTTTGGGCTAAGACCTACCTATGTTGTATTCAGATCTAATTTGCCCAGAGTAGATCTGCTCCTCAAATGAAGAGTGTCACATGGGTTGGATCGGAGGAGGAAGATACATTTTTTATTGTTGGATTTTTAGTGTATCTACGATGTTGTACTTTTCATAGCTTTTGGCTATATTTCTTTGTAAGAGTTTGATGCCCTGGATCTCTTATTATAGAATGAAGATAAAAGAATTCCCTAAAAAAAAAAAAAAAAAAGTGTTATTAAACAAAGCCAATTATCTCCTTTGAGATGTATAGACCATAATGACGATAGAGGTAGATCGAGGGGGCTAGCTTGGGCCATTGTTATGGGTCTTAAAGTTACTCGCAAGCACACGAGTCGTTTGTGTGTGCAAGTGCGAGGTCGAATCCGCAGGGAATTGTATCGTGAAAATCAATTTCTATCTAAACTAATAATATTTTATCATAGTTCCAAGTTTTGTGATTTTGTCATGCAAAATAATAAACTTAATAAAACTGATTGTAAATCAAATGAATTAAATCAATCAAGTTTTCAAAATTCACCTAACCAAATTAATGCAATCCAGTCTCATATTTTACTCACACCACCGACGAACAAATAAGCACTATGCATTGTTCTATGTTCCATAAAAATTTATATTACAACATTCGATGAATCTAAACATTTAACAAATTGAAACAAATACTCAATTGAAATCAAATTATCCAATGTACCTGCTTGACTAATGAATCACAATGGATATCTGATCTCAATCAAATGATTTGATGTATCCGTTTACAAATAACAATCAATCATTCAGTCAAACAAAATTAATCGACCAATTGAAGTGGAATGAAACAACACTTTATTGAAAAAAAAAATAAATCAGAATTGTGTGAATAAAACAACGAGAATGAAATTGCATATCAATGACAAGGCTTCATCTTCAACCTTAGTTGAAGATTTTAGCCTCTTATGACTAAAAACAACATGATAAATTCAATTGAAAACATGAAATGGAATAAACTTAGAAAGAGAAACGTACGTAAAGCTCAAGAACGACAACATGTAGAAAATATGCTCTAAACGGCGCCTCCCAACATGTGTGTACAAAAGAGAACATGGGTATTTAAAATAAAAAATTAGGGTTTCGGCGCTGCTAGGTTAGTTTGAGTGCGCTCGATCGTACACTAGGTGCGCTTGAGCGTACTAAGGTCTCCAAGTCTTTTGCGGCACAGCACTTAGGCGCTGCGAGTTCAAGCTGATGTGGACATACACTCGAGCGTTCAATGCTGGGCTTAAGCACACATGCACTCGAGCCTGGTGTTGTGTGCTCGATCCCAACTTCCCATAAATGCAATTTTCCAATTCCTTTGCATCTTTCACAATAATACCGTAGTTTTCATTTAGCAACTTGCAAAACACCAAAGCTAACAAAAATATTATAAAATAATAAGGCTAAAGGCTTAACATATGCAAATTAAAGGGTTCAAATATGCAATATCTGGTACTCATAAAATATCCACAAACTTACATTTTACTAGTCCATTAGCAAATCAAAATGAAAAATAAAATCAAAGCATGAAACATAAATCCGTTGTCGTGGGAGAAATGATTGCATTTAACATATGCAATAAGCCTTTTAAACTCCTAGGCATTCCTAGAGGATGAGTGAAGTCTCGTGAGGGTTTACCAGCAATGATATCCACAAATATTTTGAGGGTTTTACATTAAAAATCTTTTTAAATGTCTTGGGTATTACAGTTAGGGCTAACATGGCAAGCTAGAAAGTTGCCACATGGCAGGCTAAGAGTAGTTGTCAAGTCTAGCCCACTCCGAGCCTGCTTTCAAACCCTAAACATACTTTGATTGCTTTAAAATTTTATGAGTCATTATCTGACTTCTAGACGATTGTTTTCATGTTACAATTGAAGCGTTTAGAATTTGTTTGCCCAGCATTTCATGTGTTCAAAAATTTTAGGTCAAAAAGTTGTTTTGTTTCTTAAATGATCTCAAAATGTAATATGAATTATTCCTAATTTTTATTACATGTCTAAGGCATGTATAAAAAAATTAAGGATAATTTATTTTATCATTAAAACCTCGTTCTATAATTATTTTACGAGATTGAAATTTTCAGGCACTACATGGTGCCACATTATTTGAAATAATTACACACTTTTTTCTTTTCTTTTTTATAAAACAAATCTACCGTCTAAAAAATTGACGGAATTTTTGCTACGTAAGACCTATAAAATATTTTTATATATCCATTTTCCATGTTATCATTTTACATTAAAGGGGGGGGGGGGGGGGGTTATTAGAAAAATGAATAAATGAAAAATTAATTCATGTGGTCGGCTTAAATTACAAATCATTTCCTATTAAATTATTTTATATTCATATGGCAAGAATGGAAATGTGTGTGGTAGTTTATAAATGTGAAAAAATCATCTCGATAAATGTGAAAATAGGGGGACTAAATGTATGACCTTTGATAAAATGATAAAATACCGTAATAAATTTGCATTAACCTTGAAAAAATAAAATAAAATAAAATAAAAAGACATGTGAAACGGATAAATTGCATTTTGGGGAGTGAAAGGTAGCTACCAATGCGTACAACTATTTATGAGCCTAAAAAATTGGATACAACATGGGTCATGAATGAAAGGGTGATATGGGACATCCATGAATGCAATTATGGGCGTCCACCTTGCGTTTATTATTGGCATTCCTACCATTTTGTACACTTTTAACTTTATAATTACCAAAATACCCCATCAATGTTATTACTTAATTAAAAATGTGTCTAAAAATTAAAAATAGTATTTATTTAAGTTAAGTGGATGAAAATTGAAAATTGAAAATTGAAAATGAGCAGAAACTTATTGAGGAAGCAAGTCCTTGAAAGACGTGATGAGGATACAAAAAGAGGTTGGAGAGAAATGAATGCAACTACCAATTTTGCGAAACTCATTTCCATTATTATTAAAAGATTGAAGAGGTTGGGTAAAGACTAAAGTCGGTAATTTGTAAAGGAAAATACTAAATAGTATTCTTCTTCTTCTAAGGTGGGTAGTGGGTACACCCAAAGCTAATCAGCTTGGATTCGTTTAACCTAACACTGACTTCAATATCTAGCTAGATCTGAAATTGTTCAATACTATTGATTTGGCGCCTTTTTACTAATTTTTAAATTAATCTACTGACTTCAATATCTCGCTAGATGTGAAATTGTTCAATACTATTGATTTGGCACCTTTTTACTAATTTTTAAATGGGTAGTGGGTACACCCAAAGCTAATCAGCTTGGATTCGTTTAACCTAACACTGACTTCAATATCTCGCTAGATGTGAAATTGTTCAGTACTATTGATTTGGCATCTTTTTGTACTAATTTTTAAATTAATCTTTATATATATATTAATTAATTTAAAACATTCTTAAATAATTATAAAATACCAAAAAGTAAGAGTTCAAATCATGCGAAGGTTTGGGACAAGTTGACAGCTACTGAAGCAGAGACAAATGTGGGGATGAAATTTAATGTAACGTGCGCCCACTTTCTCTCCGAAGGGAGAGACATTGTTGTAAGGTCCTCAAGAGAACACGCAGTCTGTGAAACCATTGTAAGTTTGTAACTATTAACTACTCCTACAAATTACAATTGATTTTTTTTTTTTTTGATAAATTAATATAGTTGTTGGTGTAGTTTTCGGTTTGGTGAACCCAACGATAATACGATAATTCTATGAGCTAATTTTTCTTAGGCTTCGTTTCTTTCGACGGGATCCGCTCGGGAGTTCTTAGGGACTCGCGTGGGATCTGCCCGGGACATGATTGTGACCTGCCCGAGACTTGACCAAAACCTGCCCGGGGCCCGCTTGGGATCCACCCGGACAAGTCTCAGGCAAATTCCTGGTAGTTCCCAGGTGGGCCTTAGTCAAGTCTTGGACAAGTACTAGTCAAGTCTCAAGTGGGTCTTGGGCAAGTCCTCGGTAGGTCCTGGTGTGAGTTTGGTCATGTCCCAAGCGAGTCCCAGGCAGGTCTCTAGTGGGTCCTGGTCATGTCCAAGGTGAACCCTGGTCAAGTCCCGAACAGGTCCCAAGCAAGTACTGATTATGTCCAAGACAAGTACCATGCAGGTCCCAGGCAGGTATTGTGAGGATTTCGATCAAGTCCCAAACAGGCCTCCGACAGGTCCCGGTCAAGTCCCGGGCAACTCCCAGGCGGGTCCATGTCCTGGTCAAGTCCCGAGCGGGTCTGGGTCAAGTCCCAACGAGGTCTTGAGAATGAGATATTTAAAGTCGAAAATGGTTTATAGTTTTTAAAACCGTAAACTATTTTTCAAATCTTAAAGACGAATTTCGATTAAAAGGAAAATGTTTTCTGTTGACTACTATTTTACGACGTGCTAAACACCGTACAATGTAGAAATCATTTTCCTCGAAACCATTTTTTTTTTTCTAAGTAAATGAGGAAAAGGTTCTGGACCAAACAAGAAACAGAGCCTTAATCCTGCAAAACAAGAGCAAAGGTTAAGAGGATACATCGGGCGATTTCCAGTAGATCGTCCTCCGATGTAGCGCCTTGAGAATTTAATTAACTGGAAATTAATTTCACAGTTCGTCTCCCAGCCTTATTTCACTCCAAACAAGACTCAGGAACCTTTACTCGTTGAAAACAGAGATACTAAGCAGCGGAAAGTACTACAGTTCTATAAACATTAATCATTACAACCAGAGCATCTAGTAAAGAACATCAAGTAGCTGAAATCATACTATATACATTATCGTTATAAGGGATCTATGCTAAACCTTAATATGCAAGCATGCATCATGCCCTAAGTCTATAACATAACTCAAAAGTACTAGTTACCTTGAGTACTCGCCTAAGCTTGCAATAAGTCTTCAAGCATCTCCTGAGTCGAATCCTCCACAAAAACTGGATGCTTCGCGGTATCCATCTTCTGTTAAACTATCTATAACAATCTATAACAACATATTTGTACATATGGAGAAAAAATGGAACTAATATAAGGGTTAGTCCGATAACTTAGTGAGCATAAACACACGTGATGTACCAATCATTAATTTATGGATTCAGTTATTTATGAAGCACATGCAACAATATGAGATGACAGTTTATTATGGATGTGATATAAATATAATATATGCTTATAATCATGAGTAATAGTAATAGTTCAATTATATGGTCTATTTGAGATATTACCCCTTTTCAGCAGCATTGATGCTGTCCCGAGGGACATGTAGTATAATACCGGTACCCCAGATATTGCACGGGTACCATACATAATACTAGTGGCATGACCGAGTTCGACCTTGGGTGGCCCATGCCGCTAATAATGTCCACCCTATAGTGACCATCCATTGGGAATGGCTGCGTCTTGGTCACGAAACCATTGGATCTAAAGCCTCCCCCCACACACACATGACTATAAAGGTAACTAGTATGGTAAGCCCATGGCCATTATCCTGCACGTATCGGTGTACCATGTCATACGATGCAATTAATCTTATCAGTCTTTTACATGCATAGTTCTACAAGCCTCATTGTTATCTTATTAATCAACACTCATTTTCACAAAAGAGAGTTTACAGTGGTTCCAAAATGTATTTTATAATAGTTGCAAAATATGCATATTTGATATATATAAAATAGATATGCAATGCAGGAAAAGTAACAACAAAGCAATCCATGTGAGTTTGTACTCACTTAGGTCGTAAGGCTCCTCCATAAAATTCCTTTGAGCCTCCATAACCTCGAATACTGAGAAAAAGCCTATCATTAGTTCTAAATCCAACCTAAACGAACCTAGAACATGAAGACAGAGGCTATTGCACGACTGGCCAAAGTGGCGTTCCCTGAAACACATCTGACCATATGTACGGTCTTGTGGCCGTACGTCCGCTAAGAGGATTTCAGGTACAACCTCATTTGGATCAACCGTCCTCCTATCCTCCAAAACTGGTTCTAAGTCTACCAAAAGCCTTTCCTAGGACCTCCTATCTCAAACCAACATCTCCATGCAAGAGGAAATATGCCCAACAATAATTAAATGCTAACCCATGCTTAAACTAAGATTAAGGGCAACAATATAACTAAAAGCTACAAGCTACCGACTAAGCTAACTATGAAAGCATTTAAGCAGCATAACGATTAAGGAACGAGCTAAGCTTAGAAAATTACCTCCCTAAAGAGAAACCTCCAAGAAATCTCTCCTCCTCCTCCAAGAACGCTCACAACTCACAAAACACTCACATAGAGGTCTTTAGAGGGTTTGGGGGTGAGAATGGAGAGTAATGGGCATGAAATGGCGAGGAGGTGAAGGGGTATTTATAGGGTTAGAGAGCAACGTACGTCGGTCCTAGGGGCATACATTCGCGCACTATTTACCAGTGGTCCAAAGTTTGCTTCATATATACAGGTATTATCCGACAATCAATCCAAAAAGTTGCATACGTCTGCATACTATTCACAGAGTGCAGCGTACTATTTGTCAGCGTACGTCCGGTAGTCCCCCCGTGTACATCCGTACTAAAAGATAAGAGTGTACGTCCTCCAACCCTAGCGTACACCCACACTAAAAGGAAAGAGCATACGCCCGCACAAAAAGACAAGAGTGTATGTCTGCCAACCCTAGCATACGTCTAGTCCAGAAGTCCAATTTTCTCAAAATGCCCTTATGGCAAATACTAGTAACCCAAAGTCCAAATTAACCCTCTAACTAAGCTACCTAAGCTTAGTTAATTATTAGGGTCACTACATCCGATGATAAAGTTAGCTTCTTTCTGAGTTTTGTATAGTGTTTAGTACGAGAATGAATCATGTATCTGTCTTCTTGTCATTTGTGCCTTTTATAGGTAGGCTTTGTAGGTGTATTCATGATGACCGAGCGGAGGACCTAGGATCCGGGCGTAACAAATGGAGGAGTTAATATTCTTGTTCCCTAACCGTTATGGTCGATGCAAAATTGTTCTTACAATTAACATGATCTCGAGAGTGGCATGTAATTGCTATCATAACCAACATGATTTCGAGAATAACACATAACCTCCAATGCGATTAATGTGATTCCGAGAGTGTACTGTAACCATTCTGATAATCAATGAGTATCTGATGACATATGTAATTGTTAATGTAATCAATGCGCATCTTGTCTGTAACTGCTGTATTGAAGTGACTTGTAGAGCCGATCTTGACCCTATCAACTCAGTGGATGTCGTGGTCTTTAGTGTCCACGATATTCTCAAAAGCATGAAGTCTAAGCCCCTATGGAGCGGTGTCGTATCCATACCTCCCATATTGTGCTCCACTTTGGGAGGCTTGTCATGATATACTGGACTTTTCCTTAAGTTATCAGGTCTCAAGCCCATAGACTCAAATGCCAAATTTATGTGTAATAATAGTCTTAATTAAATTAAGACATGGTTTCTGTTGAAAATCCTTTTCCCTAAAAATATTTTCTACCGAAAACATTTTACGGCATTTACTGTGCACACGAAAAATCAATTTTTTTTTTTTTTTATATATATATTTTTTCGTTAAATCAAATTAAACTCTAAATTATGAAAACATCCTTACAAAGTTTTAAAGATGTTTGAACCGAGTCCCACAAGGACCCCATTGGGACTTTGTCAAGACTTTATTGGGATCAGCCCGAGACATTGGCATGACCTGCCCATGACCCAATAGGCACATTTTCGTAATTTGGTGCTTAATATAATTTTGCATACACACTACATGTTAGAAAATGCTTTCCAGCAAAATGTTTTTCGCTAAAAACATTTTCTAATGTTATGGGGCCTAACAGGGACCTGCCTGATTTTTTGTACATGCCAAATACCGAAAAATATTTTTTAAGAAATCATTGTCAAGGAAAATATTTTTTACAAGTCCTGGGCGGATCCCAATAAAGTCTTAGGCGGGTCTAGTGTGAGTCTCGGGCAAGTCCCATGCAGGTCCAATCAGATACCGAATGGGTCTGGTTGGGTCTTAGTCAAGTCCTGAGTGAGTCCTGGGCAGGTCTGGTCGGGTCTCGGTGAGGTCCCTATTAGGTCTTAGTTAAGTCCCAGGTGGGTCTCGACGAGGTCCCAGGCAAGTCCCGGTTGCATCTTAGCCAACTCTTGTTCAGGTCTTAGGCAAGTTCAACTGGGTCCCCTTTCAAGTCTAGTGTGATCCCTGGCATGTCTTGGGCGGGCCTAGGTCAAGTCCCGGTTGGTCTTAAGCAAGTTCTGGTGGGTCCAATTCAGGTCCGGGCAGGTCCAGGCGAGGTCTTGGGCGAGACTCGGGGCGGGTCCTAGGCAAGTCTCGGGCAGGTCCGGTTAGGTTCTAGACTGGTCCGACTGGGGCTTAGTCAAGTCTCGGGCGGGTGTCCCAGTAGGTCCAGTTAGGTCCCGAGTAGGTCCTAGTTGGGTCTTAGTTAAGTCCCTGATGGGTCCCAATGAGTTTTGGGCATGTCCAGGTGAGTCCAGTTCAGGTCCCAAGCAGGTCTTGGGCGAGTCTTGGATGATTCCTGGTAGGGTCTCAGGCAGGTTGGTCAGGTCCTGAGTGGGTCTGGTTGGGTCTTAGTCAAGTCTCAGGTGGGTCTTGGTCAAGTCCCGAGCAAGTTTGGTGGGTCTCGTTCAGGTCCCAGCGGGGTCTGGTCATGTCTCGAGGGGTTCCGGTCAAGTCCTGACAGGGCCCTATTGTAGTGACCCAAATAATTAACTAAGCTAATTTGGGCTTTGGGTCACCAAGGACAATAGAGGGGCCATTACGTACGCTACTGTCTTTTGTGTAGACGTAAGTGGAAACACCAGACGTACATTGCTATTTGTAATATGGACATACGGGGGAGAACATCAGACGTACGCTGACAAATAGTATGCAGTACTATGTGAATAGTATACGGACCTACTCTCAACAGTACTGAACGTACGCTACTGAATGGTATTTGATGTACCAAAAATAAAGTACTCACAAGTGTACGAGTCGTACGCAGTAAAGTGCGCGTACAAAATGCGAAGTCGATCCACAGGGAATTTGTGTTCTTGTAAAAATAAGCAATTTTCTATTCGAATAAATCCTATTTTAACCTAGTTCCGAAGTTCAAAGTTGGTCGTGCACAAATATAAATTAAGTAAAAATGAAATTGCTTAAATAATAAAAAGGCACTAAAGTTTTCTGAATCCACCTTATCAAATCAAAACTCACTCTCATGTTTGTTCATACATTCGTCAAAAGTTAAACCCTAAGCAATTTCTATTGTTTTTATAAAATCCTATTGAAAGATTCGATGAATCCAACTCTATTGCGAAAGACAACGAATATCCAATTGAGATCAAAAGATCCAATGTATCCGTTTGAACAACGAAAGACAATGGATATCCAATTTCAATCAAAAGATTTGATATATCTGTTGGATGAAACACAACGAATATCCAACGTTTAAACAATTCTATAAACAATAATCGATACAAGTTTTGTCACATAACAGATTGAAACGAAAATACTTCATATTAAATTCAGAATTGTACGAAAAAAAACATGAGAAATAATGAGTTTATCAATGATGAGGCTTCATCTTCAACCTTAGTTGAAGGTTTTAACCTCTCATGACGACAACAGATATAAACATATCAATTGAATTCATGAAAGAGGTAAAACTTACAATAAAAAAGCATTCACAAAGACCTAGGCACGACAAAATTCGTGTTTCTGCTCTCTACGGCGCCTCCCAATGTGTTTACAATGAAAAAGATAGTATTTATAAGCTAATTCTAGGGTTTTACCATTGCTAGGTTAGCCGAATGCGCTCGATTGCACTCGTGCATGAATTTCTGCATCTGATGGGCACAAGTGCGCTCGAGTGCACATACTTCAGAATTGGCCAAATCTTGTGAAATATGATTTTGTAGATCTTCGAGTTAGCTTTCCAAAGACACCAAGATCACCCAATCGGAGTTCTAAAACTCTAGATATGACCGTTTTGGTGGGACTCGTCGGGTGCAAATCATCGCTCGACTCAATTTTACCGCCAAAGCTACCCGAACTGTTTTAAGCCCCAGATTTAATGGCATTAGCCCCAAATGCAACATAGCAACCTGCAAAACACTAAAACACCAAAACTAACCAAAACATTAGAAAAAGACACAGCTAAGAGCTTAACAAATATAAGTTAAGGGGCTCAAATATACAATATTAAGCACTCATCAAATACTCCAAAACTTACATTTTGCTAGTCCCTTAGCAAAACAAAATGAAAAACACAATGAAAAACAAGAAACATAAGTCCGCTGTCATGGGAGAAATGGTTGCATTTAGCATATGCAACAAGCCTTTTAAACCCCTAGGAATTCCTAGAGGACGAGTAAAGTCTCTTAAGGGTTTTTTAGGAATGACACCCACAAACATTTTATTAGCGCCACGTTATTGACAATGTGATGCAGGGATAGATCATGTATAATCAAGAAAACAGTAAACAGAAGGGATAAATATTCCTAAGATTGTGAGACTATCACAAAATCAAAGAAATCTTCTCTAAGCAAAAGATACTATCTAAAGCCTGAAGGAAAATAATCAAGAAACTCAACTCTGAGTATTCTTATTAAATAAACTCAATAATAATAATCAACTGTTTTTCCAAAGGGTCTAAGCCTGTATTTATAGGCTTAGAGGCTAAAGCATAAAAGAGGTTAACATAAACTAGGATTACACATCCTAGAAGGAAAAGTAATCTAAGATAAACTAGGATTACACATCCTAGAAGGAAAAATAATCTAAAACAATTAAAAGACTAACAAAGAAACCTAATTTAAATAAAAGACTAAAAGATAAGATAAGATAAAGTACTAACAAATAAACCTAATTTAAATAATAGATTAATAGATAAGATAGGTCATCATAATCTACATCA
>CM017321.1:30767181-30839242 GCA_006937295.1 Carpinus fangiana
TGATGCAGGGATAGATCATGTATAATCAAGAAAACAGTAAACAGAAGGGATAAATATTCCTAAGATTGTGAGACTATCACAAAATCAAAGAAATCTTCTCTAAGCAAAAGATACTATCTAAAGCCTGAAGGAAAATAATCAAGAAACTCAACTCTGAGTATTCTTATTAAATAAACTCAATAATAATAATCAACTGTTTTTCCAAAGGGTCTAAGCCTGTATTTATAGGCTTAGAGGCTAAAGCATAAAAGAGGTTAACATAAACTAGGATTACACATCCTAGAAGGAAAAGTAATCTAAGATAAACTAGGATTACACATCCTAGAAGGAAAAATAATCTAAAACAATTAAAAGACTAACAAAGAAACCTAATTTAAATAAAAGACTAAAAGATAAGATAAGATAAAGTACTAACAAATAAACCTAATTTAAATAATAGATTAATAGATAAGATAGGTCATCATAATCTACATCACAATGCCTTTCACAAAAACATATGGTTCATACATCATTAGCAAATTTAACAAGTCGAACATAGAAACCACATCATTTAGGCATCCAAACACTATTCAACTCACGGCTAGAGAATTGAGACAACACATGCTCAAAGAAGTCAAAAGTGGACTGATTAGTGCCAAATTGTGTATATTTGACCCCTTTAACTTATATTTGTTAAGCCTTTAGCACTGTTAATATCTAATTATTTTTAGTGTTTTTAGTGTTTTGAGTTGTGCAGGTCCTTACAACAAAACATGGCCACAAAGGAGAAAAATGCACTAAGGGAAGAAATGGATCCCTGCCAAGTGCGTTCGTTCGCACTTTGTGCGTTCGAACGCACTGACGGTCGAGCGCAGGGGGCACGGTCGAACGTAGTCCCAGTCATCCCGCAACTCACGCGGTTGCCCTAGGAATCCATCGCTTCCAGCTGCGCCGTTACGGTTTTCTGTGGTCGAACGCACAATTCGTCATTACGTTCGAACGCACTGCCTGCGTTCGAACGCACTCGAGTGACCTGCTAGCCTATAAATAGGATCCTCGTGTATTTTCGTAGAGAGCACTTTTTGGAGGCGCCCCTTGTGGCCTAAATCCTCCCCGTTCATCACTGTAAAACCCTCTAAACGTCATTTTATCATTTATTTTAATTTAATGCTTTTGTTTATTTTGCTTTAGTCTCTTATTCTTCACCATGTTTTTATCTACATGTTTTTATGCTTAGTTTAATACTCCCGTTCGTCATTTAATTTTATGTTTATTCGTTTCAATACATTTTAGTGACAAAAGTGTGTTGATTGTTGTTTGTAATTCGTTTAACGCTGACTTTCGCTACAACCGGAGATACATCGGATGATTCGTCTTCAGACCAATATCCGTTGTGACCTCTAAACAGTGTTTGCGTTGGTTAGTTCGACAAGAATTTGTAGCAATAATAGGATATGCATATGTGCTTTATCGACAGACAAATGTATGGACTAGTTAATAGCAAATAGAATACGCCTAGTAGCGTAATTTTTGTTGAAGTATGAACTAGGCATGTTTATATGTTGATTAAGTTGTGGTGATGTAGATTAGGGACTTTAGCGTTTTTTTATTTCTTTGTTTTATTGCATTTTGATTAGGTTTTATTTTTATGCACGCCACATGCTTGATATTGGGACTAGGTTAAAATAGGATTAGTTTATGCACTTTAAAATTGGTTTTTAACGAAACACAATTCTCTGTGGGTTCGACCTCGCACTTGCACATCCGCTCATATTACAAACGACTTGTGCAATTGGCGAGTACAATTAAATTTGTACATCATGAACTAACACAAGGTCATGGGGTTTCAATCATTCTCAAAAAAAATGTGCACCCAAAAATTCATAGGATTCCACTATGACAAAAACAACCGAGGCTTGAATTTTTTTTTTATTATGTAGGTTGTGCAATGCTTGACTCCCTTAAACTTCTAAATGACTTATGTAACGAATGTTGGGCCAATGACTCCCAAACCAAGTGGCTTTAGGGCACTAGATGTAAAGACATCCCTAAAGACATAATTACTCAAGTCAAAAAGAGCTACGAAGCCTAACTGGCTATACAATCACCCAGCTGGACTTTTTCATCTTTTTACGCGAACACTCACTGCTTGGTGAGGCAAGAGGTCCGGTTACTCGACGAAAAGCTCAACTTATGATTTTTTTTTTTTTGGAATTTATTCAAAGCCAAGGTTTTCCTCACCACATCAACCTACAAATCTCTAGAGCCACACACCCCTTAAGTTAAATCTCATACCCCATAGACCCTAATGTTAGTGTGCATGTGAAGAATCAATCAAACATATGGAGTCTCTCTAAACTAACATGTGAGTTAAACACGAGGATTTCTAGTGATATGGAGTGTTCAAACAAGTTAAACACACCAATGACATGCAATCCACAATTATGATGTTCAGTCATGCCCAATCAACAACATAGCAATTTTTTTTTTTTAGCAAAGCAAAAGACAGCAATGTCTACCCCACCCCCAAAATAAAATGACACATTGTCCCCAATGTGTCTAGATACAATACCAGATGGGCTGTGTAAGTCTAGTGTAACGTAAGAAAATGCTCCCCCAAACTTGAACAGTAGACAAATTTCTTGAAAAACACAGTAACAACAAAAACAAAATAGAAACACCTCAAATGACAACAAAAACTAAAAGGAACAATGAGTTGCCTCCCACAAGTGCTAAGTTTACAGTCTTCAGCCAGACTTTTATGGCAAGTGTGTTGCATGATCCAGACGGCATGTGACAATAGGCAAACACACCAAAGGTAGATGTGAGAGTGGTGTTCTCTTACTTGCCGAGATCCAAAGTAACATGGTTGTAGCTAGAGTAACCATTAAACACACAGTAGTAAGAATATCCAGTTGACCGTGCCACCAATGGATCAATGAATGGGGAAGGTAAGTGATCTTTCCTTGTGATGGCCTTCAACTTGCTGTTATGAATGCACCCTGGCCATCCTCTCTGAACACGAGTTTGGAACAACTCATTATCCTTTTTCCTCCCCATGGTCACACTTGGCCACCTAGGCCACACATGAATGGGTCCAACCCATTTACTCTCAGAAATCAACTCGAGAAGCTCAACTGCTGATGAATATGGTGTGGGGAATGATAACTCAGTGATTTCCCCACATTCTGCCTGCAACTCAGGAACGGGATCCAAAATGGCCTCAGCTCGCTCAACCAATTCCTCAAAATCCACATCATATCTTAATTGAGCAAAACTTTCCAGAACAATGTCCTCCAAACTTGGCTCAAGTAACCCTTTGAAATCCATGTCTTCTCCATGCTGAGCAAAATACTCCATCTCAGGATCCTCAATAATATGCTCATGCATAAGTCTAGTCTGCTGAAGTAGCTCACCAATATCAAGAATACCTCCAGATGGTGCAAAACACTCTATCTCAGGGTCCTCCACGTTAGCCTCATACAAAACACCATCTTGCCTCAATAGCCTATCAAGGTCTAGGTCATTTTCATCTTGATTAAAACACTCTACCCCAGAATCCTCCAAGCTAGACTCATTTTCGGCCTCATTGATGAGTGCTTAATATTGTATATTTGGGCCCCTTAACTTATATTTGTTAAGCTCTTAGCTGTCTTTTTCTAATGTTTTGGTTAGTTTTGGTGTTTTAGTGTTTTGCAGGTTGCTATGTTGCATTTAGGGCTAATGCCATTAAATCTTGGGCTTAAAATAGTTCGGGGAGCTTCGGCGGCAAAATTGAGTCGAGCGATGATTTGCACCCGACGAGTCCCACCAAAATGACCATATCTAGAGTTGTAGAACTCCGATTGGGGTGATCTTAGTGTCTTTGGAAAGCTAACTTGAAGTTTTACAAAATCATATTTCACAAGATTTGGCCAATTCTGAAGTATGTGCGATCGTGCGAGCGCACATCGAGTGCGATCGATCGCACTTGTGCCCATCAGATGGAGAAATTCATGCACGAGTGCGATTAAGAGCACTCGGCCAACCTGGCAGCGTTGAAACCCTAAATTTAGTTTATAAATATCATCTTTTTTCTTTGTAAATGGGGGTAGACGCGCCGGGGGCGCCGTTCTTGGTCCTTTTCACATTTTTATGAGTTTTTGGAGCTTGGAACACCGATTCTTTTGTAAGTTTGTTAATTTTAATAATGGAATTTGGTTTTCTTGTGATTTCTTTTGTCATGAGAGGCTAAATCTTCAACTAAGGTTGAAGATGAAGCCTCACCATTGATTTGTTTACATGTTTTTATAATTTGTTCGTACAATTCCGTCATTTACGTAATGTATGTTCATTTCAATTCAATTCTGTGATAAAATTATGATTGATTGTCCCAAAGTTGGATATTCATTGTGTTTCATCTAACGGATACATTGCATCTTTTGATTTACTTTGGATATTCATTGTCTTTTGTGCAAAGCATGGATACATTGGATCTTTTGAACTAAATTAGATATGCATTGTCTTTCGTAAATACAGATGGATTCATTGAATCTTTCAATAGGAACAATAGAACATATATATGGTTTAATTGTCTGTCGGATGTATGAACTAAGCGTGAGAATGTGTGTCTTTGATTTGGTGAGGTGGATTCTGAAAACCTTGGTGCTTTTATCATTTGTTTATTTTCAATTTATGTTCATTTTGTACGACAAACCTTTCAAACTTTTGAACTAGGTTAAGATAGAATTGATAGATAGGAGTTGATTTTCACAACGCAATTCTCTGTGGATCGACCTCGCACTTGCACAAGCTGTACTACATACGAATCGTGCGCTAGCGAGTAATTATAATTTGCACATCAAGTTTTTGGCGCCGTTGCCGGGGAATTGTTTGTTTGTGAAAATTAATTTTTGTTTAAATTGATTTTATTTTTCTACTAGTTATAATTAGCATTTTTATATTATTTTTCTTTTTGCAACTTTGATTTTATTTTATTTGTTTATGCATATCTAACAAAAAAAAAAAAAAGGTTGTTTTTAAGTTCTGTTGCAATTTCTGAAAAACAGTCCTTGCTAGTGCAATCGATCACACTACACTTACGCTCGAGCGCGATCAAGCACACGGGCAGCAAGCGATCGATCCATCCCATGCCTGCGCTCTTGCGCATTGCACACTTGTGCTCAATCTCACTTACATGCGCTCGAGCGCACTTCCAGACATCAGCCTCAACGGACCTGAAGCAGCTAAGTAAAAAAAAAAAAAAAATTGCAAATTATTTTTGTCATTTTATGTTTTATATTTTTATTTTTCTTTCTGCATTTATTATTATTCTATTGTCGAAAAAAAAAATTCAGATTTTTTTTTTTTTTTTTTTTTTTTTTTTTTGTGTGGGGGCATGCTAAATAGTGAGGGTGAAGCATGAACTTTTTGTTTGGTAATTTTTATGCTTCTCAAAGTGGTAGGATGCCAAATCCTACAAAATACCTTCAGAATTTTCAACCACATGGACCATGTTCATACTACTCCAGTCCATGTCATAGTTCTAGCAATTGTCCATCCTAGGGACAATATTCCAATTTTTCACATGAGCAGATAAACACCAATTTTTTCAGTTTAGGGCCTGAATCAAATTCCAATTTCTATACCCCAGACTGGAGCAACCACTCTGATTTTTCGTGGCAAGCTCATGCTACGGAAAATTGTGCTCCCTAAGTTGATGAACTGCACCAGCCTAAATATCCGCAGTTCGACAACCAATTTTCTACCCCTTCATCCTACAATCATCCTCCACAAGATTCATCCTTGGAAGACACTTTCAAAGCCTTCATACAGTCTAATAGCCAAATCTTGCAAGAGATTAAAGATGCCACAATGGTCAACTCCCAATCCATACATGAAATCAAGGATGCAGCCATGGCCAACACGGAAGCAATTGCAAGGTTGGAAGGACAGCTCGGTCATCTAGTTGCTGAATTCAACATAATCGAGGAAGAGGAGCTTCAAAGTCAGGAGATGGCGCGAGGGCAATACATGATTGATGATGATGCTTCTAGCAATTCTTATCATGAGCATGTCCAAGCCACCAGCACACTTGGGAATGGAGAAACTGTTGAGGAGATTTTTTGTGAGCCAAGTCTTGAGGATCCATTGGAAGAGCGTTTTGATCAATTTGTAGGTGACCTAGACCTGAACAAGCTACTTGATCATGTAGAGACTTTTAATGAGCCAAGTCTTGAGGATCCGTTGGGAGAGCGTTTTGATCAAATTTGATATGACCTGGATCTTGACAAGCTCCTCAAGCAAGCTGTGATGTTTAGTGAGCCAAGTTTGGAGGATCCGTTGGAAGAGTGCTTTGCTCAATCTGAATGCGATCTAGATCTTGACAAGTTCCTTGAGCAAGCTAAGACTTCTAGTGAGCCAAGTCTGGAGGATCCTTTGGGAGAGTGTTTTGCTCAGTTTGAATTTGATTTGGATCTTGACATGATACGTGAGCAAGCTGAAGCCTTATTGGACTCTACTCCTAAGATGCGAATTGAAAATGGGGAAACCACTAAGATATCATCTCCTAAATCATCTTCATCTGCAGCCAAGCCTTCATTGTTGATAAGTATGAGGAGGAAGGAAAAGAGGAGCAGGTTGAACACACAAAGCCCCCGAATAAGCCAAATGTGTCCAATGACAAGGAAGTGAGTACTGAAACTCATTTATTCATCAATATCTCTCTTGAGATTCACAATGAGAAGTTAATAGTTACAAGAGAGGGAATCATTGATTCTTTTTGGGAGATAGACATAGTGCATGGCTGGGAAAACATTTTTGAATGTCATGCAAGGCCAAAATTTTGTAAATCTATCCCCAACAGATTTCAAGCGAAAGAATGGAGTCTTGAAGATATAAGGGAAGTACTAAAACTTGGGGTAGGCTACATTCTCTTGAAAAAGAGAGGGTGGAAGGGATTGGTTGGACACCCAAATGATCGAGGAAAGTGCGGTAATTTTTTTCGTTTTTTTTTTTATTTTTTTTTTATTTTTCGCACTTTATTTTTGAGTCTTTTTCCTTATTTTCATTTTATTTCTTGTTATTTTATTTTTTGTTTCTAACAGCAATTAACCTTTTAATGTTTGTTCCTGTAAGAAAAGATTGCTGTTAGTTGTTGACAGGTGTTTTGGTGTTCAAGTTTGGGGGACGCCCTAACCTTTGCACACTTCGGTTCCTCACTCCACGGTATTGTATCTCTTGACACATTGGGGACAATATGTCATCTAAGTTTGGGGGTGTGGAAAATACACTGTCTTTTTGGTTTGTTTTATTTATTTGTTTTGTTTGTTTTTGTCTAAAAAAGAAAAAATTCTATGTTGTTGATTGGGCATGACTTAATATCATAACTGTGGATTGCATGTCATTGGTGTGCTTAACTCGTTTGAACACTGCATATCATTAAAAATCCAAGTGTTTGACTCACATGTTGGATTAGAGAGACTCGACATGCTTGATTGATTTTTCACATGCACACTAGTATTAGGGTCTGTGGGGTATGAGATTTGACTTAAAAGTAGTGTGTCTCTGGAGATTTGTGGGTTGATGAGGTGAAGGAAACCTCGACTTAAAAAAAAAAAAAAATTCACAATAAGTTGAGCTTCTCATTGAGTAACTGGACATCTTTCCTCACCAAGCAGTGAATGTTCGCGTAAAAAGATGGGAAATTCCAGCTGAGTGATTGTATGGCTAGTTAGGCTTCGTAGCTCTTTTTGACTTGAGTAATTAAGCCCTTAGGGATGTATTTACATTTAGTGCCCTAAAGCCACCTGGTTTGGGAGTCACTGGCCCAACACTCGTTACATAATTCATTTAGAAGCCTTAAGGGAGTAAAACATTGCACAGCCTACATAAAAAATTGAAAAAAAAATATGAAAAAAAAAAAATTCAAGCCTCGGTTGTTTTCATCATAGTGCAGTCTTATGAATTTTTGGGTGCTCATTTTCTTTAAGAATGATTGAAACCCCATGACCTTGTGTTAGCTCACTTTTCACTTCTTTGAGCATGTGTTGTCTCAATTCTCTAGCCGTGAGTTGAATGATGTTTGGATGCCTGGTGATGTGGTTTGTATGTTCGACTTGTTAAATTTGCTAATGATGTATGAACCATATGTTTTTGTGAAAGGCATTGTTTGTCAATAACGTAGCGCTAATAAAATGTTTGTGGGTGTCATTCTTGGAAAATCCTTACGAGACTTTACTCGTCCTCTAGGGAATTCCTATGAGTTTAAAAGGTTTGTTGCATATGCTAAATGCAACTGTTTCTCCCACGACAGTGGACTTATGTTTCTTGTTTTTCATTGAGTTTTTCATTTTGTTTTGCTAAGGGACTAGCAAAAATGTAAGTTTGGGGGTATTTGATGAGTGCTTAATATTGTATATTTGGGCCCCTTAACTTATATTTGTTAAGCTCTTAGCTGTGTCTTTTTCTAATGTTTTGGTTAGTTTTGGTGTTTTAGTGTTTTACAGGTTGCTATGTTGCATTTAGGGCTAATGCCATTAAATCTGGGGCTTAAAACAGTTCGAGCAGCTTTGGAGGCAAAATTGAGTCGAGCGATGATTTGCACCCGATGAGTCCCACCAAAATAGCCATATCTAGAGTTATAGAACTCCGATTTGGGTGATCTTGGTGTCTTTGGAAAGATAACTCAAAGATCTACAAAATCATATTTCACAAGATTTGGCTAATTCTGAAGTATGTGTGATCGAGCGCACTTGTTCCCATCAGATGTAGAAATTCATGTACGAGTGCGATCGATCGCACCTAAGTGCAATCGAGTGCACTCGGCCAACCTGGCAGCATTAAAACCCTAAATTTAGCTTATAAATATCATCTTTTTTCATTGTAAATGCGGGGAGACGCGCCGGGGGCGCCATTCTTGGTCGTTTTCACATTTTTCTGAGTTTTCAGAGCTTGGAACTCCGATTCTTTTGTAAGTTTGTTAATTTTAATAATGGAATTTAGTTTTCTTGTGATTTCTTTTGTCATGAGAGGCTAAATCTTCAACTAAGGTTGAAGATGAAGTCTCACCATTGATTTGTTTACATGTTTTTATAATTTGTTTGTATAATTCCGTCATTTACGTAATGTATGTTCGTTTCAATTCAATTTTGTGACAAAATTGTGATTGATTGTGCCAAAGTTGGATATTCATTGTGTTTCATCTAACGGATACATTGCATCTTTTGATTTACTTTGGATATTCATTGTCTTTTGTGCAAAGCATGGATACATTGGATCTTTTGAACTAAATTAGATATGCATTGTCTTTCATAAATACAAATGGATTCATTGAATCTTTCAATAGGAACAATAGAACATATATATGGTTTAATTGTCTGTCGGATGTATGAACTAAGCATGAGAATGTGTGTCTTTGATTTGGTGAGGTGGATTCTGAAAACCTTGGTGCTTTTATCATTTGTTTATTTTCAATTTATGTTCATTTTGTACGACAAACCTTTCAAACTTTGGAACTAGGTTAAGATAGAATTGATTTAGATAGGAATTGATTTTCGCAACAACGCAATCCTCTGTGGATCGACCTCGCACTTGCACAAGCTGTACTACATACGAATCGTGTGCTTGCGAGTAATTATAATTTGCACATCACTCATCAGTGATCTCTTCAATCAAAACCACCCGGTGAACCTCATTATAATCAAGTGGCTGCTTATTGATGTCAAATATGTTGAGCTCCACTGTCATATTTCCAAATGAGATTTTTATCACCCTCGTCCTGCAGTTTATTAGGGCATTAGCCGTAACTAAGAAAGGTTACCCTAAAATAACTAGAATCTGGTTCTCAGCATTCTGCACCGGTTCTGTGTCTATCACTATGAAGTCCATAAGGAAATAAAACTTGCAACTTTGATCAATACGTCCTCAATTATTCCCCATGGTCTCTTCGCTGATCTGTCAGCCAATTGGAGTGTCATAGAAGTGGGCTTCAATTCTCCCAACCCCAGCTGTAGATAAACTGAATAGGGGAGGTGATAAGTGCCAAAATATTCATATTTTAGCCCTTAATTTATATTTGTTAACTTCTTAGTTTTTGTTATTTTGTTCCATTTTATTTCCTTTTTGTGTTTTCTGTGTTTTTGTAGGTCATGGAAGAAAAGGAAGTGTTTCTGGAAATGTTCCAAGCTTAAAGGGCAAATTGGGAAGACCTAGAAGATGTGGAAAGGATTAAATCGGAATTTATCAAATTGGAGCTAAAATCGGATTGGATTCAAATTTGGATTCTGAACAGGTCTCGGTATTTTGGCCATAACTTTCAGCTCAAATATCGGATTGAGGTGATTCCAACGGCATTGGAAAGCTGACTCAACAGGCTACAAATCATTGTGAAATAGTATTTTCCTAATTCAGACCGCCGCAATGCTAAAATCACCCCGCAAGATAGAAGCCCAATTCTGGACGAATTCTATTCCGATTTGTAATAGGATTGTCTCCTAAATTGACTAGGAGATAGAATTCCGAATTTCCTAGGTTTACTAGGGTTTCTAGGACTCTCCTAAAGCCTATAAATAGACCTCTAAGCCTCACAACTAGAGAGACAATTTCAGAGAGAGACTGAGTTTTAGACAGAAAATATTCTTGGAGGCTTAGCGGAGTCATGAGCGGCTAACCCCTTTGTGGGGTGTTGATGTAACCCTATCCAAGCACAATGGTTTGATTGTATTTAATTTCCAGATTTTCAATTTATGTATGTTGATTATATAACTGTGAGAATTGCTACAATTGAATTATGTTCTTAATTATTAAATGCAATTGTTCTTAAATTCCAAAATCAATATTTGTGAAATTCTTATCTTGTCTTAGAAAGTATTTTACTTTTATTGATCTCAAATCATTCTTATTTTCTGTGATTATGGGGATGATGGTTATATAATGGGTTTTAATAGACATATGATTAATAGGATTAAGATAGGCCATGCCTAGGGAAGACGGGTCGTACTACACCCTAGTTTAGTGTAATTTAGGTAGACGATTTGTGCCAACCGAAGATGGGTTATGCTATTCCATTAATTATATGAAACTTATTAAGGGGTTTTATAGTTTATACCTAGGGAAGACGGGTCGTGCCGCATCTTAGTGGTTAGGTGGACGATCCGTGCCAACCGAAGATAGATTATCCTTACTCTTTAATAAGGTAGTTTCTCGTTTAATTATAACATGCATAGAATGAATTTCTGGAATTGAATCCGATTAACCATTGTTGTACGGATAGAGGTAAAGTCAATACCCTACACTCTCTATCATATTTTAATTATCTTTTATTTTATGCAATTAGTTTTAGAAAACAAAATCAAAACAAATCTCTTTTGTTGAATTAGGTTAAATTTAGTCTTTTGAATTTAGTAACGAAACCCCTACAGTCCTTGAGGTTCGACACCCTCAATATAGCCCTATCCTACAGGATTCGTTCTATTGCGAGTGGTTAATTTTATCATTGATATTTTTGGTCGTAAAATCACCACATCAATTTTTGGCGCCGTTGCCGGGGACTGTTAACGGTTTTGTTATTAAATTTTAAGGATTAAGTTTAGCTTAATTTTTATTTTATTTTATTTTTTTGTTTTTGTTATTCTTTATTTTTAATTTTTAGATTTTAACCCTCTTTCCAAGTTCACGATCAGTCTGCAGGTTGCACTCTCTGTAACTGCGATCGATCGCAGCCTGTGTGCGATCGTTCGCAGTTCTGCACTCAACAAGCGGCTGCGATCGAACCTCAGCCCCTGCGTCTGTTCCCCTCTTCGGCAGTGCGAACGTTCGCACACTGAAGTGCGATCGTTCGCCCTCTAGACAGAATTGCTGCAGCTCCATTTTAGTGCACCTGAGGGCCGTTTGTGAGATTTAGTTTTAGTTTTTATTTTTATTTTTTATTTTATTCTTCTTTTATTATTCTATTAGTTTAGTTCATGTGGGGAAACATTCCAACACCCCATGGACCATGTTCATATTGCAATAGTCATTATCATCATGTTAGAAATTGTCCTACTGCGGGACAATTTTCTAATTATTCTTATGAGCATATGAACAGGCCGTTCTCTAGACCGAGGAATGAATATTATTGTGATTCTTATAATCCGGCATGGAGCAACCAGTCTAACTTCTCGTGGCCAGCTCAAGATCATGGAAGGTATGCTCCACAAGATCATGAACTGCACCATCAGTCATATTCGCAGTTCAATGATCAATCCTATTCCTCTCAATATCAAGCAACTCCACAGCAGCAATACCAGGCCGCACCGCCTCCTCAGTATGATTCGAATTTTGAAGACCGGATGTTGCAAATGATGGGCGAGATAGAAGACAAGCTAAATGTCATGGTGGACAAGATGACTCAGACAATAAAATCTTGCTCTGAATCCATTGTCAAGATAGAAACTTACGAAGAGGAGCCATCTCCCATCTATATGCTTCCACAACAATACCAGGCTGAGCCACCTCCTCAGAAGAATTTCAACGTTGCAGAATCCATTGCCAAGATAGAAGCTCACCTTGAAAAAAGCATCAACCACCCCAATAGAGAGGAAGAAGAGCTTCAAAGTCAGCCGATGGCCAATTCTGATGAACACTACATTGTAGATGAGAGTACTTATCTTGAGCAAGCTATCACCACACTGAGGAGTGAAGAAGTGGTCGAAAACCACGTGGAAGAGAGGAAGGAGGAGAAAAAGGAGGAGCAAATTGAGGCCCCACAGGATCTACTTCGGGAAAAATGCAAGGAAGTGAGTGCTGAGGCTTCTTCGCCATCAGTTCTTATTCCCAAGGCGCCATATGAGCTCCGAGCCCTTATTCCAGGTAATCTAAAAATTTCATTTTTAGATATAGATGACACTCTCCCGGTCATTAGTTTTTATGACTTACCAAAAGGCCAGGAGAGTAGACCGTTAGGGCTGTTAGAAGAGCACAAAGAGACCACCGAGGTAGAAAAATTCCCTGAGTATTCTCCTCACTTTACTCCAGTTCATGATTCCCTACCAGATGAGAAACTGTTTGAGAATACTCAGAGGGATCTACCTCAATATGCGAAAATTCAAAATTACCTATCTATAGGTAAAATCCATTCTTTGTGGTCTAAGAGGAGAAAAGATTGGTGTTTCAAATTTAAACTTAAAGGTCAGAGAACACTGAGCACATCAAGGATATGGATTCTGTTGATTTGGCGGATTCCATATATTTTGACTAGATGAGTCGGCTTCTTGAGTTCAAGTGCAAACCCTGTGCACTTGAAATTCACTCCACCAGGGTACATGATCTTCATCCAGGTTTATTTTATCCATTGTTGTTTCATTATTTGATTATATTTTTTTTACAACAATGTGTTGCACTTGATTGTTTCTTGGTTGGAGTATCAACTTCTTTTTCAGGACATGTGTTTTTGGATACAAGTTTGGGGGTATGGTATACCCACATCTGCTCACTCAGGTACTCCTATACCTTTAACCTCATTTTTCAATTTTGTACATACATTGGGGACAATGTATGATTCAAGTTTGGGGGTATGAGAGATACATTTACACACACTTGTCTTGTTTTTTAAAAAAAAAAAAATGCATGTTCATGTTGTCCTAAAATTTTGGTTGACCTAAAATTTGTGATTTGATTTCATCAGTGAGCTTAAAATTTTGAACACATGATCTGATGATAGAATTTGGAGTTTGTTACTTGCTTTAGGCAATTGAGAAGTCACATGTTTGATCTGTTCTGACACAAGCACATTAGCACATGACTGGTGGGGTATGACATGTAGGTTTAATGTGTATGTTTCTGTGTTTTGGGTGACACTGGGTGACTTATTAGTTGGAGACTTTGGCATAAATGAAAATAAAGAAAAAATAAAAAATAAAAAAATAAAAATTTGACCATTGATAAACTCTTCATTGAGTAACTGGGCATCTTGCCTCAAAGCAGTGAGTGTTCACGTCAAAAGGTGGGGAGTTTTGATGTGGTTAAATTTATAAAAAAAATGGTGATAATCATTGATAAATTGTTCACTGAGTAACTGGGCCTCTTGCATCAAAGCATTGAGCGTTCACGTCAAAAGGTGGGGAGTTTTGATGTGGTTAACATTACGGCTAGTTTAGTTTCGTAGCCTTTTTGACTCGAGTTAGTAAGTCCTCAGGGGTGTCTCTACACTTAATGTCCTAAAACCATCTGGTTTGGGAGTCATTGGCTCAACACTCGCTACATGGGTCAATTAGAAAGTTTAAGGGAACTAAACACTGCAGAGCCTAATAATAAAATAAAAAATAAGAAAAGTATGCCATTGTCGTTCATTCTGATAGGACTTTCAGTGAATCTTGAGATATGGAGACATTGCACATTGAAATTATTTGGAAGCTTCATAATCTTGTGCTAGTTCACTTTACACTGTTTTGAACTTGTGATGCCTTAGCTTGCCTGTTGTAAGTAACTAGACTTTAAATTCCAATTCATTGTGAAGATGGAGTTTAACTATTTAAGCTTACTAATGAATGAAAACCATGGTTTTGAGTGATACTTTAATTTTTAGATAACATGAACTGTGCATAATGTTTGTGGGTATCAATTCTGGAAAACCCTCACGAGACTCCACTCGTCCTCTAGGGAATTCCTAGGGGTTTAAAAGGCTTGTTGCATATGCTAAATGCAACCGTACATCCCACGAAAGCTGGATTTATCTTGTTGTTCTTCAGTTTATTTGCTGTTTTGTATTGCTAAGGGACTAGCAATATGTAAGTTTGGGGGTGTGATAAGCGCCGAATGTTGCACATTCAAGCCCCTTAACTCGCATATGTTAATTCCTTAGCATTGTTATTTGTTTGATTTTGTGTTGTTTTTGTGTTTTCAGGTATTTAATAAAGATGCAAGAAAAACCATTAATTTTGGGTTTAAAGCACAAATTGGGAAGACCTAGAAGATGTGGAAAGGATTAAATCGGAATTTATCAAATTGGAGCTAAAATCGGATTGGATTCAAATTTGGATTCTGAACAGGTCTTGGTATTTTGGCCATAACTTTCAGCTCAAATATCGGATTGAGGTGATTCCAACGGAATTGGAAAGCTGACTCAACAGGCTACAAATCATTGTGAAATAGTATTTTCCTAATTCAGACCGCCGCAATGCTAAAATCACCCCGCAAGATAGAAGCCCAATTCTGGACGAATTCTATTCCGATTTGTAATAGGATTGTCTCCTAAATTGACTAGGAGATAGAATTCCGAATTTCCTAGGTTTACTAGGGTTTCTAGGACTCTCCTAAAGCCTATAAATAGACCTCTAAGCCTCACAACTAGATACACAATTTCAGAGAGGAGAATTTGGAGGCTACTTCTAGGAGCGGTTTTCGGTTCTTTCTTTTCCTTTTCTTTTTAGTTTTTATTTTAATTATGTGTAACTAATTATTTTAGTAGGGCTGGATTGAAACCCTAATTATGTTTATTTAATATTTCAATATTGGCGCCTTTGTGATAATCATATTGTGTTGCTTAACTTGATTAATGCCTGTTTTATTGAATTCCTCATATGTATGTGATTGGCCATCATATGCATGTGGTATGGACTTGTTAGTTAGATCAATTTGGATGACCGAGTCCTGGGTTTAACATAAGTAACAAAAGTAATCCACGCCGGGTTCTTGGGTTAATCAACATGGGAAACCGGGAGTATACACCATGCCCTAGGTCTCATGTGGTTGTCGGTTTTCACAGTTCATATGCTTTCCTAGAGAACAACTTAGTATACACCATGCTAAATCCTTTAGGAAAGAAAAGAGTTAGAGTATACACCATGCCTAATTCGTTGCTTAGGGAAACCAATAGCTTAAGGAGTATACACCATGCCCTTAGGTTGGCAACCATTAGGTATTCATAATATGAGTAGAGCATTGGCATATTGATTTATTAATTGAGCATAATTAGTGGTGGATATCAAAGCCCTACACTTTAATTTATCTTTATTTATTTTTCATAATATTAATTTTGTGACAGTTTGATATTTTAATTTAGTTATTTAATTCTAAGCAAAATTAACAATCCTCGTGGGAATGATCTCGTATTTACCTGCTATACTATCGTTTTGATCTTGTGCACTTGCGAGTAAAACATACTAAATATTATCTATTAATTTAGGTAGTATTTGGCACAACAGGTGGAGATTCACACTTGCACCCAGATCCAACAGTACCCTTTCTATCTGATTGGTTCCTATCCTGCAAGAAATGGTTGGACACCCAGGGTCCTTATACTTAATGGGCAACTTGCACTGGAGGATGGAACTCACTTGCTCGGTCAAGAATGCTTTCTTTGGGACGTTATTCTTCCTCTTGACCGTGACCAAATCCGTTAAGAATTTAGCATGTGATGGCACTTGTTGAATTGCATCTAGAAACGGGATGTTTATCTGAACCTACTTAAACACCTCCAAAATTTTAGCAAATTGTGCATTTTTCTTCGGAGCTCTCAATCTCTCTGGGTATGGGGCTTTTGGAACAAATGACCTTGGGGGATCCTCAATATTAGGTATGGCTCTAGCAGGCTCAACTTTTTCCCCCTTATCTCCACCACTCTTTTTCCCTTGTGGCTCAACACAGTCTTCTTCTTCTTGACCCACTTTATTGTCCACTTGTCTTCCTGACCTAAGTGTGACAATGGATTGCACTTGTTCATGCCCGTGTGCAGAATTTTAAGAATTTTCGATTGTGAGTGCCTTAGGAATGGGCACGGGTTGGCTTGGGAATGTCCCATTTTCTCTCTCACCCAAATGATTTACTATTTGTCCAATCTGGCTCTCTATCTTTGCGATAGCTTGGGTGTTGACCATAGTTGCATTCTTTACCTCCTGTATAGCCTAACTATTGATCATCATGGACTTTTGAAGCTCTTGTATCAGCTAACCATTCAATTGAATGAATGTCTTCATAGTTTCTTCCAGAGTTGATGGAGATGCAGGCACTTGAGAAATAGGCTGATTTTGCTGCTGTGTATGAAATCCATGAGGATATTGATTTGTTGCATTCTGATGTGCTCCTCCTTGATTTTGCTTCCAAGAAAAATTCGGATGGTTCCTCCATTCCAGGTTGTAAGTCTCAAAATAAGGTCCATTAGACTGCTTTCGGTAATCATTTCGGGTACTTAGAATGAACCGGTGTAGATGGACAATTTTGTGCTAAGTGCATAGGACTCGTACAGATGGAACAACTATCAACAGTGTAAGTATGGGCAGCATTGATGGATGGACCTGTGCTGAGACCATCAAGCCTTTTTGGTGAGCACATCTATCTTCATATTCATCTCAGTTTCTCCCTTCAACTCATAGATGCCTCCTTTCTTTGGGCACGAGCAGATTTATTCCGACAGCTTGTGAAATCCCATACTTGTGAGCTGTCGGCCAGCTTGTCCAATGCCTTGTAAGCCAAATCCTCTGTCAAACTTAAGAATACCCCCTTGTTCATTGACTCGATCATGCTACGGTTGGGCTGAGACAGCCCTTGGTAAAAGAATTGAACGAGTCTCCACTTCTCATATCTATGTGGAGGGCATTTTATCAACAAATCCTTAAATCTCTCCCAACTCTCCAAAAATTTCTCATCTTCCTCTTGAGTGAAAGAGCTAATCTCTTTTCTGTATTCGTTTACCTTCGACATCGTGAAGAACTTATTGCGAAATTTACTCAACAAGCTTTCCCAAGATGTAATAGATCCGGGGGTGTTGGAATCCAACCAAGCCCTGGCTCTATCATGAAGGGAGAAAGGGAAGAGTCTAAGGTGGACTGATTCATCAGAGAAATTATGGAATTTAAATGTGGCGCAAATGTCCTTGAATTTCTTTATGTGCCCATAGGGGTTTTCATGATCAAATCCATGAAAAGAAGGTAAGAGTTGAATGACATGCGGCTTTAAGTTGAAATGGGTGGCATTGGTGGGTGGTAACACTATACACGAGTTGGATCTGGTTGCGATAGGCGCGAACAAATCCCGTAGTGATGTAGTGAAGTCTACGTGCCATGCTCTGACTTGCTCTCCATTTCCCGCTCTCACATCCTCATTCTCGAATATGGGTTGCTCCACATTCTCAGGTATGTTCTCTTGTTGGTCTCCCATCTCACCTCTACTTTCACTCACAACGGTTGCTCTCTGAGTTCTCCTAAGAGTTCTATCAATGTCGGGATCTAAGGGTATCAACTCTAAGTTCAGGGATCTCCGACTAAGCATACACCAAACAAAAAGTTTGTTTGTTTGTTTTTTTTTTTTTTTTTTTTTTTTTTTTTGTTTACAAAAACAAAAAATAAAAATAAGACAAACAAAATAAACTAACTAAGCAAAAATAAAGTAATCACTAAAATAAAGAAAACAAAACAAATGAACTATGAAAGAAAAACAGGAACAAAAAAAATAATTAAAGAAAAATAACACAACTAAAAGCTAAAAACAAAAAGGTGGTGCTTAGCTGCTGACTGCGGCACTATGCTCGAGCGTCGGACGTATGCGATTGAGCGTAACTGCGCTCGATCGTCAAAGATCTGCGATCGATCGTAAATGCGCTAACGAGTATAGTGCTTGCGTTCGAGCGTCTATCGACTTTGTGCTCACGCGCGGACTAGGAATCATCATGTGCAGGTTGGTCCTGCGTGCGCTCGATCGCTCCAGGTTGCACTCGATCGCGCTTAGCAGAGGGTGAATTTCAGATTTCTGCAGCAAACACCAAAACACAGAAAACACCTTTTTTTCTCTTTTTGTCAGATCAAAAACATAAACGAAAATGAAAAATAAATAAATTAAAATTGCAAACAATAAAAACAAGAAAATTAACTAACTAGTAGAAAAATAAAATCAATTCAAAAGAAAAAAATCAATTTCAACAAAAACTAACAAATTCCCCGGCAACAGCGCCAAAATTTGATGTACCAAAATAAAGTACTTGCAAGTGTACGAGTCGTATGCAGTAAAGTGCGCGTACAAAATGCGAGGTCGACCCATAGGGAATTTGTGTTCTTGTAAAAATAAACAATTTTCTATTCGAATAAATCCTATTTTAACCTAGTTCCGAAGTTCAAAGTTGGTCATGCACAAATATAAATTAAGTAAAAATGAAATTGCTTAAATAATAAAAAGGCACTAAGGTTTTCTGAATCCACCTTATCAAATCAAAACTCACTCTCATGTTTTGTTCATACATTCGTCAAAAGTTAAACCCTAAGCATTTTCTATTGTTTTTATAAAATCCTATTGAAAGATTCGATGAATCCAACTCTATTGCGAAAGACAACGAATATCCAATTGAGATCAAAAGATCCAATGTATCCATTTGAACAACGAATGACAATGGATATCCAATTTCAATCAAAAGATTTGATGTATCCGCTGAATGAAATACAACGAATATCCAACGTTTAAACAATTATATAAACAACAATCAATACAAGTTTTGTCACTTAACTAGATTGAAACGAAAATACTTCATATTAAATTCAGAATTTTACGAACAAAAACATGAGAAATAATGAGTTTATCAATGATGAGGCTTCATCTTCAACCTTAGTTGAAGGTTTTAGCCTCTCATGATGACAACAGATATAAACATATCAATTGAATTCATGAAAGAGGTAAAACTTACAATCAAAAAGCGTTCACAAAGACCTAGGCATGACAAAAGTCGTGTTTCTGCTCTCTATGGCGCCTTCCAATGTGTTTACAATGAAAAAGATAGTATTTATAAGCTAATTCTAGGGTTTTAACGTTGCCAGGTCGGCCGAGTGCACTCGATCGCACTTAGGTGCACTTGATCGCACTCGTGCATGAATTTCTGCATATGATGGGCACAAGTGCACTCGATCTCACTTGATGTGCACTTGAGTGCACATACTTGAGAATTGGCCAAATCTTGTGAAATATGATTTTGTAGATCGTCGAGTTAGCTTTCCAAAGACACCAAGATCACCCCAATCGGAGTTCTACAACTCTAGATATGGCCGTTTTGGTGGGACTTGTCGGGTGCAAAGACTCAATTTTGCCGCCAAAGCTCCCTGAACTGTTTGAAGCCCCAGATTTAATGGCATTAGCCTCAAATGCAACATAGCAACCTGCAAAACACTAAAACACCAAAACTAACCAAAACATTTGAAAAAGACATAGTTAAGAGCTTAATAAATATAAGTTAAGGGGTCCAAATATACAATATTAAGCTTTCATCAGTATACCTACTGGATAATACCTGAATGTACGAGACAACCTTTAGACTACTGTGTAATAGTACCAAAAGTATGCTAGGATTTGCTGAACGTTCACTACTTTTCTGGAGAGTTGGTGAAGCCTCTCAGCTATAAATACCCCTTCCCCTCTTCATTTCTCATGCTCTCTCAAGCCCCCAAGCTGCAAAATCCTTCCTTGTGAGTGTTTTGTGAGGTTTTGTGTGTTTTGTGAGGTTTTGTGTGTTTTGGAGCTAATGGTGAAGGAACTCTTGAAGTTTCGCTTCAAGGAGGTAATGCTCTTAAGCCTATCTCGTTTTTACGTTGTTTTGCTGCTCGCTTTTTGTCTTGTGTTGATAGTTGTAGTTTTAGCTTAGTTATGCTTTAAATCTTGTTTAGGTTAGCATTATTAACTTAGCATGATCGTGTTGCATGAAGTTTTCATTTCGACTTAGGAGGCCTTAGGAAGCCTTTGATAGTCTTAGGAGTTGATTTGGAGAATATGAGGACGAGTGGAGAAAAATGAGGTTCTCCCTAAAAACCTCGAAGCGGAAGTACGGTCTCGAGACTGAATGTATGGTTTGAAGTATCACAGTAGACGTACGGCCCTGAGCCTAGATATACGGTCCAGAGTGTGACAGGGAACTTTATTTTCACCAACCGTCTCATAACTTCTATTTCCTTATTCTAGAGTTGTTTTAGTAGAAATAGAACTAATGATAGGTCTTTTCTCAGTATTCGAGGTTATGGAGCCTCAAAAGAATTACATGGAGGAGCTTTACAACTTGAGTGAATGGATGCTTTGTTGTAACTTTTTCTGCATTAAATATCTATTATATATATATATATATATCAAACATGCATATTTTGCAACTCTCATGAAATGCATTTTGGAACTACTGGAATTCTCTTCTTTGAAAACGTATGTCGATTAATAAGATAATAATGAGACTTATAAAACTATGCATGCCTCGAGAATTAATTAAGAAGTAATTAATTTCATGGTTCGTCTCCCAGCCTTATTCCACTTCGAGCAAGACTCAAGGACCTCTACTCCTCGAAAATAGAGGATACTAAGCAGCTGAAAGTAATAAAGTTCTATAACATTGAATCATTACAACTCGAGCATCTACCAAAGATTATCAAAGGAATGGATATCACACTATACATATCATCGTTACAAGGAATCTATGCTATATCTTAATATGCAAGTGATGAGCGCCAAATATCGTATATTTAGGCCCCTTAGCTTATGTTTGTTAAGCTCTTAGCTTTGTTATTTTCTAATGTTTTTGTTAGTTTTAGTGTTTTAGTGTGCAACAGGTCATTCAACAGAAAATGTGGTTTGAGGTCCCTGTTAGTGCGATCGAGTGCACGGAGCTGCGATTGAGCCTAAGCATGACGCGATCGAGCGCATCTGCGCTCTAGCCCAAGAGGCCACGATCAAGCACGCGACACGTACACCCGACTTACCCATGTAGCCCTAGCACCATCGCCTATTCAACTGCGCCGTGGGAATATTGAAGAAGTTGAGTGTGATCGAGCGCACTTACGCATGACCTGACAACATTATTTTTATTATAAATAGCACATTTAATTTTTGTAAACCCTACGTTTGGGAGGTGCCTTTGAGAACAGAAACTCCATTGTTTACCTATTCTTTAGCCTTTCAAATGTCATTTATTTGTAAGCTTTCATTTCATTATGATTAGAGGCTAAATCTTCAACTAAGGTTGAAGACGAAGCCTCACCATTAATTTGTTTACATGTTTTCATGATTAGTTTGTACTAAATCCGTCATTTAATGTAATGTTTGTTCATTTCAATTCAATTGTGTGACAAAATTGTGATTGATTGTGCCATAGTTGGATATTCATTGTGTTTTGTTTTCTAGATACATTGCATCTTTTGATTTACTTTGGATATCCATTGTCTTTTGTGCAAAGCATGGATACATTGGATCTTTTGAACTAAATTGGATATGCAAGGTCTTTTGTCAAATGGATGGATTATTTGAATCTTTCAATAAGAACAATAAAACATGCATAGGGTTTAATTGTTTGTCGGATGTATGAACTAAGCGTGAGAATGTGTGCCTTAATTTGGTGAGGTGGATTCTAAAACCTTAGTTCTTTTCATTTAATTGTTTTCAAGTATTTAGTTTAGTTTGTATTTTTGCATGACACAACTACGAACTTTGGAACTAGGTTAAATTAAAATTAGTTTAGATATAGAATTCATTTTTGCAAACACGACTCCCTATGGATTCGACCTTGCACTTGCACAACACTATATTGCAAACGATTGGTGCACTTGTGAGTACATTAAATTTGAACACCAAATTTTGGCGCCGTTACCGGGGAGTTGTTTGTTGTTGTGGAAATTGATTTTTTGTCTAGATTGATTTTATTTTTCTACTAGTTATTTACTTTCTTCAATTTTATTTCATTTTTATTTGTTTTTGTGTTCAAAAATAAAAAAAAAATTTTTGGTCTCTGTTAGAGCGCTCGAGGGCATATTTCTTGCGCTCGAGCGCACTTGCGCCTTTTGCTGCATTATTTGCGCGCTTGTGCTCGACGGTTTCACAACTGCACACGAGCGGACATCAAACCAACGCTTGAGCGCAATCCTTAGACGCTCAAGCGCAGTGAGCTTTACGATCGATCGTACTAGCAGATTGCTAAATTCGTGCACGCTTACGCTTGATCGCATGGTACCTATGCTCGAGTGCATCTCCATAGTCAGCAGCAATAGACCAGAAGCAGCTAAGTGCAAATTTTTTGATTTATTGTTATTTTTCTTTATCTGTTTATTTTTTAGTGTCTGTATTTTATCTTTTATCTATTGTTATTAATTATTGTGAATAGTTTGTTCTTGTTTAGTTAGTTTATTGTTGGTATGTGCTTGGTTGGAGATCCCAAAACTTAGATTTGATACCTTTAGATCTCGACCTAGAGTGAAATCTTAGGAGAACTTGTAAAGCACCTGTTGAGATGAGGGACGATTTGAGAAATGCAAATCAAGAGGAGAATATAGAGTACCAGGATGTGAGAGCTGGGAATGATGTGCAAGTCAGAGCTTGGAATGTGGACTTCACTACATCACTTCGGGATTTGTTCACACCTATTGTGACTAGTTCCCACTCATGTACAGTGCTGCCACCAACCAATGCCACCCATTTAGACTTAAAATCATTTGTCATCCAACTCCTACCTTCATTTTATGGCCTAGATCATGAAAACCTATGACCATGTGAATAAGTTCAAAGATATGTGTGCCACTTTCAAGTTCCAGAACTTCTCTGAGGAGTCGGTCCATCTTAGACTTTTCCTTTTTTCTCTTCACGATAGAGCTAGAGCATGGTTGGATTCCAACACGTCTGGGTCTATTACATTTTGGGAAAGCTTGTTGAGTAAATTCTACAATAAGTTTTCCCAATGTCTAAAGTGAATAAGTGCTGAAAGGAGATTAGTTCTTGCACTCAGGAGGAGGATGAGAAATTTTCTGAGACTTGGGAGCGTTTCAAAGAGTTGCTAATCAAATGTCCTCCACATGGATATGAGACTTGTTCAATTCTTCTACCAAGGGCTGACTCAGCCCAGCCGTAGCATGATCGAGTCAATGAACGGGGTGGCATTCTTAACTTTGACGTGAGATTTAGCATATAAGGCATTGGACAAGCTGTTCGACAACTCACAACAGTGGGATTTTTTAAGTAGTCGGGATAAATCTGCTCATGACCCCAAGAAAGGAGGCATCTATGAGTTGAAGGGAGAAGCTGAGATGAACATAAAGATAGACACGCTCACCAAAAGGCTTGACACTCTCAACGTAGGTCAGTCCATCAATGTTGCCAACACTTTCACTGTTGATAGCTATTCCATCTGTGCTAGTCCTATGCACTCAGCACAGAATTGTCCATCTATGCCGGTTTTTTCCAAGTGAAAGCTTTCAATGATTATCGAAAGCAGTCAAATGGACCTTATTCAGAGACCTACAACCCAGAGTGGCGTAACCACCCTAATTTTTTCGTTCAAAATTTGATCGTACAAAAAATAAGTACTCGCAATAGCACGAATCATTTTGCAGTGTAGCGGGTGTGGAAGTGCGAGGTCGAACCCATAGGGAATCGAGTTTCGTGAAAAACCAATTTAAAATTGCCTAAACTAACCCTATCTTAACCTAGTTCCAAAGATCGAACATTAGGCGTGCATAAAAAGTAAACTAACCTAAATGCTTAAAAACAAATAAATAAAAAGACTAAGGTCTAGAATCCACCTCACCACAATTAAAATACACAATTAATTTATACATCCGTCTATCGATTAAAAGCGATGCACGTTCTAGTGTCACGCTAGTTCATACATCCTTACGCCCAATGCATGTCCTATCATGCCTATTGAAATAATCAAAGCATCCGTCCATTTGACAAAAGACAAAACATATGACTTAGTTCAAATGATCCAATGTGAATGTGGTTAACACAAAAGACAATGGATAAATAAACATAAATCAAAAGATGAAATGTATCCATCGGACTAAACACTATGAATATCCAACTATGGCACAATCAATACAATCTTCTTACGAAATTGAAATGAAACGGACATTAATGACAATTAAAAGACGGATTAATGTACAAACTAACTATGAAAGTATATAAACAAATCCATGGTGAGGCTTCATCTTCAACCTTAGTTGAAGATTTAGCCTCTCATGCTAAAGAGAGACAATCGACAAAAAAATAAAAACAATAAATAAATGACGTTTAGAAGGGTTTACAGTGAAGAATAGAGAGGATTTAGGCCTCTGAGGCCTCCAAACGTGAGTTTACAAGAAAACATAAGGGTCCTATTTATAGAAAAAGTTGAAATGTCCTGCTAGGTCAGGGGTGCACTCGATCGCAGGCATTGCGCTCGAGCGCAGGCGCATGTGAGATCGATCGTAGGACATGCGCTCGATTGCAGTGCTCTCGATCGCACGTAACCGCTCCAGAATTCCCATGGTGCAAGCAAGTTAGCGATGGCGGCTAGGGCGACACGAACTTCTCTGGCTGACGAGGCATGCGCTCGATTGCACCAAGTGCGCTTGAGCGCACTGGCAGGGGCCTTGATTCCTTCTTTGCTCAATTCCACCCTTTAAACCACATTTTAAACCAAGGACCTACAGCACACTAAAACACTAAAACAACATAAAAACATCAGATATTAACAACGCTAAGAGCTTAACAAACATAAGTTAAGGGGGTCAAATATACAATATTTGGTACCGATCAAATACCCCCAAACTTACATTTCGCTAGTCCCTTAGCAAAACAAAATGAAAAACACAATTAAAACAAGAAACATAAATCCGCTTTCGTGGGAGAAACGATTGCATTTAGCATATGCAACAAGCCTTTTAAATCTCTAGGCATTGCCTACAGGACGAGTGAAGTCTCGTAAGGGTTTTCCAGGAATAACAACCACAAACAATTATTTGGTACTATGTTATTAACAGACAACACCTTTCAATTAAACATTTGGTTCATACATTATTATCAATTTTTAACATGTTGATAATACAAACCACATCATCCAGGCATCCTAACATCATTTCACTCAAGGTTGGAAAATTGAGACAACACATGCTCCGTAATGTGCAAAGTGTACTAACACAAGATCATGGGGTTTCAATTATCCTCCAAAGAGGTGAGTCCCAAAATTCATAGGAAAACAATTTGATAAATACAACCAAGGCTTAAATTGAAAGATACAATTATTTTTTTATTTTTATTTTTTTTGTGTAGGCTGTGCAATGCTTGACTCTCTTAACCTTCTAAATAACCTATGTAACAAGTGTTGGGCCAGTGATTCCCAAACCAGGCGATTTTAGGGCACTAGATTTAGGGACATCCCTAGGGGCTTAGTTACTAAAGTCAAAAGAGCTATGAAGCCTAACTAGCCATACAATTACTTAGCTAGAATTTCTCATCTTTTTATGCGAACATTCAATGCTTGGTGAGGCAAGAGGTCCGGTTACTCAATGAATAACTCAACTTATTCTGATTTTCTTCTTCTTTTTTATTTTTTATTTTATTTTATTAACAGCCAAGGTTTTCATCATCACATCGCAAAAACTTAAAAATCTCAAGAAACACACTTCAAAGCCAAATCTCATACCTCACAGACCCTAATGCTAGTGTGCATGTGAAATATCAATCAAACAAGTGGAGTCTCTCTAATCCAACACATGAATCAAAAACCGGGATTTCTAATGATATGCAATGGTCAAATAAGATAAACACACCAATGGCATGCAATCCACAATTATGATGTAAGTTGTCCCCAATCAACAACATAGCAACAAAGAAAAAAAAAACAAAAAATTTTATACACAGAAAAAAAAAAACAAATATATACAGACAAAAGCAATCAAAACAACTAATAAAACAAACAAACAAACAGACAGAATGTTTGTCCACACCCCAAACTTAAATGACACATTGCCCCTAATGTGGCAAGAAATACAATACAGTGGGATGAGGAACAGGAGTGTGCAAAGGTCAAGGCGTCCCTCGAACTCAAACACCAAAACATCTGTCAAAAACTAACAGCAATATTTTCTCACAAGCACAAACATCAAAAGGTTAATCGCTGTTAGAAACAAAATAAAATAAAAAAATGACAAGAAATAAAATGACAAATGAAAAATGACTAAAAAATAAAGTGCGAAAAATAAAAATGAAAAAAATACCGCACCTTCCTCGTTCATATGGGTGTCCAACCAATCCCTTCCATCCTTTCTTCTTAAGAATCTGATATCCCTCTGGAAGGATGCTTCACCATCTTATGTAGCCAATTTGCTTTCTTCGAAAGATTTTCTTGGGATGTCTATTCCTATATTTGCACATTTCTGTGCGTGATACCTTGAAAATCTCTACATAAGATGGCTCTTCAAGAGATTGGAAAAATGAAGCTTGTGGTTCATGTTGTGTCTCGAGAGGGATTGTGATTAAGGAGTGAGTTTCAGTACTCACATCCTTGTCATTGGACCAATTTGAAATTGGCGGGGGCTCAATCTGCTTCTCCTTTTCTTCTTCTCCATTCTCAGTCCGCATCTCAGGAGTGGGATCCAATAAGGCCTTAGCTCGCTCATGTATTATGTCAAGATCCAAATCAAACTCAAATTGAGCAAAGCTCTCTTCCAAAGGATCCTCAAGACTTGGCTCATTAAAGGTCTTAGCATGCTCAAGGAACTTGTTAAGACCCACATCAGATTGAGCAAAACATTCTACCTCAGGGTCCTCTAAGCTAGCCTCATACAAAACACCTTCTTGCCCAATTAGCCTGTCAAGGTCTAGATCATCTTTATCTTGAGCAAAGTGTTCCATCTCAGGATCTTCTAAACTTAACTCATGCAACACACCATCTTGCCCAACTAGCCTATCAAGGTCTAGGTCACCGTCATTTTGGGTGAAGCATTCCAACTCAGGATCCTCTAAGCTAAACTCACTTACAACCTCATCAGTAATTTCCTCACTAACAAGTTTGGTGGTGGTTTGGGCATTCTCATGTGCAGACTTGTTAGCTTCAGTCATGTAATGATTCAAGAATGGGCAATCATCTATCCGGCGAGAAGGATGATAACAGTACAAACATGACTGATGAGGTGCGTGAGTATGAGAAAGCTGAGTATGGGCATGCCTAGCTGTCATGAGTTGGTTCACCCTCTCCTCTAAGTCATCGAAATGAGCGGTTGGAAAATGTTGCACTAATGACTCTTGGGAATGATGATTGTACAATGAAGGCATGGAAGAGTGGTTATCTAAAATGAAAGGCTCAGCTACTAATGAAGATGAGTTAGGGAATGATATCTTAGTGGTTTCCCCGTTCTCCATTTGCACCTCAAGAGTAGGATACTCTAGACTTGGCTCATTAGCAGTCTCCTTGACAACTTCCTCACTCCTCGCCATCTCTTGACTTTGAAACTCCTTTTCCTCGATTATGTTGAATTCAACAACTAGATGACCGAACTGTCATTTCAACCTTGCAACTGCTTCAGTGTTTGCTACAATGGCATTTGTAATTTCTTGAAAAGGTTGGTTGACTGTTTGCTTGAACGCCTCGAGTGTGTCTTCCAATGATGGTTCTTGCGACGCAAGAATGGTAGGTTGGCCGACTAGTTCCATGAATTCCTTACGAGTTTCTTCCAAAGAAGATTGCTTAGGAGGATAGTCATATGATGAAGGATCGAAAAATGGATTATTGGACTGCAGATATTTAGGATGGTGCAGTCCAAAAGATTGGAGGAAAAATTTCCCGTAGACACGAGAAATCAAAATGGTTGCTCCAGTCCGGGTTATAAAAATTTGAATTTGACCCAGGGCTGGAGAAATTGGTGTTCATCTGCTCATGAGAAAAATTGGAAAATTGTCCCCAATGTAGACAATCACCTAAACTATGGTAAAGGTTGGAGCAGTGTGAACATGGTTCATGTAGGTAAAAATTGGTAGGATTTGGCGTCCTACAACTAGGGAAAACATTGAAATTAACGAACGGAAAACTCATGCTTCACCCAAACAGTTTAATATGCAAATTCCCACATGAAACAATAACCATTCTTTTCAGAAAATAAAACAAACTAAAATACCAAAAATAATCTAACTACACAAAACTAAATTTAAAGAAATAAAACAACTAAACAAATAAATATTTAATTAACTAAAACAAAAAGAAACTAATTAAACAATTAAAAATAAAAATAAACTAACCAAAACTAACAACAACAAATAAACAAATAAAAACAGGCAGATAAAATAAACAAATAAAGATAAACTAATAATTAAACAAAAAAAAAAATTGAACACATACACTGCCTCGGGTCTGTTGGTGCAGCCAGCTGAGGTGCGCTCAAGCACGGGGCAATGTGATCGATCGCACACACGCACAAATGTAGCAGTCTGAAAGTGCGCTTGATCGCAACAGAGGTGTGATCAAGTGTAACTATGCATTGCTGTATATCTGTAAAGGCGCGCTCGCGCGCATTTGCGTACTAAGCGAGCGCAAGCATGCAAACAGGTTGGAATAGGCTCAAGTGTGCTCTATCACAACAAAGGTGCGATCGATCGCACTATCACAGACTAATTTTCCAAAAACTTAAACCAAACTAAACACAGCAAACCAAACACTAATCTAATTTTTAATTTTTTTTTTCTATACAAAAACATAGAAACAAATAAAATAATTGCTGAAATAAAATAACTAGTAGAAAAATAAAATTAATCTAGACAAAAAAAATTAATTTTCAAAAAACAAACGATTCCTCGATAACGGCGCCAAAATTTGATCGTACCAAAAATAAGTACTCGCAATAGCACGAATCGTTTTGCAGTGCAGCAGGTGTGCAAGTGCGAGGTCGAACCCACAGGGAATCAAGTTTTGTGAAAAACAATTTTAAAATTGCCTAAACTAACCCTATCTTAACCTAGTTCCAAAGATCGAACATTAGGCGTGCATAAAAAGAATTTAACCTAAATGCTTAAAAACAAATAAATAAAAAGACTAAGGACTAGGATCCACCTCACCACAATTAAAATATACAATTAATTTATACATCTGTCTATTGATTAAAAGGGAAGCATGTTCTAGTGTCACGTTATTTCATACATCCTTATGCCCTATGCATGTCCTATCGTGCCTATTGAAATAATCAAAGCATCCGTCCATTTGACAAAAGACAAAACATATCCAGCTTAGTTCAAATGATCCAATGTAAATGTGGTTAACACAAAAGACAATGGATAAATAACCGTAAATCAAAAGATGAAATGTATCCATCGAGCTAAACACTACGAGTATCCAACTACGGCACAATCAATGCAATCTTCTCACGAAATTGAAATGAAATGGACATACATGACAATTAAAAGACGGATTAACATACAAACTAACTATGAAAGCATATGAACAAATCCATGGTGAGGCTTCATCTTCAATCTTAGTTGAAGATTTAGCCTCTCATGCTAAAGAGAGACAATCGACAAAGAAATAAAAGCAATAAATAAATAAATGACGTTTAGAAGGGTTTACAGTGAAGAATAGAGAGGTTTTAGGCCTCTGAGGGTGCCTCCAAATGTGAGTTTACAAGAAAACATAAGGGTCCTATTTATAGGCAGTTTAAATGTGCTGCCAGGTTAGGGTGCGCTCGATCGCAGGCATTGCGCTCGAGCATAGGCGCGTGTGAGATTGATCGTAGGACATGCACTCGATCGTGAGATGTGTGCTTGATCGCACGTATCCGCTCCAGAATTCCCAAGAAGCAAGCAAGTTAGTGATGGCGGCTAGGGCGACGCGGACTTCGTGGGCTAACGAGGAATGTGCTTGATCCCGGGTCTTGTGCTCGAGCGTAGTGCGCTCGATCGCACCAAGTGCACTCGAGCGCACTGGCAGGGGACTTGATTCCTTCTTTGCTCAATTTCACCATTTTAAACCAAGGACCTACATCACACTAAAACACTAAAACAACACAAAAACATTAGATATTAACAACGCTAAGAGCTTAACAAACATAAGTTAGGGGGGTCAAATATACAATATTTGGCACCGATCAGAAGCAAAACCAATCAGCGAATCAGGGAGGAGCTTCGCATCATGCTCACAATCAGTACCTTCCAGGATTCCCTTCGACGTTTCCCAATCATGGTCACTCAGCTCAGCCAGCATCAACATCTACTTACCAAGCCTCCACTCAAGCCCCAATGTCGATGACACAGTCATTGGAAGATACCCTCAGGGATTTTATGAAAATGACTGGTCAATCCATCAATGACATGGTGAACACCCAGGCGATTGCCAAGTTGGAGATGCAAATGGGTCAGTTAGCCAATCACCTGGGTGAGAGAGATAAGGAAAAGTTCCCATGCCAGCCCGTGGCCAATCCTAAGGCATTTATGATTGGAAATTCTTCAAGTCAGGCGCACGGGTATCAAGTTTGAACATTCTTTTGTACAGTGTCTTACATACAATGTTTTTTGAATGGGCATCAGGTTTGAACATTCTTTTGTATAGGAGCTATGCTTTACCCACAACACTTGACCTTAGTTAAATGGTTGATGTAGATGGTAGAATGTGCCAAATGAATACTGGGATTATATCATGAAGCTCAAGGCAATAAGGCTGATAACATTGTACCTTACCAAAGAAAATTCCAAGTTTTGCTAGTAGCAAATTCCGAGGACAGAATTTTTATAAGAGGCAAATGATGTAATACCCCGAAATTTATACCCTAGAATAAAGGTGATCTTAATATCAAGGATAAGGAGGATTTGTAATTTTATAGGTAAATATATTTTATGTGAAAGATGATGAAAATTGCTAGTTGGAAAAGTTAGTGGGTTATTGAAAGAAAAGTCACGTTGTTTTGGACGCTGAAAATTCAATGAGTGACCTTAAATAAAACTGATTTAAGACCTTATATAATAATGAGAAATGAAGATTTTAAAGATGGTTTCATGATTTTTGGACGCTTGTAGGAGTTATGATTTTTAGAATATGCAAGTGTCAAAACAGAAATTTCAGTCAAGCAGAGGCACCAAATTTTGAGGGACTTTTGAGGCATCAAAAAGTTATGAGTTGCTATGATTTTTGAACATGTTGTGAGTCTTTGAATGATAAAAATTTCAAGCCAAATTTTGTGTCATTTGGAGTTATATTGAAAAAGTTATGATTTTTCAAAGTTTAATAGGTCAAGCTGACAAATAGTTGAGGTACTTGCGACTTGGGATATTAATTGGATGGGTTAATGATTTATTTAGGCCACGAATTTTGGATATATTATATTTAAAATGTTTAGGTTCATAAGGGATTAATTGTGAATTTTATGGACACATTTAGGTAAATGCAACTCACCTTCTAACTTGACAGCACATGTGTTGTGTTGTCAAGCTATGAGTGACTCAAATGGCTATTTGGCCACAGCAAGACACGTTGCTAGCTAGGTGTCTAAGCATTTGGGACATACACAGGGGGCTGATCCCCTTCTCACAAGTGGATAGACACTTGTCCAACATACAGCAAGTAGGGACAAGTATTTAAGGGGGGATCAATTCCTCAATTGCTCAAGTGAGCGTGAAATGAGGAAAAGAGAGAGAGAGAGAGAGAGAGAGAGAGAAGAGAAAGAAAAGAAAGAAGAGGAAGAAAGAGGAAGAAGGAGAAAAAAAAAATAATAAAATAGAATATGAGAATTCTCCAAGGTAATATTTTCATATCTTTTATGGTATTTTTAGTATGAAGCTAAAATTCCTAAAATTAAATTGGGGCTTTTAGTGTATGAATTCTTGAATTACTATTTGGAGGAGTTAATTATATTTAGAGTGTTAATTGACCATAAATTATTATGGGTCCATAGAAGTTGGTGCTTATTGGATTTAGGTGCTAATATGTCATATAATTGGAGTTAATTATCATAATCCTATGGGTGGCATAAATCAAGCATGGTGGGGTTTGATGTTTTTAGCTAAGGATAAATGAATTAATGACTACGGTACTTTTTACTTCCGTTGTAGTAATTGTGAGTTGAATGCAGAATCAAATTAAAGATATGCGATGCCAGGTAAGGGGACATAACACCAAAAACCCCAACAAATTTTATTATAAATCTTTGGAAAAATGTTGGGGATTTTATAAAGAATCCATTTACATGATTTTCAATTGCACTTACTTTCATATTTTTAATGCAAAGTTTTATTCAATCGTATGACATGGCTTAAGAATTTAATGTATTACAATTATCTCATTTTTATGAGTTATGCATGAATGCGGTTATGAATGAAAGGAGTTCACAAAGTTTCATAGTATATTATACCATTATAGAAGAGCTTAAAAGATCATATGAATTGTTACATGTGCATTCATGTTTATAAATGTTTAACCTCAAGGCACTGCTATAGTAACAATCAGTACTGGATCGCATGGGTAGCATGGCAAGTACACCGAATGACGGTTAGGAGAAGGTGTGTGCTACCGGCTGGGTGGCCTTCACCTAGGGGAACTTTCCAACCTAGTAGCTCTCGCCTGTGACAACATGATGAGCCTATAGGTCCTATGGGACAACGAAGCCATCGTGTGCCGCTCATGGTAAAATTGAGACTATGGGTCAAAGGGTAAAACATGATTTTCTTTTGAAAGAAAAGTAAAAGGAAGTTCTTACTCATTTTGCAACTATCATGCTTTATTTATTAATTATGTTATTCTGCATAAATTATTGTTGTACATGACAAAGATTATGACATAAAAATCTATATAGCATTCGGTGTTGTGGCTACTTATTGCGTTGTCGAACTAACCCCTTTTCCCTATACATGTTTTTTAGATTTGCCCTTTATATCGTAGTACTAAGGATAGGGGTTAGGCTGGGACATATGGGCTGGGCTTATTGCTTTGTGGATTGGCAGGTGCAAAAGTGTCTGGGACTTCATTCTATAGAGAGACCGCTTGGGACGAGCATAGACTGTGTAACTATACTGCTTATGAGATTACTGAATACTAGCACATTATGTGTTTATGATTTCATAATGAAAGTTTATAGTACTTTGGTGATGTTATGTTTCAGTGGTGATTATATAGTAGGAAAATTTTTATTTTTATTAAGAATACGTTACAATTGCTCCTAGTCACTCTACCTCTAGAACTTGGAGCGTTTCATATAGTATGATTTTCGTTCCTTTGATGATCTTTTGCTAGATGCTTTGGTTGTAATGATTAATGTAATAGAAGTTAAGGAAAAATTACCGTTCACCCTCCCAAAGTTGACAGTGTTTTTCTATTTGTACACCAAAGTTTCAATTTTTGCAATCCACCCCCCAAAGTTCCAAATTTTTGCAATTTGACCAATTGTATCCAAAACTTCCCATACTACCCCTAATTTTCCAATTTTTAATTTTTTATAAAAATTTAAAAAAAATACATTCGGGGTGGTTGTCAACACCCCTTTGGCCATCTAGCTATTTTTGTAACCCTAAATTTGTTTTTTTTTAAAAAAAAAAAAAAAAAAAAATTAAAATCAGGGGCATTATGGGAATTTTGGGATAGTATTGGTTGAATTGAAAAAAATTGGAACTTTTTAGGGGTGGATTGTAAAAATTGAAATTTTGGTGTTAGAATTGAAAAACGCTATCAACCTTGGGGGAGTAAACTGTAATTTTCCCATAGCTCAATTACTTTTCGCTATTTATTATCTTATGTTTTCGAGGAGTAGAGGTCCCTGAGTCTTGTTCGGAGTGGAATAAGGCTTGGAGACAAATCGTGTAATTAATTACCAGTTAATTAATTCTTGTGGAGTTACACATGTCCTGTCTCGGGGGGGGGTCAAGTCCCGGCGAAACTTGGACGGATCTTGTTCAGGTCCTGGTGAGTCCTAAGTCGGTCGTGGTCGGGTTTCGGGCGAGTCTCGGGTAGGTCCTAGGCAAGTCCATTCAAGTCCCGGGTGGGTTCGGTTGAGTCTTAGTCAAGTCCTAAGTGGGTCTTGGGTACATATATGGTTAGGGGGCAGGTCTAGTTGGGTCCTGAGCAGGTCCAGAGTGGGTCTGTAATGCCCCGAGAATTAATTAACTGGTAATTAACTCAACGGTTCGTCTCCCAGCCTTGTTCCACTCCGAACAAGACCTTCGAGACCTCTACTTCTCAAAAACAGAGGATACTAAGCAACAGAAGTAATAAAGTACTATAAACATTAATCAATATAAGCAGAGCATCTAACCAAAGATCATCAAAGTAACGGAAATCATAACATCATTATAAGGGATCTATGCTAACTATTAATATGCAAGCAAGCATGCATCAAGCCCTAATGTCTACAACTTAACTCAAAAGTACTAGTTACCATGAGTACCCGCTTAAGCTTGCAACAAGTCCTCAAGCGTCTCCTGGATCGAATCCTCTACAAGAACCGGATGCTTCACGGTATCCACTATATATAACAGCATAATTGTACATATGAGAAAAAAGGAAAATAATACAAGGGTAAGTCTGAAAACTTAGTGAGTAGAAATCCACATGACATACCCGTCATTAATTTGTGGATTCTTTTATTTATAAAACACATTCAACATTATGAGACGACAGTTATCATGCAGGTGATATATATAATATAATATATGTTATAATCATGAGTAATAGTAATAGTTCAACAGTATGGTCTACCCGAGATATTACCCCTTCTCAGCAGGGTTGACGCTGTCCCGAGGGACCTATAGCACAATGTCAGTGCCCCAGCAATTGCACGAAACATACCATATGTAACACTAGCGACACGACTGAGTTCAACCTCAGGTGGCCCACACTGCTAATGACATTCGTCCTATAGTGACCATCCATTGGGAATGACTGCGTCATTGGTCACGAGTCATTGGATCCAAAGCCCCCACACATGCACACATTGATCGTAAAGCTAACCCGTATAGTAAGCCCATGGCCATTATACCGCACGTACCGGTGTACCATGTCATATGATGTAATTAGTCTTGTCAGTCTTTTACATGCACAGTTCACAAGTCTCATTATTATCTTGTTAACAGACATACGTTTTCACAAAAGAGAGTTCACAGTAGTTCCAAAATGTATTTCATGAGAGTTACAAAATATGCATGTTTGACATTTATATAAAATACGTGCAATGCAGGAAAAGTAACAACAAAGCATCCATGTGAGTTTGTACTCACCCGGGGCGTAAAGCACCTCCATGTAATTCCCTTGAGGCTCCATAATTTTGAATACTGAGAAAAGACCTGTCATCAGTTATATTTCTACTAAAGCACAACTCTATAACAAGGAAACATGAGCTATGGGACGGCTGGTGAAAATAGGGTTTTCCTGTCACATACTGACCGTACGTCCGGGCTCGAGGCCGCATGTCCGCTGTGACACTTTGGGCCGTACGTCCGATCATGAGACCGTACGTCTGCTCTAAGGTTTTTCGGGGAGAACCTCATTTTCTCTCCACTGTCCGCCTATTCTCCGACTCCTAAGGCCAACAAAGGCTTCCTAAGGCCTCCTAACACAGATCGAAGCCTCTATGCAAAGACAACAATGCTAAGCTATCAAAATGCTAGCCTAAGGTAGACTAAAACATAACCAAGCTAACAACTACAACTAGCAGCATAGAACTATAATCGAGCAGCATAACGACGTATTAGAAAGCTAAGGAAATCGAGTGTTACCTCCTTGAAGCAAAACTGCAAGAGTTCAATCCTCCGGCAACACCGAAACCTCACAAACACTCATGAAACGGTCTATCGGTAGCCTAGGGGCGAAGAAGGGGTTTTAGGGGCGAGAATGGTGTGAAATGGGCGAGGGAGTATTTATAGGGCCAAAAAGCAACGGACGTTCGGCCAAAGTGGCGTACATCTGGTACTATTTCACAGTGGTCCAAAGGTTGTCTTGTACGTCTAGGTATTATCTAGAGGGTATTCCAAAAAGTAGCGTACACCCGATACTTTTGGCATACCTCTGGTGTACTATTCATAGAATACGGTATACTATATGTCAGCATATGTCAGGTGATCCCCCAGCGTACGTCCACCAAAAAGTAGCGTACATCCAAGGAATAAGACAAGAGCATACGTCTGCCAACCCTAGCGTACGTCTGGGCTAAAGGACAAGAGCAGATGTCTACCTTAAAGTAGCGTACGTCGGGTCCAGAAGTCCAATTTCCTAAAATGCCCTTCTAGCTGATCCTAGTGACCCAAAGTCCAAATTAACCCTTTAACTAAGCCACTTATGCTTGGTTAAACATTTGGGTCATTACAAGGTCTCAGTCAAGTCCCAAGCGGGTCCCGGGAGAGGCTTGGTCAAGTCTTAGGTAGGTCCAGAGCAGGTCCGGGCAAGTCCCTTTTAGGTCGGGTCAGGTCCCAAGTAAGTCTCATCGAGGGTCCGATCGGATCTTAGCGAGGGTCCGGTCAGTTTCGAGCAAGTCTTAGCGAGGGTCCGGGTGTGTCCCAGTCACGTCTTGGAGAGTCTTGTGCTAGTTCAGACGGGTCCCTCTCAGGTCTAGGTAGGTCCTAACAGGGACCCAAGCGGGTCTCGAGCAAGTCCTGGTGTGGTCTCAAGTAGGTCTGGTTGGGTCTTAGTCAAGTCTAGGGTAAGTTCAGCCAAGTCCTAGATAGGTCTCAGCGGGTTCTCAATTAGTAGGTCTCAGTCAAGTCCCAGGCAAGTATGGGGCAAGTTTTAGACAAGTCTCGGGTAGGTCTGGGTGGGTCCAGTTTGGTCCATTCAGGTCCTAGGCAAGTCTTGGCAAGGTCCTAGGCATGTCCCAATTAGTCCCAATCAAGTCCTGGCGGGTTTTGGGCAGGTCTGGGTAGGTCCCATTCAAGTCTGGGTAGGACTCGACCAAGTCTTGGCCTAGTCCTCGGTGGGTCCCAAACAAGTCCCGGTGTTGTTCCTAGCAGGTACGTTTGGTCTTGGCTCAGTTGTAGTGACCCAAATATTTAACTAAGCATAAGTAGCTTAGTTAAAAGGTTAACTTGGACTTTGGGTCATTAGGATCTGCCAGAAGGGCATTTTGGAAAATTAAACTTCTGGATTGGACGTACGTTAGGGTTGGCGGACATACGCTCCTATGTTTTAGTGTGGACGTATGCTGTTGTCTATAGTACAGACGTACAGTGGTCCCCCACAGGATGTACGCTCTGTAAATAGTACAGTCGTACTTTGTGAATAGTACAATGGACGTACGCCAAAAGTACCAGACGTACGCTACTTTTTGGAATACACTCCAGGTAATACCTAGACGTACGAGACAGCCTTTGGACCATTGAGGAATAGTACCGAACGTACGCCCTTAGGACCGGACGTCCGCTGCTTTTTGGCCCTATAAATACCCCCTCACCCATTTCACACCTAATCCGCCCCTAAACCTCTCTCTTCGTCCCCAGGCTGTTGGTAGACCGTCTTGTGAGTGTTTGTGAGGTTTCGTGAGTGTTTCGGTGTTGCCGGAGGAGGAACTCTTGAGGTTTCGCTTCAAGGAGGTAACGCCTGGTTTTCTTAGCTTTTTAATATGTCGTTATGCTGCTCGATTATAGTTCTATGTTGCTAGTTATAGTTGTTAGTTTAGTTATGCTTTAATCTTGCTTAGGCTAACGTTTTGATAGCTTAACGTTGCTGTCTTTGCATGGAGGTTTCAATCTGTGTTAGGAGGCCCTAGGAAGCCTTTGTTGGCCTTAGGAGTCGGAGAATAGGCAGACAGTGGAGAAAAAATAAGGTTCTCCCTAAAAGACCTTGGAGCGGACGTACGGTCTCGTGACTAGACGTATGGCCCGAAGTGTCACAGCAGATGTACGGCCCCAAGCCCAGACGTACGACCGATGTGTTACAGGGAAATCCTATTTTCACCAGCCATCCCATAGCTCTTGTTTCCTTGTTCTAGAGTTGTTTTAATAGAAATAGAACTAATGATAGGTCTTTTCTCAGTATTCGAGGTTATAGAGCCTGAAGGGAATTACATGGAAGAGCTTTATGGCCCAGGTGAGTACAAACTCACATGGATGCTTTGTTGTTACTTTTCCTCCATTGCACGTATTTTATATATGTCAAACATGCATATTTTGTAACTCTCATGAAATACATTTTGGAACTACGGGTAACTCTCTTTTGTGAAAATGTGTGTCTGTTAACAAGATAATAATGAGACTTGTAAAAATGTGCATGTAAAAGACTGATAAGACTGATAAGACTAATTGCATCGTATGACATGGTACACCGGTATGTATGGTATAATGGCCATGGGCTTACTATACAGGTTAGCTTTATGGTCAATGTGTGCGTGTGTGGGGCTTTGGATCTAATGACTTGTGACCAATGATGCAGCCATTCCCAATAGATGGTCATTATAGGACGGACGTCATTAGCAGTGTGTGCCACTCGAGGTTGGACTCGGTCGTGTCGCTAGTGTTACGTTCGGTATGTTTCGTGCAATGGCTGGGGCATCGGCATTGTACTACAAGTCCCTCAGGATAGCGTCTACCCTGCTGAGAAGGGGTAACATCGCGGGTAGACTATATTGTTGAACTATTACTGTTACTCATGATTATAAGCATATATTATATTATGTATATATATCACCTGCATGACAACTGTCATCTCATAATGTTGCATGTATTTTATAAATAAAAGAATCCACAAATTAATGATGGGTACGTCATGTGAATTTCTACTCACTAAGTCGTCGGACTTACCCTTGTATTATTTCCCTTTTTTCTCCATATATACGATTATGCTGTTTTAGATAGTGGATAGCGTGAAGCATCCGGTTATTGTGGAGGATTCGATCCAGGAGATGCTTGAGGATTTATTGCAAGCTTAAGCAGGTACTCATGGTAACTAGTACTTTTGAGTTATGTTGTAGACATTAGGGCTTGATGCATGCTTGCTTGCATATTAAGGTTTAGCATAGATCCCTTGTACTTATGTTATAGTATGATTTCCATTGCTTTGATGATCTTTGGTTAGACTCTCTAGTTATACTAATTAATGTTTATAGTACTACTGCTTAGTATCCTCTATTTTTTAGGAGTGGAGGTCCCAGAGGTCTTGTTCGGAATGGAACAAGGCTGGGAGATGAACAGTTGAATTAATTACCAGTTAATTAATTCTCGGGCATTACAGTTGGTATTAGAGCTGTTGCTCTTTGGACCATAGGAATGAATCTATTTGGAGTTAGATCTGGATTCATTAGAGCTTTTTGCTCAACGGAATATAGGACATGATTTATTAGGTGCTAGGAGATGATCTACTAGAGCATATGATGGATTATATATGTACAAGGGATACAGAATTTCGATACCTATGATCTTGAGGATGTTGGACTTGAGGATTTTAGGGATTTGATATGGTATTGCAGTTAGGACTAGGACCGCTTTGATGGTGCAACCTTGGAGATTAGGATTGATCTACGCTAAGATAGCTAGATAAGGTCTTAAGCTTAGATTTGCGTTAGGTCTTTGGATAAGGGAGTAGTAGCTTTGGCGCTTAGTACGGATAGCTTTGCGATTAGGTTCGACGTTTTGAGTGAGGCTTAGTGTAATGCTTCGAAGTAAGGGCTGATGATCATTGTAACTGCAGAGATGTCACCACGACAAGATGTCATTGGGAGCAACGATGGTAGGAGACCATCCCAACCCAATGTAAGGAAGAGGAACGTTCTGGATGCTACCCAAGCATTGAAAGTTGTGGCAAGTCGTCATATGGAAGCTTTGGTCAACGTACGAAGAGAAGGGACCCCAAGTGGAAGCAAAGGTTGCCCTTTCAGAGAGTTCTATGAGCATCCTTTCCCTATGTTGAAAGGGAACCTGAACTCTGGAGAAGCGAGGGAGTGGCTTACGATAAGTGCTTAAATATTCATATTTAAGCCCCTTAATTTATGTTTGTTATGCCTTTAGTGTATGTTATTTTGTTCTATTTTACTTTCTTTTTGTGTTTTCCCTGTTTTATAGGCCTTTGGAAGAAAACAAAGTTTAGGGCTTAACGGAAGAGAATTTGGAGAAAAACTAGAAGAAGCTCAAGAAGGAGCTGGAGTCTGTAAGTGCGAACGAGCGCAGGATACCTGCGATCGAGCGCACCAGCGCTCGAGCGCCCAAGAAGAGGATCGAACGCACCTGCGTTCGTGCGCAAAAGAAGGAGATCGATCACAGTGCGATCGATCGCAGCCCGATTGCGATCGAGCGCACCTATGCGTGAAGCCCAAACCAGCCGCAGCCCTATTATGGAAGTTCTTAGTTTTTAGGGTTTTTGTAAATCCTTGTTGCACAAGGACTCAAACCCTACGATTTTTAGGGTTTCTAGAATCCTATTATAGTCTATAAATAGGCATGTAAACACAGAAGAATAGAGGCGATTTTTGGAGAGGAACTTACGGCTTTCAAGAGAACAATTTTTCCGGGTTTATTCTTTTCCTCAAGTTTATTTTATGAAGATGATTAGTATCAATATTATGTGTAACTAAACCTTTCAGTAGGGCTAGATTGAAGCCCTAATTATGTTTATATTTTAATTCAATATTGGCGCCTTTGCGATAATTGCATGATAGTATTTAACTTGATTAATACCTGTTTTTATGAATTCCTCATATGTGTCTGCCTGATCAACATATGCATGTGGTATGGACTTGTTAGTTAGATCAATTTGGATGACCGAGTCCTGGGTTTAACATAAGTAACAAAAGTAATCCACACCGGGTTCTTGGGTTAATCAACATGGGAAACCGGGAGTATACACCATGCCCTAGGTCTCATGTGGTTGTCGGTTTTCACAGTTCATATGCTTTCCTAGAGAACAACTTAGTATACACCATGCTAAATCCTTTAGGGAAGAAAAGAGTTAGAGTATACACCATGCCTAATTCGTTGCTTAGGGAAACCAATAGCTTAAGGAGTATACACCATGCCCTTAGGTTGGCAACCATTGAATATTCATCATGTAAATTTGAGCATTGGCATATTGTTTTACTGTATAAGCATGATTAGTGGTGGAAATCAATGCCCTACCTTTTCCCCATTATTTAAATCAAACTCAATTTTTCTCTCTTTTACTTTTTATTACGAATCTAATTTTAAGCATAGTTTACCAATCCCTGTGGGATCGATCTTGCATTTACACGCATACTACACCTTTTGACCTTGTGCACTTGCAAGTAAAACGTACAATTACTTGCCTATTAATTTAGGTAGGTTTTTGCACAACAACTTACGAGCATGGAGGAGCTACTACGAGTTATGGACTACACTGAGGAGCAAAGAGTCAAGTACGCAGCCTACAAGTTCTTTGGAGAAGCAAGGCGATGGTGGTATGCTAAGAGGAACTCGCTGGTGATGGAATTAGGAAGTGAGGAGGCCATTCCTTGGACTCGATTCAAGGAAGAGTTTTATTGGGAATACTCGTGGAGCTTAAGGAGGTGTACACCCCGAGAGTAGCATTCCAAGAAGGAAAAGTGTCATTGGTGCCGTAGGTGTAGCAAACTGCATTTTGGGAAATGTAGATCAAGGGAGAATTTGTGCTTCGGATGTGGCAAGGTGGGACACTTCATTCGGAATAGCAACCAAGCCAAAAGGAACGATACTAGTCCGCCTGGAAGGAAATGATGGCAGGACAAAGGTTAAGCGTAACCATCAGAGTTGTCTAAGGCATGTGGGTTCGCCTTATTTTGTAGTTAAGGGCTGGGTTACTGGATGTTGCTCATACATCAGTCAATTGTATTTTGTTTTGTACTTGCACTTGCTTTGGGGTTTTGGACCTAAAAGTGTAACATTAACTAAGAGTTTTGTTAATGCATGATGCTGTTACGCTTTGTTGATGTGTTGATAAGATTTTTGATTTTGTTAATTACCCATTAGAAGTATGTTAAGGCATTATATTCTTGGATTGGATTCTGGCATAGGACAATTAGTGAATCTTGTACCCATTTATCTTGTCTTGGATTACATGATTTTGGGATACTTAAGAGCTAAGAGATTTGAGAGAATCTTTATGTACCTAGATGGACTAAGGAGTTCTCAAGTACAGTTGTCTGTGGAGACAAAGGAAGTGACTAGACCTAGTCTAAGGGTTATGATCAGGCTAGCGTAGTAGCTGATGCCTTGAGTAGAAAGATGACGGTGGAGCTTACCACTCTTGGAATTTCTCAACCCTAGTTGGTTATGGAATTCGCTAGGATAGGAATAAAAATGATAGAAGAGGTTGCGTCTGCACGCTTGTCTAACTTGGTGGTTGGAACAGGATTGCTTGCTGAAATTAAGGTCACTCGATTGAAGGACCCTAAGTGCACCAAGATCAGGCAATTGATAAGGCATAAGGGTTTTGTCTTAAGGATGTTGGGTTGCTCACCCATGAGTGTGTGTCAGAAGGTGAAGGACTAAGAAAGGAGATCTTGAGCAAGACTCATCACTCTCTGTATATGATCAGTGTCAAATATTGTATATTAGACCCCCCTTAACTTATGTTTGTTAGGCACTTCGTGTTGTTAATATCTAATGTTTTGTATTGTTTTAGTATTTTAGTGTATTGTAGGTCCTTGGTGCGAATTGTGGTTCAAAAGGGGCAAAATTAAGCAAAGATGGAAGTTTAGCCCCTGCCAGTGCGCTCGAGCGCACTTGGTGTGATCGAGCGCACTGTGATCGAACGCATGAGCCACGATCGAGCGTAAGCCATGTCAACCATAATCCCTGCATTGCTATAGCCGGCCCTAGCCTCCATCGCTTTAACCCTTGCGCAGTGGGATTTCAGAGCGGTTATATGCGATCAAGCGCACATCTCGCGGTTTAGCACATGGCGATCGAGCGCCACGCCTACGATCGAGTACACACAGCAGTGTGGTCGAACGCACACCATACGATCGAACGCAGACAGGCCTAAGATCGAGCGCACCACCTACGATCGAGTGCACGAATGTGACAGACAGCACATTAAAATTGTCTATAAATAGGACCTCATTGTTTTCATTTCATTTTATGTTTGGAAACGCTTGGAGGTGCCCTCAGTGGCCTAAATCCTCCATGTTCATCACTGTAAAACCCTCTAAACGTCATTTATTTTATATTGCTTTTATTTCTTGTAGATTATGTTTCCCTTTAGCATGGGAGGCTAATCTTCAACTAAGGTTGAAGATGAAGCCTCACCATGGATTTACTTTTATGCTTTCATAGTTAGTTTATACGTTAATCCGTTTATTATTTGTCATGTGTGTTTGTTTTGGTTCAATTTCATGACAAAGTTGTATCGATTGTGCCGTAGTTGTTTATTCATAGTATTTAGTCCAATGGATACATTTCATAATTCGATTTACATTCATTTATCCATTGTAGTTTGAGTTAAATCACATTCACATTGGATTCTTTGGACCTAGATTGTTCGTGTTTTGTCTTTTCTCAAATGTGATTGTTCGCTTCCTCGCCATGCGACCATATGCGTGCGAGCGCTTCGTCGCATTGCACGGACCATCCTGCATGAGTACGATCGATCGCACTTATGTGCGATCAAGCGCACTCGGGAAAGAATGTCACTCTTCCCCTTTCCCCCATCACTTTTAGAACAATGTATGCACTTGATTGTTTCTTGGTTGGAGTATCAACTTCTTTTTCAGGACATGTGTTTTTGGATATAAGTTTGGGGGTATGGTATACCCACATCTGCTCATTTAGGTACTTCTATACCCTTAACCTTATTTTTCAGTTTTGTCCATACATTGGGGACAATGTATGATTCAAGTTTGGGGGTATGAGAGACACATTTACACACTTGTCCTATTTTTGATGTTGTCATAAAAACAAAATGCATGTTCATGTTGTCCTAAAATTTTGGTTGACCTAAAAAATTTTATGATTTGAGTTTATCAGTGAGCTTGAAATTTTGAACACATGATCTGATGATAGAAGTTTTGAGTTTTGTTACTTACTTTAGACAGTTGAGAATTCACATGTTTGATATGCTCTAACACAAGCACATTAGCACATGATCTGTGGGGTATGACATGTGGTCTTAATGTGTATACCTCTATGTTTTGGGGGACACTGGATGACTTGTTGGTTGAATACATTGGCATATGCATATAAAAAATAATAATAAATAAAAAAAATGATCATTGATAAGATTTTCACTGAGTAACTGGGCCTCTTGCCTCAAAGCATTGAGCTTTCACGTCAAAAGGTGAAGAGATTTGATTTGGTTAGCTTTATAACAAAAAAAAAAAAAAAATTGATGATAATCATTGATAAGCTTTTCATTGAGTAACTGAGCCTCTTGCCTCATTAAGCATTGAGTGTTCATGTCAAAAGATGAGGAGTTTTGATGTGGTTAACATTATGGCTAGTTTAGTTTCTTAGCCTTTTTGACTTGAGTTAGTAAGTCCTTAGGGGTGTCTTTACACCTAATGCCCTAAAACCATATGGTTTGGGAGTCATTGACTCAACACTCGCTACATGGGTCAATTAGAAAGCTTAAGGGAACTAAACACTACAGAGCCTAATAATTAAAAAAAAAAAAATGCCATTCTTGTTCATTCTAATAGGACTTCTAGTGAATCTTGAGATATAGAGACATTGCATGTTGAATTTGCTTGGAAGCTTCATAGTCTTGTGCTAGTTCACTTTATGCTGTTTCGAGCTTGTGATGCCTTAGCTTTCCTGCTATAAGTAATTAGACTTTAAATTCCAATTCATTGTGAAGATGGAGTTTAACTTCTTAAGCTTGCTAATGAATGAGAATCATGGTTTGAGTGATGCTTTAATTTTTAGATAACATGAACTCTGCATAATGTTTACAAGTTTCCTGGAAAACCCTCACGAGACTCCACTTGTCCTCTAGGAAATTCCTAGGGGTTTAAAAGGCTTGTTGCATATGTTAAATGCAACCGTACATCTCACGAAAGTTGGATTTATCTTTATATTCTTTAGTTTATTTTCTGTTTTGTATTGCTAAGGGACTAGCAATATGTAAGTTTGAGGGTGTGATAAGCGCCGAATGTTGTACATTCAAGCCCCTTGACTCGCATTTGTTAATTCCTTAGCATTGTTATTTGTTTGATTTTGTGTTGTTTTTGTGTTTTCAGGTATTTAATAAAGATGCAAGAAAAACTATTAATTTTGGGTTTAAAGCACAATTTGAGAAGAGGTAGAAGATATGATTAAGCTTAACCAATCACAATAGAGGATATACATGATTTGGTTAAGTTTAATCAAATCAAGGAAAGGATAAAATCGGAATTTCTCCACTTGGAGTCAAAATCGGATCGGATAGAATTTCAGATTTTGAACATGTCTCAGTATTTTGGCCATAACTTTTAGTTCAAATATAGGATTAAGGTGATTCTAGTGGCATTGGAAATCTAATTCAAAATTCTATAAATCATGCTGAAATGGGATTTTTCTAAATCAGACTACCGCTATGCCAAAATCGCCTCGCAAGAGAAGGAGGCAAATCTGGACGAATCATATTCCGATTTGTACATGGATTGCTTCCTAATTCGACTAGGAGATTGAAATCCAAATTTTCTAGGTTTCCTAAGGCTTCTAGGACTTGTTGCTCCCTATAAATAAGCCTCTAAGCTTTAAGAGAAGGGGAACTTAGTTTTAGACAGAAATTAATTCTTGGAGGCTTAGTGGAGTCATGAGCGGCTAAACTCCTTTGTGGAGTGTTGATGTAACCCTTTCCAAGCACAATGGTTTGATTGTATTTAAATTCCAGACTTTCAATTTATGTATGTTGATTATATAACTGTGAGAATTGCTACAATTGAATTATGTTCTAAATTATTAAATGCAATTGTTCTTAAATTCCAAAATCAATATTGGTGAATTTTTATCTTGTCTTAGAAAGTATTTTACTTTTATTGATCTCAAATCATTCTTATTTTCTGTGATTATGGGGATGATGGTTATATAATGGGTTTTAATAGACATATGATTAATAGGATTAAGATAGGCCATGCCTAGGGAAGACGGGTCGTACTACACCCTAGTTTAGTGTAATTTAGGTAGACGATCCGTGCCAACCGAAGATGGGTTATGCTATTCCATTAATGATATGAAACTTATTAAAGGGTTTTATAGTTTATACCTAGGGAAGAAGGGTCGTGCCGCATCTTAGTGGTTAGGTGGATGATCCGTGCCAACCGAAGATAGATTATCCTTACTCTTTAATAAGGTAGTTTCTTGTTTAATTATAACCTGCATATAATGAATTTCTGGAATTGAATCTGATTAACCATTGTTGTGCGGATAGAGGTGAAGTCAATACCCTACACTCTCTATCATATTTTAATTATCTTTTATTTTATGTATTTACTTTTAGAAAACAAAATCAAAACAAATCTCTTTTAATTAATTAGGTTAAATTTAGTCTTTCGAATTTAATAACGAAACCCCTACAGTCCTTGAGATTCGACACCCTCAATATAGCCCTATCCTACAGGATTCGTTCTATTGCGAGTGGTTAATTTTATCATTGATATTTTTGGTCGTAAAATCATCACATCAATTTTTTACATCAACACCCCACAAAGGGGTTTAGCCGCTCATGACTCCGCTAAGACTCCAAGAATTAATTTATGTCTAAAACTAAGTTCCCCTTCTCTTGAAGCTTAGAGGCTTATTTATTGGGAGCAACAAGTCCTAGAAGCCCTAGGAAACCTAAAAAATTCGGATTTCAATCTCCTAGTCGAATTAGGAAGCAATCCATGTACAAATCGGAATAGGATTCGTATAGATTTGCCTCCTTCTCTTGCGAGGTGATTTTGGCATAGCGGTAGTCCGATTTAGGAAAATCATATTTCCTCATGATTTGTAGAATTTTGAATTATTTTTCCAATGCCGCTGGAATCACCTTAATACGGTATTTGAGCTAAAAGTTATGGCCAAAATACTAAGACATGTTCAAAATCTGAAATTCTATCCAATCCGATTTTGACTCCAAGTGGAGAAATTTCGATTTTATCCTTTCCTTGATTTGATTAAACTTAACCAAATCATGTATATCCTCTATTGTGATTGGTTAAGCTTAATTATATCTTCTAGCTCCTCTCAAATTGTGCTTTAAACCCAAAATTAATAGTTTTTCTTGCATCTTTATTAAATACCTGAAAACACAAAAACAACACAAAATCAAACAAATAACGATGATAAGGAATTAACAAATGCGAGTTAAGGAGCTTGAATGTGCAACATTCGGCGCTTATCAAAATGGACGGATGCTTTGAGTATTTCAATAGGCATGATAGGACATGCATAGGACGTAAGGATGCATGAACTAGCGTGACACTAGAACATGCATCGCTTTTAATCTATAGACGGATGTATTTATTAACTGTGTATTTTAATATGGTGAGGTGGATTCTAGACCTTAGGCTTTTTTTATTTATTTGTTTTTATGCGTTTAAATTAGTTCATATTTTACACACGTTACCTGTTTGATTTTGGAACTAGGTTAAGGTAATATTAGTTTAGGCATAGAATTAATTATCACAAACACGATTCTCTATGGGTTCGACACTCGCACTTGCACAACCACTTTATTGCAAACGATTCGTGTAATTGGCGAGTACTTATTTTTGGTACTACCAAATTTTGGCGCCATTACCGGGGAATCGGTGTTTTGTTGGAATTGATTTTATACTTAGATTAATTTTATCTTTCTACTAGTTATTTTAATTTCAGCATTAATTTTATTTATTTCGTGCTTTTGTATAGATTTTTTTTTTTTTTTTTTTTTTTTTTTTTTTTTTTTTTTTTTTTTTAATTAGAATAGGTTTATTTGGCTGTCTTAGGCGTCTATTTAAGTTTCTGGAAATTAACTCTCTGTTAGTGCGATCGATCGCATCTCCGTTGCGATCGAGCGCACTTGCACAATTTACAGCACTTCTTGTGCCTGCGCTCGATAGCGTGTAGTAGCGAGCAAGCGCACGTAGACTGACCAGGCGCAGTGCGCTTGTACGATCGATCGCACCCTTGTTGCGATCGAGCGCACTTGCAGACTGCTACACTTTTGCACATTTAAGCTCGATCAGAAGGTACTTGAGCTAGAGCAAACCTCCGCAGTCAGCACCAACAGACCTGAAGCAGTTAAGTTTTAATTTTTGATTTTTTTTTTTGATTAAATTATTGTTTGGTCTTTAATTATTTATTTTTTATGCCTGTCTATTTATTTACTTAACTGTTGTTAGTTTTAGTTATTTTATCTTTTATTTGTTTAATTAGTTTATTGGTTTGTTAGTTTATTGTCTAGTTATTTGTTTTGTTTATTTTTGTTAGTTTTATTTTTGTAAATTGCTATTGTTTCATGTGGGATATATTAAACTGTTTGGGTGAAGCATGAATCTTCCGTTTTGATGTTTCCCCTAGCGGTAGGACACCAAATCCTACCAATTTTTGCCCACATAAACTATGTTCACACTGCTCCAGCCCTTACCATAGTTTAGGTAACTGTCCACATTGGGGACAATTTTTCGACTTTTCACATGAGCAGATGAACACCAGTTTCTCCAGCCCTGAGTTTGAATCAAATTCAAATTTTTATAACCCAGACTGGAGCAACCATTCTGATTTTTCGTGGCAAGCTCATGCTACGGGAAATCTTGCTCCCCAATCTTATGGACTGCACCATCCTGATAAGTGCCAAAATATTCATATTTTAGCCCTTAATTTACATTTGTTAATTTCTTAGTTTTTGTTATTTTATTTCATTTTATTTCTCGTTTGTGTTTTCTGTGTTTTTGTAGGTCATGGAAGAAAAGGAAGCGTTTCTGGAAATGTTCCAAGCTTAAAGGGCAAATTGGGAAGACCTAGAAGATGTGGAAAGGATTAAATCGGAATTTATTAAATTGGAGCTAAAATCGGATTGGATTCAAATTTGGATTCTGAATAGGTCTCGGTATTTTGTCCATAACTTTCAGCTCAAATATTGGAGTGAAGTGATTCCAACGGCATTGGAAAGCTGACTCAACAGGCTACAAATCATTGTGAAATATAATTTTCCTAATTCAGAACGCCGCAATGCTAAAATCACCCCGCAAGATAGGAGCCCAATTCTGGACAAATCCTATTCTGATTTGTAATAGGATTGTCTCCTAAATTGACTAGGAGATAGAATTCCGAATTTCCTAGGTTTACTAGGGTTTCTAGGACTCTCCTAAAGCCTATAAATATACCTCTAAGCCTCACAATTATACATAATTTCAGAGAGAAGAATTGGAGGCTACTTCTAGGAGCAGTTTTCGGTTCTTTCTTTTCCTTTTCTTTTAGTTTTATTTTAATTATGTGTAACTAATTATTTTAGTAGGGCTGGATTGAAACCTTAATTATGTTTATTTAATATTTCAATATTAGCGCCTTTGTGATAATCATACTGTGATGCTTAACTTGATTAATGCATATTTCATTGAATTCCTCATATGTGTGTAACTGGCCATTATATGCATGTGGTATGGACTTGTTAGTTAAATCAATTTGGATGACCAAGTCCTGGGTTTAATATAAGTAACAAAAGTAATCCACGCCGGGTTCTTGGGTTAATCAACATGAGAAACTAGGAGTATACACCATGCCCTAAGTCTCATGTGGTTGTCAGTTTTCACAGTTCATATGCTTTCTTAGAGAAAAACTTAGTATACACCATGCTAAATCCTTTAGGAAAGAAAAGAGTTAGAGTATACATCATGCCTAATTCATTGCTTAGGGATACCAATAGCTTAAGGAGTATACACCATGCCCTTAGGTTGGCAACCATTAGGTATTCATAATATGATTGGAGCATTGACATATTGCTTTATTATATGAGCATAATTAGTGGTGGATATCAAAGCCCTACACTTTTATTTTTAGTTCTTTCTTAATATCAATATTGTGACAACTTGATATTTTTAACTTAATTAATTCTTAACAAAATTAACAATTTCCATGGGAATGATCTTGTGCACTTGCGAGTAAAACGTATTAAATACTATCCATTAATTTAGGTAGTATTTGGCACAACACATCCTGAATAACCGTAGTCTGAAAATCCATTTTTCGTTCCTTCATCGTTTGACTATCCTCCTGTGAAATCTTCTTTGGAAGAAACTCTTAAGGAATTCATGGAACTAGTCGGCCAACCCACCAATCCTGCGTCACAAGAACCATCATTGAAGGACACACTCGAGGCGTTTAGGAAAACAGTCAACCAACCTTGTCAAGAAATCATAAATGCCACCATGGGGAACGCTGAAGCAATCGCAAGGTTGGAAGGACAGTTTGGTCATCTAGTTGCTGAATTCAACAGAATCGAGGAAGAGAGTTTCAAAGTCAAGAGATGGCAAGAGGGCAATACATGATTGATGAGGATGCTTCTAGTAATTCTTATCATGAGCATGCCCAAACCACCACCAAACTTGTTAGTGGGGAAATTGCTGCTGAGGTTGTAAGTGAGTTTAGCCCAGAGGATCTTGAGATGGAATGCTTTACCCAAGATGACTGTGACCTATACCTTGATAGGCTAGTTGAGCAAGATGGTGTGTTGCATGAGTTAAGTTTAGAGGATCCTGAAATGGAACACTTAGCTCAAGATAAAGATGATCTAGACCTTGATAGGCTGATTGGGCAAGATAGTGTTTTGTATGAGGCTAGCTTGGAGGACCCAAAGGTAGAATGCTTTACTCAATCTGATTTGGATCTTAACAAGTTCCTTGAGCAAGCTAAGACCTTTAGATAGCCAAGTTTGGATGATCCTTCGGAAGAAAGCTTTGCTCAATTTGAGTTTGATCTGGATCTTGACATGATACATGAGCAAGCTAAGGCTTTATTGGATCTCACTCCTGCGATGCGGACTGAGAATGGAGAAGAAGAGAACGAGGAGCAGATTGAGCCCCCGCCAATTTCAAATTGGTCCAATGACAGGGAAATGAGTACTAAAGCTCATTCCTTCGTCACAATCCCTCTTGAGACATATCTTGAACCTCAAGTTTCATCTTTTCAATGTCTCGAAGAACCATCTTACGTAAGATCTTCAAGGAATCACACACAGAAGATCACAAATCTAGGAACCGTGTTCCTAAGTGGATTCCTCGAAATAAGGTCAACTACATAAGATGGCGGAACATCCTTCCAGAGGGATATCTAATTCTTAAGAAGAAAGGATGGAAGGGATTGATTGGACACCCATATGAGTGGGGAAGGTGCGGTATTTTTTCTTTTTTATTTTCCGCACTGCATTTTTTATTTTGTTATTTTATTTCCTGTCATTTTATTTTTTATTTTGTTTTATTCAATTTGTAACAGCAATTAACTTTTTGATGTTTGTGCTTGTGAGAAAAAGATTGCTGTTAGTTTTTGACAGGTGTTCTGATGTTCAAGTTCGGGGGATGCCTTGACCTTTGCACATCTCAGTTCCTCATCCCACTGTATAGTATTTCTTGCCACATCAGGGACAATGTGTCATTTAAGTTTGGGGGTGAGGACAAACATTCTGTCTATTTGTTTGTTTATTTTATTTTTTGTTTTGTTTTGTTTTTGTCTGTATATAATTTTTTTTTTCTTTTTGTTTGTTGCTATGTTGTTGATTGGGCATAATTTACATCGTAACTGTGTATTGCATGTCATTAGTGTATTTAACTTGTTTGAACATTGCATATCATTAGAAATCCCAGTTTTTGTTTCATGTGTTAGATTAGAGAGACTCCACTTGTTTGATCGATATTTCACATGCACACTAGCATTAGGGTCTGTGAAGTATGAGATCTGACTTTGAAGTGTGTTTCTTAAGATTTCTAGGTTTACGATGTGATGATGAAAATCTTGGCTGTTAATAAAATAAATAAATAAATAAAAATTCAGAAAATCATAATAAAGTGAGCTTTTCATTGAGTAATTGGACCTCTTGCCTCACCAAGCAATGAGTGTTCACGTAAAAAGATGAGAAATTCCAGCTTAGTAATTGTATGGCTAGTTTAGGCAACGTAGCTCTTTTGAATTGAGTGGTTTATCAAAAATAAAGTACTTGCAAGTGTACGAGTCTTGTGCAGTAAAGTGCGCGTAAAAATGCGAGGTCGATCCACAGGGAATTATGTTTTGTGATGAAATCAATTTTCTATTCAAATAGATCCTATTTTAACCTAGTTCCTTAAGTTTGAAGTTGGTCTTGCAACTTTAACAAAACTAAATTAAACAATAATTTAAATAACAATCAAAGTAAAACACTAAGGTTTTTGAATCCGCCTCGCCAAATCAAATAGCATACTCTCGCAATTTACACACACAATTGACAATCAAACGTACTTTAACAGAGTTCGAAAAACATAAACATGCATGTAAAATCATTCGATGAATCCATCCGTTAAAGAATCACAACGAGTATTTAATTGAGATCAAATCATCCATTGTATCCGTAGATCACGATGGATATTAGTCTCAATTTCAATCACTCGATGTATCCCCAGACAGAACACAACGAATATTAAACAATGCATGAAATCACAAAAGACGCTCAATCACTTAAAGTAATAAAGCAAGAGAATTAATTTTGAACAAATAAACTATCAAATTGTGTGTATAATTTCACGAGAATACAACTGTTTATCATTGACGAGGCTTCATCTTCAACCTTAGTTGAAGGTTTAGCCTCTCATAACAACAACAGACAATAAATTATCAATTGAAATCATTGAGAAATTAAACTTACAATCAAGAAACTTTCACAAAGGCCTAGACACGACAAAATTTGTGTTTTTGCTCTCTACGGCGCCTCCCAACGTAGGGTTTACAAAAGAAAGATGCTAATTTATACTAAACAACTAGGTTTTCTCGCGTGTTGATAGATCATCATGAGTGCGTTCGACCGCAGTAAATGCATTCGAACGCACTGCGTTCGATCGCAGTAACTGCGATTGAATGCATGCGAGGCTTCAAGTTCTGTGCGGCGCGGCCCCTTAACAATGATTTTAGGGTTTCAGCTGTGCGCTTGAGTGTAGGTGCGTTTGAACGAAACATCCTGCGATCGATCGCACAGCCAGTGTAGCTCTTGTATTTTCTTGTGCATAATTTCCACCATTTAACCGCATTCTTATATCAGTGACCTGCAACACACTTGAGACACCAAAACTAACAACATCATCAGAAAATGACACAGCTAAGAGCCTAACAAATATATGTTAAGGGGCACAAATATACAATATTTGGTACTCATCATTGAGTAATCAAGCCGAAGAGATGTCTCTACATCTAGTGCCCTAAAATCACCTAGTTTGGGAGTCACTGGCCCGACACTCGTTACATAGGTCATTTAGAAACTTAAGGGAGTCAAGCATTGCACAGCCTACACAAAAAAATTGCATATTTTAATTCAAGCCTTGGTTGTATTTATCACATTGTTTTCCTATGAATTTTGGGACACACGTCTTTTGAGAATAATTGAAACCCCATGATCTTGTTGTTAGTTCACTTTGCACTTTAGGGAGCATGTGTTGTCTCAATTTTCCAACTTTGAGTGAAATGATGTTTGGATGCCTGGATGATGTGGTTCGTATGTTTAACATATTAAATTTGCTAATGATGTATGAACCATGTGTTTGTGTGAAGGGCTTTGTCCATTAATAACATAGTGCCAATAATTGTTTGTGTTTGTCATTCCTGGAAAACCCTCACGAGACTTCACTCGTCCACTAGGGATGCCTAGGGGTTTAAAAGGTTTGTTGCATACGCTAAACGCAATCGTTTCCCCCACGAAAGCGGATTTATGTTTCTTGTTTTTACTATGTTTTCAGTTTTGTTTTGCTAAAGAACTAGCAAAATGTAATTTTGGGGGTATTTGATCGGTGTCAAATATTGTATATTGGACCCCCCTTAACTTATGTTTGTTAGGCTCTTAGTGTTGTTAATATCTAATGTTTTGTATTGTTTTAGTATTTTAGTGTGTTGTAGGTCCTTGGTGCGAATTGTAGTTCAAAGGGGAAGAATTAAGCAAAGATGGAAGTTTAGCCCCTGCCAGTGCACTCGAACGCACTTGGTATGATGGAACGCATGAGCCACGATCGAGCGTAAGCCATGTCAGTCGTAATCCCCGCTTTGCCCTAGCCGGCCCTAGCCTCCATTGCTTCAACCCTTGCACTGTGGGATTTCAGAGCGGTTATATGCGATCGAGCACACATCTCGCGATCGACCACCACACCTACAATCGAGCACACACAGCAGTGCGGTCGAACGCACATTATACGATCGAACGCAAACGGGCTTGAGATCGAGCGCACGTACGTGACAGATAGCACATTAAAATTGTCTATAAATAGGACCTTGTTGTTTTCATTTCATTTTACGTTTGGAAACGCTTGGAGGTGCCCTCAATGGCCTAAATCCTCCCTGTTCATCACTGTAAAACCCTCTAAACGTCATTTACTGTATATTGCTTTTATTTCTTGTAGATTATGTTTCCCTTTAGCATGGGAGGCTAATCTTCAACTAAGGTTGAAGATGAAGCCTCACCATGGATTTACTTTTATGCTTTCATAGTTAGTTTATACGTTAATTTGTTTATTATTTGTCATGTGTGTTTGTTTCAGTTCAGTTTCGTGACAAAGTTGTATCGATTGTGCCATAGTTGTTTATTCATAGTATTTAGTCTGATGGATACATTTCATGGTTCGATTTACGTTCATTTCTCCATTGTAGTTTGAGTTAAATCACATTCACATTGGATCCTTTGGACCTAGATTGTTCATGTTTTGTCTTTTGTCAAATGGACGGATGCTTTGAGTATTTCAATAGGCCTGATAGGACATGCATAGGACGTAAGGATGCATGAACTAGCGTGACACTAGAACATGCATCGCTTTTAATCGATAGGCGGATGTATTTATTAACTGTGTATTTTAATATGGTGAGGTGGATTCTAGACTTTAGGCTTTTTTTATTTATTTGTTTTTATGCGTTTAGATTAGTTTATATTTTACGCATGTTACCTGTTTGATTTTGGAACTAGGTTTAGGTAATATTAGTTTAGGCATAGAATTAATTGTCACAAACACGATTCTCTATGGGTTCGACACTCGCACTTGCACAACCACTTTATTGCAAACGATTCGTGCAATTGGCGAGTACTTCTTTTTGGTACGACCAGTATACTGTACATTCTGGAAGTACCAAGATGTACAAGGATGAAAGGGGGGCAAAATTGGATTTTAGTGCCAAAAGACTGATGGTCAATCAGAGCAGACTAACCAGATCCTAGAGGACATGTCACGGGCTTGTGTGTTGGACCTTAGAGGTAGTAGTACCGACCTTCGATCGAGGTTGTTGCAGGCGACTTTTGGATTGTCGCCTCACGAAGCACTTTATGGAGTTAAGTGTTAGTCACCCTGGTATTGGGACAACTTTGGAAGGAGACAACGTTGGGGCCTGAAATGATTCAAGTGCTTACCATCGGACAAAGGATGAGTGCATCCTAGGGTCGGCAAAAGAGTTATGCCAATAACTAGGGATGACCTTCGGAATGAGGAGTAGGAGATCATTTGTTTCTTAAGATATCATCGATGAGGGAAGTGATGTGACTTGAGGAGGAAGGGGAGGTTGGCATATAGGGTTGCCTTACCCCCAGACTTGATAACTCTTTTCTCAAGATTATACTTAGACAGTATACCTATCCCTGTTTTGGTTGAAGGCATAGTCGTGTATAAAAGAGTTTGTTTTCCTCTATAGGGTTATGGCTTGGATACCCATCGACCTGGATTGTATGTGGAATTATTCGACTTGGGTATCGAGAATGTTGAGGACTGGTACAGTGTAGGAAACACTAAGTATGATGTTGGTACATTGAGGTTCAAGGAATTTATTCACATGGTTAATTTCTTTAGGGCTGTGTGCCTATCTGTTATGGTTTTGGGTAACCGTTACATTTGGATTCTCTAAGAATAGTCGATTAAGGTAAAGTTGCTTCCGGTTAGGAAGTATGGAATCATGTCAAAGATACGCACGAGCTTGACTTGTGTTGGTGTATTTAGGAATCGTTGGGTTTAGCAATGATTGGTATAGTATGGGTAATATCGACTACGGCACCCTTGGTAACTTGCAAATGGATTTGCGACGACTTGTGAGGATGCCGACGTGGATTGCTTAAAATTGGACGAAGGAGGTTCGTGTTATTATAATGAACGGGATAAGATTTTTTTCAAGGATGTGGCTGAGCACAGACCTTGTTAAACTACAGACGTTGAAGTAATGTTACTGTTTCTTCTTGTGTTTTGGGGCTATGAAATTTTGAGGATGAAATTTTTATAAGGAGGGGAGAATGTAGTGACCCAAATATTTAACTAAGCATAAGTAGCTTAGTTAAAGGGTTAATTTGGACTTTGGATCACTAGGATCTGTCAGAAGGGCATTTTAGAGAATTGGACTTCTGGACTAGACGTACGCTCCTGTCTTTTACTATGGATGTACGCTAAAATGCTGGACGTACGCTGTTATCTGTAGTACGGATGTACGGTGGTCCTCCACCAGACATACTCTCTACAAATAATACAGTTGTACTCTATGAATAGTACAACGAACGTACGCCAAAAGTACCGGACGTATGCTACTTTTTGGAATACCCTCCGGGTAATACCTAGACATATGAGACAGCCTTTGGACCGCTGTGGAATAGGACCAGACGTCCGCTGCTTTCTGGCCCTATAAATACCCCCTCACCCCCTCGCCCATTTCACACCTATTCCGCCCCTAAACCCCTCTCTTCGCCCCCAGGCTGTTGGTAGACTGTCTTGTGAGTGTTTGTGAGGTTTCTTGAGTGTTTCGATGTTGCCGGAGGAGGAACTCTTGAGGTTTTGCTTCAAGGAGGTAACGCCCAATTTCCTTAGCTTTTTAATATGTTGTTATGCTGTTCGATTATACTTCTATGTTGCTAGTTATAGTTGTTAGTTTAGTTATGCTTTAATCTTGCTTAGGCTAGTGTTGTTGTCTTTTTATGGAGGTTTCAATCTGTGTTAGGAGGCCTTAGGAAGCCTTTGTTGGCCTTAGGAGTCGAAAAATAGGCGGACAGTGGAGAGAAAATGAGGTTCTCCCTGTAAGACCTTGGAGCTGACGTATGGTCTCATGACTGGACGTATGGCCCAAAGTGTCACAGCGGACGTACGGCCCCGAGCCCGAACGTATGACCAGTGTGTTACAGGAAAACCCTATTTTTACCAGACGTCCCATAGCTCTTGTTTCGTTGTTCTAGAGTTGTTTTAATAGAAATATAACTGATGATAGGTCTTTTCTCAATATTCGAGGTTATGGAACTTCAAGGGAATTACATAGAGGAGCTTTACGGCCCGGATGAGTACAAACTCACATGGATGCTTTGTTGTTACTTTTCCTTCATTGCACGTATTTTATTTATGCCAAACATACATATTTTGCAACTCTCATGAAATACATTTTGGAACTACGGGTAACTCTCTTTTGTGAAAACGTGTGTCTGTTAACAAGATAATAATAAGACTTGTAAAACTGTGCATGTAAAAGACTGATAAGACTAATTGCATCGTATGACATGGTACATCGGTATGCGCGTTATAATGGTCATGGGTTTACTATACGGGGTTAGCTTTATGGTCAATGTGTGTGTGTGTGGGGCTTTGGATCCAATGACTCGTGACCAATGATGTAGCTATTCCCAATGGATGGTCATTATATGACGAACGTCATTAACGGTGTGGGCCACCCGAGGTTGGACTCGGTCGTGTCGCTAGTGTTACGTATGGTATGTTTCGTGCAATGGCTGGGGTACCGACATTGTACTACAGGTTTCTCGGGACAGGTTCAACCCAGCTGAGAAGGGGTAACATCTCGAGTAGACCATATTGTTGAACTATTATTGTTACTCATGATTATAAGTATATATTATGTTATATATGTCACCTGCATGATAACTGTCATCTCATAATGTTGCATGTATTTTATAAATAAAAGAATCCACAAATTAATGACGGGTATGTCATGTGGATTTATATTCACTAAGTCGTAGGACTTACCCTTGTATTATTTTTCTTTTTTCTCCATATGTACAATTATGATGTTCTAGATAGTGGATACCGTGAAGCATCCGATTCTTGTGGAGGATTCAATCCAGGAGATGCCTGAGGACTTATTGCAAGCTTAAGCGAGTACTCATAGTAACTAGTACTTTTGAGTTATGTTGTAGACATTAGGACTTTATGCATGCTTGCTTGCATGTTAAGGTTTAGCATAGATCCCTTGTACTTATGTTATAGTATGATTTCCGCTGCTTTGATGATCTTTGGTTTGACGCTCTGGTTATACTGATTAATATTTATAGTACTTATTTACTTTCGCTGCTTAGTATCCTCTGTTTTTTAGGAGAGGAGGTCCCAGAAGTCTTGTTCGGAGTGGAACAAGGCTGAGGGACGAACCGTTGAATTAATTACTAGTTAATTAATTCTCGGGGCGTTACAGCAGTCTCGTTGGGTCTTAGTCAAGTCTTGAGTAGGTCTGGTTAGGTCCTAGGCAAGTCCTAGCAAGGTCTTGGTTGGGTCTTAGTTTAAGTCCTAGGTGAGTCCCTGTTAAGTCCTGGGGAAGTCTTGGGTGGGTCTTGGACTTGGGCATGTCTTGGGTAGGTTCAGGCGGGTTCCGTTCAGGTCTGGTCGGGTCTCAGACAAGTCCCAATGGGGTTGTAGGCATGTCCTTAGTGGGTCTTGGGTTGGTTTGGGTGGGTCCTGTTTAGGTCCAGGCAGGTCCGGGCGGGTCTAGTCCTGGCGGGGTCTTGGACGGGTCTTGACAAGATCCATCTATTTAAAAATGAGAGACTTAAACCATAAACCATTTTTCGAAAATTAAAGAAGAATTTTCGATCAAAAGAAAAATATTTTTTGTTGACCACTACAGTATACATGCAATAATTAAAATGAAAGTATGTAAGCGGGATCCTATTGTAAAACCCTCAAGAGAACACGCCCTCTGGGAAAACCATTGTAACTACTAATTACTACTACTAATTACAATTTTTTTTTGGTAAATTAATATGGTCTTGTTAAATTCAAAATGGGCCAGAATTGTAGGCTTCGCGCATGGCTTGAGTAGCTAGCCTTATTCGGCTGGCCTGGCCATTAGAATTCTTAAACTTGCAAGCCTATTCATTTGATTGCTTCTGGATTTGTTGTTATAAACAATAATAAAATAGCAAAAGCAACAAGAAGAATAGTGAAAATAAGGGAAGACTCGCAAGAATCGCAACACTCCAACTCAGCAAAGCTTCTCTTAATTTTTTGACCCAAGTCCAACTTAGTTTTCACTCATAAATAATAAATATTGTCAAATTCGGGTTAGCAACCAAATTAAAAATGACTATATGATTCATTATTTGATGTTGTACATCAAAAGAAAGTTTGCTACAAAACTTACTACATATTCAATCAAATATGATTTTTGGGATATAAAAAAATTGTCAGATTCCATTTTGATAAGTAATTGGGTTAAAAATTTAAATATATTAAGAAATAATTATTTTATGCCTTTTCTTTTGTTTATATTTTGTTAACGTTGAACAAATGTTGATTTAATTTTTTATATATAATTTAGGGGTAATTATCCTTTTTCCCCATGAACTACCATGCGATTACTATTTTCCCTCATGAACTACTAACTTTACATTACATCCTCCATGAACTACTATTTCGTTACCAAAACTCCCATTTCGTTAGTCAAGGACGTTAAGTCAGTGAATAATGCCTGTAAATAGTGTCGTGAACAGTGCCGTCAATCGTGAATAGTGTCGTGAATAGCATCATGAATAGTACCGTTGACCGTTCAACATAACGGCCTTGACTAACAGAAGGGGAGTTTTGGTAACGAAATGGTAGTTCATGGGGGGTGTAATATAAAGTTGGTAGTTCACGGGAAAAAATGGTAATCGTATGGTAGTTTATGGGGGGAAAGGATAATTACCCCTATAATTTATATTCAATCTTAGGTAAGCTGGTTGCTTGTATATAGAGTTAAGAATTTATATATAAAACTAAAAAAAATGTAATTTTTCTTGTGTCTTTATTCTGGATGTTCTTTGCTAGTGATTTTCCATATTTAGCTCTCGGAGTGATTTTTCTTTTTCAGATGCTTAAAAAAATTTTCACTTCATGAACAAATCGATGTATTGTGATTGTGTTTGACTGAGTTATTGTCGATTATAATTCTATGAGTTATTTTAAGGTTAGAACCGTTTCTTGGGTTATTTCAAAAATAATATTAGATGAGATTAACTTGTAATAATATTATTAGTGTGATAAGATTAAATGCAAAATTAATGTATAAAACTAATAAAGGTCTAAGTAATTCATTTAAATTAAAATAGTAATAAAAAGTATTAGTGTGGTAATTAGTTATTTGTAAGGTTGAGTTGTAGTTAAATTGAAGGAGTTGAATAGAAAAATAAGAAATAAATAAGTAAATGAAATTGTAACACCCAAGGAATTTATTGAGATAATTAGGAATACTTTTGGTATAAATATTGGATTTAAGTTTAATTCAAATATATTCAAAAAATATATTTGATGTCTAAATTAATTTTCTTAATTCAATTTGGAAAGTAGTGGGTTCAAACTAGGCTCTGATTCGCATTAGGACTGAATTGTCATTCAAGACTTAATAAATTATACTTCAAATAAAACGCTCTCTAGCTTTTCTCTCTAAAGAAGCCAGAGGAGTCGACCTTCAAATCGCTTGTGGGTTGTGAAGGGTGTAGTGATAACTTATTCATGGGTAACCTTACGGAGGAGCTTACGAGTAGATGGGGCAAGTTGTCTTTGTCGGAGGAGGAGACAATTGGTTTCACGGTCCAGGAAGAGGTGTTGAACGTGATAGTACAGAAAGGCCAAAACTGTGTGGTGGGGAAATTCATAGCAAACAGAGCATTGGGAAAAAGTACTCTGAGGTCGATTCTGATGGGTGGCTGGCAGCCGGCGGGGAATCTATCCATTGAGAGTCTTGGGGATAATTTGTTTTTTATGGACTTTGAATATGCATGGGAGAAGGCACGTATTCTTGAAGGAAGGCCATGGGTGTTTGATGGCACACTTTTTGCAGTGGAGGATTTTGATGGCACAATTCCTCCAACCCAAATGGAGTTTGACAAAGCTGCATTTTGGGTTAGGATGTTCAACTTGCCATTAGCTTGTATGGGAAGAGAATTTGGCATCCAACTTGGAGGCACAGTTGGAGAGGTTGAAGAAGTCGATACGAACGACGAAGGAGTTGCATGGGGGGAATTCCTCAGGGTCAGAATAAGATTAAGTCTGACAAAGCCAATTGCTAGGGGTCGTGTTATCAATGTGAAGGGAAGCTCTATAAAGATTCCGTTCCAATATGAGCGATTACCAAGGATTTGCTTTCAATGTGGAGTTATCCGTCATGGAGGTCCGGGATGTTTTGCTTCTGGGAGGGGGAGAGTCCATGGGTTGACCGAAGATTCCCAGTATGGTCCTTGGCTTCGGGTGTCTTCTATTCCGAGGAGGCCACTTACTGGATATGGAGGACAGAGGAGAGAGGAGGAGCAGTCGGGTTCATATGGCCGGAGGGGAGGAACCACTGTCTCACGAGGAAGGGGCGACAGTCGGGAATCAGATGCCGGAAGACCAGTATCGGAGGCTCAGAGTTCCGAGCGGGTCAATCCCGGAATACACGCTGCAGTAGCTGTAACGGAGGGGAGAGTTAATGCTGACATGAATTTTAAGATTCCAAGCGAGAATAGTGCTGATGCTGATCCGGGCATATCAGTTACAAAAGGAAATTGGCGTCATGGGCGGATTGATGATGATGGCATTAAAGTGAAGACGAAAGGAGTAACTGATGCGCAGGAGCCAGAAAAGGTGCCGCATTGTATTCCTTTCTCTGCTGGTGTAACAGCCAATGGGGTTTTGAATAAAATTGATAAGGGGCAGCAAGTAAAGGGGGATTTGATCAGCAAGGGACAGCACCAAAATCGGGATCTGGAATTAAATGGGCAGCTTAATAGGGGTGAGCTGGCGCCATTTTTGGAGAAGTTTACGGAAGGCCTTAATGTGAAGGAAAATGCAGCTGAAAAGGGAAAGGGCGTCGATATGGCTGGTATGGGAATTTTCAAGATGGGAAGTGGAGGAAAAAAAGGAAGAATAATTAAAAAATCTGCACAGGTGGGCAGCAAAAAAAAGACAACACGTGCATCACCTAAAAAAGTTTCTAAAGGCTTTTTTAAAAATGAAGAGGTGGGTTTTATGCGGCCCACTGTTGCTGAGGTGGCTGCTTTGTTTGCCCAGCAAATTAAAGTCCAACGAGAAGATGGAGATGGCAGGAAAAGGGCACGTGGAGTGTTCAATGAGGACGGTCCAAATAGCCAAGGGAGTGCAACCAAGCAATTGAAACAGGCAGTGGGAGAGAATGATGGAGAGGGAGAGGAGTCAGACAGAAAGGCGGTGGCTGCGTCGCAACGCCGCCTATCGCCATGAGTTTTTTAAGTTGGAACTGTCGGGGGCTTGGGAACCCCCAGACAGTTCGGGACCTTCATCGTCTGGTGAAGGAGAAGAGACCCAGCTTAGTTTTCCTGATGGAAACTAAGTCGTAGTCAATTTGGTTGGAGAGAGTCAGAGTTCGTCTTGGCTTTGATAATGTTTTCGTGGTGAACAGTGTGGGAAAAAGTGGTGGCCTGGCTTTATTTTGGAGAAATGATATTTGCGTGGAAATTCAGAATTACAGTCGTTACCACATAAATGCGGTGGTATCAATGGAGAAGACTGGGCCCCCATGGAAATTCTCGGGTTTTTATGGGCATCCAGAAGCTGACAAGAGATCAGAATCATGGAGTCTTCTCAGACTACTTGGTTCGTTCAATCCTCACTCTTGGTTATGCCTAGGAGATTTTAACGAAATTTTGGAGGCGGACGAAAAATTCGGAGGAAATCCAAAATCCAGAAGTCAAATGAAGGAGTTCAGAGATACTTTATCTTGCTGTAAGTTACATGATTTGGGGTTTGTTGGCCCCAAATTCACTTTGAATAATATGAGGGAGGGGGATTATTTTATAAAGGAAAGGCTTGACAGGGTTTTTGCTAATGAGAGCTGGCAAGATTTTTTTCCCTTTCATGAAGTGCAAGTCCTTGCTTCAAGAAATTCAGAGCATGCACCTTTGGCTTTGTCGTTTAATAAAAATGGCCCAGTTTACAATCTAAAAAAGAAGCTTTTTCGTTACGAAGCTAGATGGGGCAAGAATGAGAAGTCAAAAAAGGTGGTTCGACAGATTTGGCGTGAAAAGGCTCCAGCAATAAGGGGGTGGCAGATTATTAAAGACAAATTAGATAAAAGTCGGAAGGGTCTACTTCGTTGGCAGAAAGTGAATAGAGACCCGACGGAAAGCCTCATCTCCCAAAAGACTGAGCAATTGAGATCCTTACAAGGGGCGAATGGGATTCCAAACATGGAGGAAGTCTGAAAAATAAAGAGGGAAGTGAATGAGCTAATGAGTCAAGTTGACTTGAAATGGAGGCAACGGGGCCAAGGAGCATTGGCTAAAATTGGGCGACAAAAACACGAAATTTTTCCATTCGTGTGTAAAGCAACGGAGAAGGGCCAATACCATTCAAGGCATCATCGATGAACATGGGAGGCATGCATCTACGCCTTCTGAAATTGAGGAGGCTTTCACAAGTTACTTCAGAAATATATTCACATCCTCAAACCCAACGGACATGGATCTTTGCTTGGAGGCTTTACCGAGTAGAGTGAGCCCAGACATGAACGACAAACTGCTTAGGGAGTTATCCCGTGAGGAGGTGTTTCAGGCAATCCAACAGATGGCCCCTTTAAAATCCCCAGGCCCGGACAGTTTTCCAGCATGTTTTTATCAAGATGAGTGGGAAACGGTGGGTCCGGAGGTGTGTGATGCAATTTTTAATTTTTTCAATAATTGTTGTTTAGACGATGATGTGAATTTTACTCATATTGTTTTAATTCCAAAAAAGAGTCAACCCTCAAAGGTGACTGATTATCGTCCCATAAGTTTATGTAATGTAGTCTACAAAATTCTTTCAAAAACTTTAGCTAACCGGTTGAAGGAGATTCTTCCCTTCATTATTTCCAAATCGCAGAGTGCTTTCATACCGGGACGGCTGATCACAGACAACATTTTAGCTGCGTACGAGACTCTGCACTCCATGCATGCTAGAATGTGGGGAAAAGAAGGATTTATGGCGGTGAAAATCGATATGAGTAAAGCTTATGACCGGGTTGAATGGCCTTTTTTAGAAGAGGTGATGAGGAGGATGGGATTCGCGGAAAGGTGGATCAATTTTATTATGAAATGTATCACCACAGTCCGTTACTCCGTGGTGGTCAATGGGCAACCGGTAGGGGACATCCGACCTACAAGGGGAATAAGGCAAGGGGACCCTCTTTCCCCTTATCTTTTCCTTTTGTGTGCGGAAGTATTGAGTTCCAAGTTACAAGATGCTGAAAGAAACGGATGGCTGAGAGGCGTTCCTACTTCGGTAAACGGGCCTCGATTGACTCATCTATTTTTTGCCGACGACAGCTTGCTCTTTTGCAAGGTTAATCAAAGGGAATGGCATTGCCTATGTGAGATTCTTGATATTTATGAAAGGGCCTCGGGCCAAAGACTCAACAAAGACAAAACGACTGTTTTTTTTAGTCGCAATACGACTCAAGAGGCCAAAGAGTGGTTCACACAATTGTCTGAGATTCTTGAATCTCAGAGGTTTGATACGTATTTGGGCCTACCTGCTCTTGTAGGTAAATCAAGGATTAGTGAATTTCACAATATCACAGACAGAGTTCGAAGGAGAGTGTCTGATTGGAAGACGAAGTTCCTGTCTCAAGCAGGAAAAGAAATTTTAATTAAGGCTGTGGTTCAGGCCATCCCAACCTACAGCATGAGTATATTTCTTCTCCCTAAAACTCTGTGTAAAGAATTGAATTCCTTGATGCAGAATTTTTGGTGGGGACATAAGGAAAATGATAAGAAGATCCACTGGATGAGTTGGGAAAAAATGGGTTTTCCTAAAGATCAAGGAGGAATGGGATTTAGGGACCTTATTTGTTTCAACAAGGCCCTTCTTGCAAAACAATGGTGGAGACTACTAAAAGATCCGGAGAGTCTTACGGGGCAGATTTTGAAGGCTAAATATTTCAAAAATGTGCCCCTTTTGTCGGCCCAATTAGGCAGTAGACCATCTTATGCTTGGCGAAGCTTGCTGTCCGCTAGAGAACTTTTTGTTGACGGGTTGATTTGGCGAGTGGGGGACGGGAAACAAATTCGTATTTGGGGGGATAGGTGGATCCCTAGGCCTTCATCTTTTTCGGTCCAAACAATGAATTCAATTCTGCCCAGGGATGCACTTGTTAAGGAGCTTTTTGATCAAGACTTGGGTGGGTGGAATTCGGTACTGATCAGAGAGATTTTTATGGAAGAAGAAGCTGATGTCATCTGCAACCTTCCAAGAAGCAAGTACTGCAGAGGTGACACCTTGATCTGGAGATGCACGCCCAATGGTTCATTCACAGTCCGGAGTGCTTACTATTTGGAAAAATCACGATCTGAGCAACGGTTGGGTGAGGGCTCTGTTAAATCTGGTTTTGCGCACATCTAGAAGATGATATGGAGCCTTTAAGTTCCAAATGCTTCAAAGGTGTTCCTATGGAGAGCTTGTTCAAACATCCTCCCTACAAAGGACAACCTTGTCAAAAGAGGGGTTCTTGAGGAGGACTCTTGTATCTTTTGTTACAAAGATAAAGAAACTGTCTTACATATTCTCTGGGACTGCCCTTCGTCCCAGGATGTGTGGGGGGTTTGTGCCAAAACTATTCAGAAAAGTTGTACAGAGTTTCTCTCTTTTATGGAGGTGATAGATAATATGATGGCAAGATGTAATAAAGAAGAGATGGGGTTGTTCGCAGTGACAGCAAAGAAGATTTGGGCTAGACGTAATGCTGTTATCCATGAAGAAGGTTTCCAGCACCCCAACCTCCTGGTTTGGGAAGCAAAGGAAGCGCTGGAGATTTTTTCTGGCCAAGAAAACGACGATACAGTGGTGACGACATCAACCATCAATGCTGCCAAGGTGCAGGTGAAGTGGTGCCCACCCCCATTTGGACGTTACAAATTCAATTGGGACGTGGCACTTGATTTTCAGAACAAGATAATGGGCGTCGGGGTGGTTGTAAGGAACCATCAAGGAGAAATTATGGCTGCATTAAGGAGAAGAATCACGTGCTCACCAGAACCTGTTCAAGCCGAGTCTGTTGGGGCTTTAGCAGCAGCAGAATTTAGCAGTGACTTGGGGTTGCAGGACTTAATCTTAGAAGGTGATTCCATCTCAGTTGTTAATGCATTAAGGAGTTCTAGCCCAAATTGGAGTCCCTATGGGCAAATCATTGAGGATGCCCGGGGAGTTTTATTCTCAAGACGCAGCTAGGAAGTCATGCATGTGAAAAGAGACGCAAATATGGCAGCTCATACATTAGCCAAAGACGCCTTGCTCAAGCCTCAGGAGGAAGTTTGGATTGAGGAATGCCCACCCTGTATTTTTTCTATTATTGATTTAGAGCTTAATGCTCTTGTTATTTAGAGTTTTTGTTTCCATAACTCTATGGTTTTAATGAGATGAGATTTGTCAAAAAAAAATTATACTTCAAATAAAAATGGATTAGTTCGATAATAAGAATATATATATTCTTTAAAACATTATAGCATTTACGTAATATATAATTGTTATATATTTGTGAGTAGGTAAAGTATATATATGCATGAAGTAGGAGGTTAGTCCAACTAGTGGACTTTAAAATAATAATATAACTTTTAGGCCGTGTTTGATAAACGGTGTAGAGGTTGGCAACGACACGACCCAACACTATTCAAGAAAAGACAGCCATCACTCACCACAGCTGTTTCTCTCTGACTCGTGCATGGCAATTTTTCAAAACGCATGAGCTTATCGGTATAGCAGCCCGTCATTTTTCCAAAAATACCGTCACACCCTCATATCTCCTCAACTATTGCCTTGGGTTTCATCCTCATATCTCCTCAACTGCTGCCCTGGGTTTCATCCTCATATCTCCTCAACTGTTGCCCTGGGTTTCATTTATCTCTGGAAAAGCATTTGTCTTCGTTTTTTTTCCCCCTCAGCTCTCCTCCTTGGCTCCCCCATTCTCTTCTTCATTTTCTGCAACCCAGCGACATAGATACCTTCAACAACGGCTCCACTCAGTAGAGCTCGAACTAAGGTAATTCTCTCATATTACTTTTATTTTCATTATTTGTTTACCATTTCCATTTAGTATCTTAGTTTTCACGAAACCATGTTGGCTACACCTTCATACTCCATCTGTGTAGATTTTTGCTATTTCTGTGAATTTCTTTATTTACATTTGCAAATTTTTACGCGATGGACTATTTGGTGACTAAGATTTAATTTGTAGTGGCATCATTTTTTTTTCTGCAACTTTTACTCAGTTTCTATGTTTTGGAAATTAGTCACCAAGGTCGAAGAAGGAGAATATAGGAAGAAGTTCGAAAACCCCAATGTTTTCTCTAAAGCATATTTTTTAAAAAAGATTAAAAAATCATGAAGAGTCACGTGTTGCCAAAACTTTGATAATTTTTTTTTCTCTCTCTCTCTTTTTAAATAGAACGAGTCACCTACTTGATTTTTTTTTTTTTTTTAATGAAGCTTGCTCACTTTTAAATCTAAGTTACCTAAGGGCTATTTTTTCTAAAAAATAATAAAAACAATTAATTACCTAAGGGCCAAGTATATAGTAAGTATACATATATCAATACTAGTGTAATTTGTCAAATTATTATTATTATTATTTTTTTCCGTTTAAAAAAAATGGTTTGGGGTGAAAAGAGGAGTGTTTACACTAGGGCAAATTGTCAGCATTTTTGACAATTTTCTGTTTCACTTATATATGGTGAGGTATGTAATTAAATTTTTACACATGTGATATATATATTCTAAAATCATCATCTATGTAGGTTTATATATTTAGATTACTTTTTAAAAATTAATTTTTGATGAATATATTCTTGGTTGTCATTTGGGTTAATGCTACTGTTTGGATTCACGATATTGTGAAGATTGCGGTTTCCTTAAATTATGTGGTTTTACGAAGAATATTAGTAAATATTAAACAAACTCTTAATTTGTTTTAATACTCAATTAACTATAAAAGTTCCACTGCCTAATTTGAATAGACAACATTTACTTCAACTGTACATAATAAACGACATTTAATTGAATATTCATACATTTTGTCATGTGTGTGCTTCTATGTGGCGCCGCTGCCGGGGAGTCATTTGTTTTTGTTAAAATTGACTTTTTGTCTAATTGATTTATTTTTCTACTAGTTATTTACTTTATGCAATTTTATTTTATTGTTATTTGTTTCTGTTTTGTTCTTAAAAAAAAAAAAAAAAGAATAGCGTTTGGGTATTTTTGCAATATCCATCGTGATCTACAGATACGGTGGATGATTGATCTCAATTAAATACTCGTTGTGATTCTTTAACGGATGGATTCATCGAATGATTTTACATGCATGTTCACGACTTTTGAACTTTTTTTAAAACTCTTTTAATTATCGATTGTATGCGTAAAATGCAAGAGTGTATTGTTTGATTTGGCAAGGTGAATTCTGAAACCTTAGTGTTTTTTTTTTTTTTTTCTTTCTCCATTCACAGTTTTCAAGTATTTAGGCTAGTTCAAACCCAAATTCGAAACTAGGTTAAGTTAGAATTAATTTAATAAGGAAATTGTTTTTTTTTTTGCAAAACACAACTCCCTGTGAATTCGACCTCGCACTTGCACACACTCTGATACACACAACTCGTGTGCTTGCGAGTACAATTAAATTTGTACATCACACAGCATACTTGCGCTCGAGCGCACTCCCGCTTGTTGCTGCATTGTTTGTGCGCCTGCGCTTGACAGCTTGCAATTGTCCGCAAGCGTACATCAGACCGCCTATTCCGCAGTGCTTTTTTACACTCGATCGCACCTCTGTTGCAATCGAGCGCACTTGCAGAATGATACATTCGTGCATGCTTACGATCGATCGTGTCATCCCTACGCTTGAGTGCATCTCTACAGTCAGCAGCAACAAACCGAAGCAGCTAAGTACTAAGTTTTTTTATTTCTTTTTGGTTTATTGTTATTTTTCTTTAATTGTTTATTTTGTTGTGCTTGTCTTTTATCTGTTGTTATTAATTTTTTTAAAATCATTTATTGTTTAGTTAGTTTAATTTTTGTGTATGCTTGGTCAGAGATCCCAAAAATTTAGCTTTAATACCTTTAGATCCCCGACCTAGAGAGGAATCGTAGGAGAAACCGTAGAACACCCGTTGAGATGGGGGACAACTAGAGAAATGCAAATCAAGAGGAGCATGTGGAGTGCCATGATGCGAGACCAGATAATGAGGAGCAAGTTAGAGCTTGGAACATGGACTTCACTACGTCACCAAGAGTTTTTCGTACTTGTTGCGACTAGTTCCCACTCATGTATAGTGCTGCCACCAACCAATGCCACCCATTTTGACTTAAAACCACATGTCATCCAACTCCTACCTTCATTTCATGGCCTAGATCATGAAAACCCTTATGGCCATGTGAAGACTTTCAAAGATATATGTGCTACATTCAAATTCCAGAACTTCTCAAAAGAGTCGATCCATCTTAGACTTTTCCCTTTTTCCCTTCAAGGTAGAGCCAGGGCATGGTTGGATTCCAATACGCCCCTATTACATCTTGGGAAAGCTTGTTGAGTAAATTCTACAATAAGTTTTTCCAATGTCTGCAGTGAATGAGTGCCGAAAGGAGATTAGTTCTTTCACTCAGGAAGAGGATGAAAAGTTTTCTGAGAGTTGGGAGCGTTTCAAATATTTGCTAATCAAATGCCCTCCACATGGATATGAGAAGTGGAGACTCGTGCAATTCTTCTACCAAGGGCTGACTCAACCCAACCGTAGCATGATCGAGTCGATGAACCCGGGCGCATTCTTAAGTTTGGAGGGAGATTTAGCATATAAGGCATTGGACAAGCTAGTCGACAACTCACAACAGCGGGATTTTTCGAGTTGTCGGGACAAATCTGCTCGTAACCCAAAGAAAGGAGGCATCTATGAGTTGAAAGGAGAAGCTAAGTTCAACTTAAAGATAGATACGCTGATAAGCGCAGAATGTTGCACATTCAAGCCCCTTAACTCGCATATGTTAATTCCTTAGCATTGTTATTTGTTTGATTTTGCTTTGTTTCTATGTTTCAGGTCAAATGCAAGAGTTCCATTGAAAATTAGGCTAAAAAGGACAAGTTGGAGCATTATGTACCTGGGATCGATCACAGCTGTACTGGGGATCGATCGCATCTGCGATCGATCGCACAAAGCCTAGGATCGATCGCATCTAAGATCGATCGCACACCCTTGTGATCGATCGCACTTGGGGGTACATCATACGGCATGCCCCGTTTTGACTGCAAAAACTTGGTTTTCAGTCTCCTAATTAGACTAGGAGACTGACCTACCACTGTAATTAGGGTTTTAGGGTTTCTAGGGTTTCCTAGTCCCTATCAATAGGCTATTATACATTGTGGAAGGGGGCCGTTTCCTGGAGTAAAATTCAGAAACTTGTCTGTGGAGCTTGGAAGATCATGAGCTGCTAAACCCTTTGTAGGGTATCGATGTAGCCCTTTCCAAGTACAATGCTAATTGTATTTGATTTTTAGTTATTCAATTTATGTATGTTGATTGCATAACTGTGAGAATTGCAACATTTGATTTATGTTCTTAATATTAATTGCAATTGTTCTTCATTTACAAAATCAATATTCGCGAAGTTCTATTCTTGTTTTAGAAATTATTTTGCCTGTAATGAACTCAAATCAACCTTATTTTCTGTGATTATAAGATTGATGGTTGTGCAATGGGTTTTAATAGACATATGATTTAGAGGATTACGATAGGCCATGCCTAGGAAAGATGGGTCGTACTACACCCTAGTTTAGTGTAATATAGGTAGATGATCCGTGCCAACCGAAGATGGGTTATACTATTCCATTAATTTTATGAAACTTATTAAAGGGTTTTGTATTTTATGCCTAGGGAAGACGGGTCGTGCCACATCTTAGTGGTTAGGTGGACGATCCGTGCCAACCAAAGATAAATTATCCTTATCCTTTGATATTGTACTTTCTTGTTCTTTTATAACATACATATCATGAGTTTCTAGAATTAAATACAATACTTTACTCTCTCTCTCTTATATATTCACTTTTAATTTTGCGTTTAATTTCATGCACTTTCAATTCACAAAACAAATCAAATCTCTTTCATTTAATTAGGTTAAATTTCGTTCTTTGAATTTAATAACGAAACCCCTACAGT